>BDSL01000091.1:0-445256 GCA_003116995.1 Yamagishiella unicocca
ACGGACTTCGCATGCTTGGGCGTGCGAACGACCTGGTTCTGCCTCATCATGAGGGGTCCACAGCAGAGAACCAGCTAGCTCCCGAAGCGTGCCGCGCACTACTGGTCTACAATATTGGCCCTACCTCCTGGTAGATCTCGCAGAGGCCTCCCCACCCGACGCTCATCAGGATTCCTGTCGACCCGTACGTGCGCGGCTCGCAAAACTGGTAGTAGGATACCGGCAGAGGAGACACGTGCGCTCCTGGCTGGATGGCGCAGCGCTCCTGGTGGCCGCAAACCTCAATAAGCTGGCGGGTCACCTAGATAGCGCGGGAATGGCCGGGTAGGTAGGTGCACACAATCGATCGATGGCCCCACGGACGATGGCCCAAGCAATATGCCCAGCCATGCATGGCAGCGCCTTACTTCAAGGCTGGTGGGCGGCTCAGAAACCTTCGGGTTCAGCGTACGACGGCCCGTCGGAGGTCGCCACGCAGTCCCTACCTGCTGTTTGTGCTCAACTCATCAGCACAGGATGGGGTAGGGCCGGGCCGGGTGACGATCAAGTAAACGCCTGTGACTCAATTTGTCAATAACTGCCCAAAGGATAAACTTGCATGCGCACAATATGGCTTGCCTGGAGTGTACAGCGCTCGCTCCGATCAGGCGCAGTTGGATCATCGCCAGCGTCTGGCTGGCCCAGTAGAGGCACCCTGGCGGCAAGTTGCTTGGACGATGTGTGAGATAATCCTCCTTTCTCAATCCTTTGTTCCTTGGCATTTCTAGAGTCAAAGAGCCAAATGGAGCTTGTACCGGTGTGCAAAAAGCGCTGCATTTCATGACAGGTTGCAAATATTGGCGGAAGGCTGGTTCCTTGGACGTTATTGTAACTATTTATTGAAGTAAAAAATTCAAAAATTTCGGAAAGTGACTGGTTATGAAAGGCGTAGTAAAGCGTGTTGTCTGGCGTCCGTGACGTACCGTGTGCAAGTATAGTCGCCAACTGAAATGCTAGCGCGAAAGCCTTCTTAAACCCGGCCAACAGCCACATGGTTACGCACCTACGCCTAACGGTGATTTTCCGCTTCTGCAGCCTCACATGCGTCGGCCGTGTGGTGAAGCAGGCTGCAAAATCCTCTGAGGGCGGGTGCCCACGTCCTGAAACTTTCGGCGGCCAAAGCCACAGTTCAGCACAATTTTCATGAATGGCTCCAGCCAACCGTGGTGCAGCTGTTTTTTTTTCAGGCATTCACAGTGTCTGTTCACACAGCAGCAGTAGCAGCTCTGTATATCTCGTTCAGCGGCCCGTGACCGAGATAGACCACATTGGCCACCGGCGCGGCCTCCATCATGAATGCTTTCATCGTCAACAACGCTGCCGCTGCCGCCGCCGCCACCGCCAAGATCGCCGGCATCTCCCTGAACCTCAACAGTGTTGCGATCTTCACCTCTACAACGCTGCTGCAGCCGCCACCGCGAACAGCCCCACGGTTCGCGATTTATTTCCTTTATGTACCCGCTCTGTCGCTGCTGCCATGGCTACTGAAGTCACTGGAGGCGCCGGCACCCAAGCTCCCGCGCCCACTTCTATCGCTGACCGTGATGCGTCTGTGAGCCAACAGCTGCTGCTGCTAACGATGAGCAGTAGTCAACTCGTGGGTGTGGCCGCAGGGACGGGAGGTCGCGTCACGGTGGCGGGAGGGGGCGCCAGCAGGGTGGCCGTTCATCATCGATGACCCGCAATTGGTCTTGCCGCCACAACTAGAGGTCCCTCGTAGAGCAGAAGATGGAAATGTTGGTGATTCTGATACGGGAAATGCCTCTCGAAAACAGCAGCAGCGGCGGTGGGGGAGGAGCAGTAGCGGACAGGGGGGACAAAGGCATCCACATCCGCTGCGGTGGCAACAGCACAACAGGGCGCCTCAGTGGCGGATGGCTGCGTGTGTGGTATGGCTTGGTATGGGAAACGAATGGGTTCGCCCCACACGAACAACCGGCCAGCACAGGGAACTAGCAATAATAAGACGCGAATTGTTCATAAAAAGACGCGAATTGTTGAATAAAGCCGAAGAATGCTGGGAGTTTGAAAGGCAAGCAGCTGTCCTGTGCTTTTGGGGTCTGCGGTTTTGGGCCCCCGTTTTGCCGGGTCGCGCTCCTCCTAGCGTCTCGCTGCTGGCTTGGTGCAGGTGGTTCGTGTTTTCTGGACGCGTTTTTGTGCTCCTCCCCGTGCTTTGAATTGTGCGTGCTGCCTTCTCCGTGTCCTCGTGTTTGGCTGCCTTCGGCTTTTGCCCCTTCCCGGCCGGTGATGGCGGGCTCGTTTGCCCAGTGATCTGTGTCGCGGTCTGGCCCATCGGGCCCGCCTGGTTGCGCTTCCGCGCTTGTAGCCGTTCTGGCTCCCTTATAATACTCGCATTCTGAAACCGTAACACACTCGTATGGCGTCTTGTTACGAAATGTGATAATACAGTCCCAAAAACGACGGGGGAAAAAATCGACTTTGGGTCCCTGTAACCATTCCGCAGGGTCGATTCACTCCCAGTGGGTCCTTGTAACCCTTCTGGGCTTTGTCATCATTACTTAACGTTCCGCGCAAATGTTGGCGGTAGTCGTACCGGAGTGCTCCAAGAATCCGCGGCGCCTTACCCGCAACCAAATACTCATGCTCGCTTGTCGAGCGACCCGATTCCAACCACGCGAAAGTGTTCTTCTCTAGCACTGCTGGCGCAAGCGTCGAGGGCTGCTTACCGGTACTCAGGCGCTTGCCCAAACACTCGCTGTGCCCAAAAGTGGTGCAACGGCAGTTGAGAGGTCTCTGCGAAGAGTCGCCTGTTCGGGGGCAAACTAGCACCAACTACCCTGCGCAGAAAGATCTTCTGCACCTTGACCATTGGATCCGCCAAAGCTCTTTCAAATACGCACGCCTGCTGCACGACCTGCGCTTATAACCCATCTTCCCCACCTGCTAAGCAGCGGCGTATTCTCCCCACGGGCAGTCGCTCCGGACCCTCCCCGTTGGTTCCGTCTTTGCCAATCTCTAACCCGTCAAACTCTACCCTCAGCTCCTAAAACTTCCCAGATAACGTCTGGGCCCCATACCTCCGCTCCAAACGATAACAAAGGCCTTAAAAATGAACGTCGAAACAGCGTAGCATAAGGTCAGGTGCCCATACGCGGTTTAATTCAAACTTGCGCATGAACGCAAAAGCCCCCCTTCGACCTACGTCGCATAGCTCCATTCGGCACGAATCGAACGAAAAGCATGGTCGATAGCGCAGTCCAGATATTTCGCGCGCTCTTTGATTGGCCCGCGTAACGCAACCCAGCTGCATCGCTCCGAAGCGCGTCATAGGACATGCCACCGTGCTGTGACCTGTACATATAGCAAGCGGCGTCCCCTGGTGCAATACACAGGGATCGGCTCAGCCCTTTGGTTCAAATAAGTTCGTCCAACGCACCCTCAACGAACCAAGCAAGGGATGGTGTGCACGGAGGGTAGCTCCCAACGTAGGGTAAGCAAGCCTCTAGGCATCGCGCACTACCGGTAACAGCGAGCAGGCTGGATTTCGCAGCAGTATACCGCAACCGCAGCGCGGCGGCCATCCAGCTGGTCCGCGACGGTTTGAGCAACCGGGCAGTTCCAGAAATGATGGTGGCGTGGGGAGAGCTAGCCTACCAGCGTACCCGCCACAACCTACCATACGGAGAGGTCACCGCCCCCCGCGCGCATATGGGACGGGGTTGCCATGCAAGCAGGTAGGGGAATTCCATCAGCCATGCGCCGCCACCACCACCCCGTGTGGGAGTTCTATCTCCCAAAGCAATTCCTTCCATAGCAGCCGGAACTACCGCGCCTTATTACTTGCAGTGCAGACAGCAGGGCCAGCCAAGCGAAGCTCAGCAGCCACCGCTGCCCTCTCCCGGTTTCCTCCCATTTCCCTCCCGCAGCGCCTTTCGAACGAACAGCAGGTAATGCGCGGCCACGCACGCGAGCCGCCATCGATTTCAACTGTTGCATGAGACAGGGGGACCAATCGCGCCGACGTACTCCGCACTATTTCCGCGCCCACCCCTCCAGCCGCCAGCCAGCATCAACTCCAATTGGTCAAGCGGGGTTGCTCGGGCGGCCCTGATAGAACCGCCGGCGCCACCCTGCTCGCCACATCGCTGCCACCCGCCAGCCCTGCAAGGGAGGCTATCCCGGGGATGTCCACCCACAAGCCTCCGAGCGCCGTCTCACAAACAAACCCGCCATCGCCGAAGCTCCAGCCAGCGCAGGCTGCTGCTGCTGCCGATGTCGGCTACCGAGTCAGAGGCGCCTGTGGGACCACTCCTTCCTCAGTGGTGCAACAAGAGCTCCGGTGGTCGTGGGAGAGCATGGCCATCTGCACGCATGGCGCACGTACGTACATACATGGTCCGCAAGCAATCGGCAAGCTAAGAAGTAAGACGGTAACTTACTTATAAAGCAAAGCGTCGTAATGAGGTAGCCGAAAGGGCACGACGGCTGGCCCTGCAACTACTAACCGTACCTACATACCGTGCACGCAGACGCCGCCGCCACATGAAAGTCCTTTTGGGGCGGGCGGGTTTGCTTGATTGCAGCCCCAACGCCTTGACTGGACCGAGCAATCGATAATCGATGTGGGCACACGTGCGTCGCGTCTATCTGATCCAAGTAACTCCGTGCGCGTGCAGCTCATCTGTCTCCCATCACGGCATCTACAGAGGGCGAGCTAGCGTGCGTGCATCGGCGCGGATCACCATCACCCACCAGCACTCGTGTGCGTGTGCCGTCCCGCCTTCGAGTGCAGCTCCATCAATCGACGTGCCCACCTCGCATACATCACGCATCCCTACTGGCGTCATAGCCCCCGGGTCACCCACCTGCTCCTGCAGCAGCAGCAGCTCCTTGACCACCTCCGCAGCGCCAGGCCGCCGGGGCGGGTCTTGCTCCCAGCAGCTGCGAATCAGCCGCCTCAGCTTGCGCGGGCAGCGCTGGTCGCTGAGGATGTCCAGAGGGGGTCGCGACATCTTTTCCGTTACCAAATAGGCCACCGCCAGCAGCGAGTAGTCCTGCATGCAAGCAAGCGCCGGTTGCGAGCGGGGATAGAACGAAGGCGACACCGTTTGGGGAGCCATTTATATTAACGGTGTTCGTTGGGCAAACAGCAGCAGGCGGCTAAGGCTGCAAAGGTAGGTGCCGCCCTGGGTAGGGAAAGATGCATGGAAGGGGGGGTTCGCTGCGGTTCCGGAGCATTGTATGTATGTACCGGCAGCTGTATGTATAGCAAGGATTAAGGACTAAAGACTGCTTGCCAGGACGGCTGGGTTCCACCTGCCGCCTGCATCCCTGCCCACGGCCATATGTTGTCGTCGGGCCTCGAGGCAGGATTATTAGGTGGCTAGCCGGCTCCGCACCGCACGTACATACGTCGTTACTTCCAACAACGGCAACGAAGGACAGCAGTCGCTAGGAAGGGAGTGCGGCATGTGGCTAGCGAGCTGAGGGCCGGATATATATGCGCGCCCGCCCGCCCCTCTATCTACACCACTTCATTCTCCTACCTCCCTTCCCGCCCTCGAGCCCATCCATCCACTGACCTCCCACGGCTCCTTGCCGGTCAGCATCACCCACAGCGAAATACCGAAGGCATAAATATCCTGCACGAACAAGGGTTGCGATGATACATGGCCGTGATGAGCAAATGTACGTACATATGTGGCAGAGAGCCAGCAAACCATAACCAGCAGTGGCAAATGAAGGAAGGCCGGCGATCCCGAGGCTGACTGCTGGATACATGCGGCTGACTGCTGCACACGACATACTGCGCTCGCTCGCTCGTGACTGTCGTTGTCGCATCGATCGCTCCTTCCTGCTAGCACTTCTACGGCGGCACCACCCCGACGCTCTCAAGGAACACGCGCACCCACATAGACAGATACATCTATTCCCAAGCGAGCCCTTTGCTTGCATCCTTCCATAGTTGGTGGTCTTGCCGGAACACTATCGCTGCTGCTGGGAGTTTTAGAATAATAATAATGCAGGATCGGACTACGTATGGCCTCCACGTACGTACATACGGAGAGGCCAGCCCCGCCGACCCCGCCGACCCGTACGGCAGGCACACGGTTATACGTACGTACGTGCGTGTACTAAGATAAAGGAACATGCATAGGCCGCCAAGCACGACTGTATGTATGTGTTATCACATTCCGCATCATTAACTTCTCGCGCGCTTTGGCGTCTTTGGGCCCACCGCCCATACTTACCGCTTTGTGGGTGATGATATTATTGAACAAATCGTAGCACTCTGTGATGGGGTGCGTGGGGGCGCGAGGGGGATGGTGGAGGGAGATGAGCGTTGAGTGACAGCCGAGCATTGTTTTACTTCGGCCAAGCCAAAGAGGGCAAACTGGGCCCAAAACCGGGGCAAGTCCTCCCATAGGGCGGTCGGTAGCGCCAGCAGCTAGCAGCATAGGGCTGGAACGGAGACACGCACGCTCGCACGCAGCGTATGTACGCACCGTTATGAACGGTATTATGTCTGGTTCTATGAGTGACATATCGAAATGTATGTCAGAGTGACACTACATATGTATGAAATGTATGTCGTATTATGTATGAACGATCCTTCCCCGAGTGTGTGATGTGCGTACGTGCCGCGTGCAACGGAGGGCACTGCTAGTAGCGGAGCTGTTCGAACGCATGTGCGTGTGCGCCAGAAGGAACGAAGCAGCAGCAGGGGGCGGGGCGAACGGCTAATAATAATTAATGCTGCTGCGTGCGCGCGGGCACCTGTGGCACATGAAAGGAGGGCAGTGAGGCCATACATCGTAATACATTCATGGTTGTTACTGTGATATCCTTTACTTTGATTGCGTACGTAAGCGCACGCGCACGTCGCGATGCATGATCATTGTTATTATGTTATCAGCAGAACACGAATTACAGCACCAATCTAGTAGTTGTTCGCTTGATAGGCAGGGCCTCTGGCCGTGCCTCGGCGCGAGGGCACTGTCGACGGATTGCACTACTGCCACAGCAAAGGCCGCAGCGGTGTAGCAGGCGAGCAGCCAAAGGCTTCTCGAGATGCTGGGAGAGCGCGTTACGCGCTTAGGGTGTGTTCGCAAGGGCCGTACATTTGTCGTACACCTGCTACAAGCGGGTAATACTTGTTACGTTGCCGCAATACACACATGGGGGGAGGCGGGCGGCTGGCGCAATCGATCGAACAAGCAACTAACAGCCGCAGCCAAAGCTAACGGCAGCACCAGCACCAGCCATCATCAGGTATCTTTCGGTGCATGTGAGTACGTGTAGATCGATAAGTACGTAACGCCTGCTGCTAGCTGTTGATGACTTGCTTGCGAGGGGACTTACCAGGGGCCAGGTAAGTCGGCTGCAGCGAGCGAGCGAAGGCATGGCAGGTATGTAGGTACGTACGTGGGTAGTTCCGGTAAGTAGATATTTAGGTAGATACGTAGATAGGTAGATAGGTTGACGGCACGGCAGGAGGTATGTACGGCGGGAGGCAAATCGTCCGGCGGGAGGTTGCAGCAGCGCCAGCAGATAGATAGAGAGAGGGGGGGGGTCGTCGTGACGGTTATTATTATCGGCGGAACTAACCACGCACCGAAGGGCGCGGGCGAGCGAGGCGCAAGATGTGCGAGGGGTCAGCTTCAGCAGCAACAATCCTTGACCGCCCGAACAATAAAATAAACCGGAACTGAAGTGCCGGCCGGCCTCCGTACCTACTTCGTTGCCAAGAATTCATCACGCACGGTACGCACGCATTTACGTACTCACCGTGCCCGCCTCCGGGTTCAACGTCGGCATCGTGGCGGCCCGGATCGTAGCCAGCCCAAAGTCCTGCAGCAGCAAGGAAGTCAATCAACATACAGGCATACGTGTTGATTTAAACTTACAGAAGCTACGGCACTACTTCAGCATCCCCCAACCAGATCCTGAGCGTCGCAGGTAAGGTAATATTTTATATAAGATTTGGCGGCGCACGCACCGGGCGGAGGCTAGGCGCTCCTACGTACCTAGCCTTGTGTGTTATTCGAGCGCATATGTCGGTGGCACATCCGCGCCCTCTCGCGCCTTCAGGATGGATTATATACTAACTTCCGTGCGTAGGGTATTCTCAGCGCGTTTGATACACAAGTGGTACGTGCATCAACTAACATCAACTAACATAACGCATCCACCGCCGTACCCAACCGTAACGTTCACCCACGGAACGTCAGCGTTTTCCGCGTTTACTTTACCTACCGTCAGCTTCACCACGGGTTTCGGCGAGTCCATGCCATTTACGAGGATGTTGGCGGGCTGGTTGGAAACGGGTGGAGAAGGCAGAGGCAAGCAAGGGAGCAGCAGTAGTAGCGAGCGTGTTGTGGTGTATGTACGTATGTCAGCAGCTCGCTGGCAGCAGTGCACGATGTCGCTCGGTGTGCACGCAATGACTGCAATGATACAATAATAACGACTGATGACGACTACATCCAATGACACGAACGAGAGCGATACTTCCGCCCTCCTAATACACGGCACACATACACATACGCGCGCGCTTATTATGAGTGACTGTGGAGTGACTGCGAGCTGACTCGCGTTTAACAAGTAAACAAGCGGAGGGTAAGGCGAAACACCGCCCTATCCTAGCGAACAATACGTACAAAAGCGCGCACGGCACGTCGCTCGCGGCGCACGCGCGCACCTTGAGGTCTCGGTGGATGATGGTGGGGTGCAAGTACTCCAGACCGCGCGCGACCTGGATCGCGATGTGGACCACCTGCGGGAATAGTGATGAGATAGAGGAGATCCAGAAGTAAGGGGATGGAGTGGCCTCGCTCGTATCGTCGCAAGATGCATGGATGACCGCCGGCGGCACGCAGTAAATCAACACACAGGTGGTATGCATGGACACAACGGTGTGTCAGCGAACGGCCGACTAACGTCTGCCTGCTGGTTTCTCTGTACTGTGCTAGCTGCTGTTGGCCCTGGCTTCTTATCTTGGGACTGCCTAGCTATTGTGCACAAGCAAACTCCTTTTGTTGACCGACCGCCGCTCGGGTGTGGTGGGTGGGGAACGAAAGGGTGGTGATCATTGGCTGCTGGTCCCGGCGGGCAGCCGTCATGGGGGTGTACGCACGTGTGCCTTGCTTTAGGCCGCGACCGGTTCGGGCTGTCTGGCACCGCCGTCTTTCCTGAGCTGGGCCTTGGGGTGCCTGGGTTATTGTTTGTGCTGGGCGGGGCCCCACCTTGTTGGCTGGGCAAGGCTGCTGGATGTCGGTCCTTCGTTCTGTGCCTTTCCGGGCGTCTGTTGGATATCAGCGCTGGTTTCTCGCTCCATATAATCCTCTCTTGTATGTATGTCCTGGATGGATTTGCATTCCCCAGTGTAGCATCTATCAGCGGCTGCTTTTCTCTTCTCCGTCGTTGTGTGTATGTGCGTGCGGATTATTGATTTCCTCTGGCGTTCCATCCGCCGGTCATATCGCGTTCCTCTTCGCTCGGGCGGCGGCGTCCTACCTCCGGGCCCAGCGAGTACAGAAACCTTGATTATTGTTCACGCGTGATGCGTGGGCGAGCCTTGGTCTTACTTTCCCCATTCATTTGGGATGCTGTCTGCTGTGGCGCTCGTCCTGCTCGCGTTTATTGGAATGATGCCCCTTGTTTGCGCTAGTCTTCACTCCTTTCGCTGCAGATAAGCACGACAGGTGGCGCGCCTGTATGTGTATGTGGGTTGTGGCCGTTCTGGGTTCTTCCCCCTGCTGCCCATATCTTGCCGACCCTTGCTACCTCATTCTCTTGGTCGCCCCGTCGGGGCGGCGGGATAGGGTGCGTGTGGCCCTTAAGTAAGCTAGCGAGGTTCCTGGTTCCTATTGACGCACGGTCTTTTCGTTTTGACCCTACCCTTCCAGCTGTTTTGTGGGGGCCGTTTTGTGGTGCATGGCGGTCGTGGAGTCAGGTATGTAGCCACGCTGTTGTGGCTGTCGCATCTCGCGGCTTCTATACCTGGTTTTCGAGCAGCAGGGTGGCGCCCCTGTGGCCTTTATTTTGACGGGGCGGGCTTACTCTTCTTGTGTCTTTCGGGGCATCTGCTGGGGTTCAGATAGGCCCACCTCGCATGTATATGTATGTGGGGTGAGGCCACGGACATGGGCCTGCCTCTCTAATTGTATGTCCTGCTGGATGGGTTCGCCCGGGCATAATAAGCCCCTCGCTCACCAGGTGCGTGTGCACACAGCCTGCTGCGTTTTGGTTCTGCGTATTATTATCCGCTCGCGAATGAACGAGGGAGCACACGCATGTCAATGACATGTAAGGTACGTCAACAGCTCCGGTCGCTCCCTACGCACGTAGACAGTACGACAGTAGACAGTACGACACGGAAGACGAAACAGACAGGTAGGACGACGGAGTTTCATTGTGAGGTTCGCCACCGCCTTACCTTGAGCCCGCACCTACCTGCCCCGGCCACCAACGAACACCTGAACCGAAAACCCACCACCAACCACCAGCTAACTGATTCAGTAGACGTGCGTGCACCTACCGTTGGCAGCGGGATGAGCTGGCGTGGCTCTCGAAAGATGAGTTGCTGCAGCGAGCCCTCCATGAGCTCGATCACCAGGCACAGCCGTGGTGGAGTTACGCAAGCTGCCAGCAGGCGCACCACGTTGGGGTGGCGGCAGCGCCCCAGCACCTGCACCTCCTGCTGCCAGCACTTGACGTCCCACATATCCGGGGTCGGGGGCTCGGGGCCGTTGTCAAGCGCGGTCGACAGGATCTGCGGAATTATTCGTTACGCCAAGACAGCAGTGTGAGGTAGATAGGGTACGTAATCATCACGAGGAGTTCGTTCCTGTCATTGCGTGCAGCCGTTGCAATTATGTGGCTTTACCCCATTATTACTGCAGTACCTCGTCAATAGTGTAGAACGTTAGGGACCTACCATCAGGAACTAACAACACTAAACCTTGCTCTATCAACTTACCTCTCTTGTCCCACCACGGACCGCCTCACCTTAACCGCCACTCGCTGCCCGCCGTACATGCCCTCGTACACGCGCCCGGACGCCCCCTTCCCCAGCACCACCGGCAGCAGCGTCACCAGGTTCACGCACTCCGGACCAACCGCCACGTCAGGTTGGAGCGGGGACAGAGGATGTACCACCACGTGCTCATCATGGCAGTCCTGCTTCTGCGGCGGCGGCGTTTCTGGGTTGCTCTCCCCCTGTGGACCTGGCGAGAGGTAAATACACAGCCGGATGCATTGGACGGAATCGATCAGCGCGCGGTGATGGAGGAAGGCGGCGGCCAGCAGGTAGGGCAACCACTGGCGAGCGCCATGCGAAGCAAGAGGACGTACGAGCGACCGGTCCGCGCGCGGCGGGGGACAACTACTGATGAAGGAGTCACACGGAGTCATGGAGTCAACTTGCTCCTAAGTGCACATGCGTGCAGGCCGAGGGGTTACTGGCTTAAGGTCATGGGGTTATTACCCCCCGCCGCCGCCGCCGCCGCCGGTTACTTGGCTGATGACACGCAGGGCTGACGGAACGTGCAGAGCGAGGGGCTATTGGGTTAAGGCTGTGGGTTTACCCCCGCCCCGGTTATTACCAGACTGACTGCAGGGCTGCTGACAGGCACGTGCCGAGCAGTAGGTTACCCGAGTTTAGGCCTTGGGATTACCCGCCCTCCGGTTCGTTACCGGGGGCGCCGGGTAGGCTACCGGGTCCGTTGAAGCCTGCTGAAACTGGCCCTGTCTCAACCAAACCTACCTCAACGAAACGATTATTACGAAGGCTCAAACCTGTCCATGGCTGCGGTGGGTTATTACACCTCCTCCGGCGGGATAACGTACGCACGCTAGATCCGTTGAAAGGGCTTGACCGAGGTGCCGTGGTCGCTCGATCTATCTTCGTTCATTCTATCTGTATGTACGTATGCGTATGTATGTACACTTAATTCTGTGCACATCTATGTATGACGTAAACCAAACGCTAAGCAGAAGCGGCCAAGCGCGTGCGCGAGAATATTACACAACAACCAGCAAAAGCTGGATGGGCCTTACGTACACGGACCGTTCGCGTCCGATTGTTGCTTGCTTGCTTGGTGGGCAAGAGAGGTGCCGTCCGCCGGATAATCCCGTACGTAGCTGGCATTTTGTGATGAGTGAGAATGGCGCTACCACGCGCGTCGGTGCTTTACACTACTGATTGCGTATATAAGAGCAGTGATGAATAGCGGTTGCGGTGCTACGGGAGAATAAGCAAGAAAGCATGGGGGCGAGGCGGCGGGCGGGCGGGCTGGGCTCACCTGTGCTGCTGTCAGGTGCAACTTCAGCGGCAGGTACCGCCGGGGCTTCGGTCGCCTTGGACGACATTATCTGGTCGTCCCTACTGCCCTTGTCTGTGGCTAGTAGTGCCGCTGCCACAGCAGCGGCCTCATCGGCTGATGTCATTAACGCGATGAGTACGCTGGCGGCCCCCGACGACGACTCTCCAGCAGCCGCTTTATTACGCTCGGGTGCCCCATCAGCCCACCTCCCACTCCTGCCGTGCCCATCGATGTCGTCGATACATGGTCGCGCGCCCGCACGTCGGCATGGGCAATCATGTATAACACGGCAGCAGGATATACAGGCGGTGCGTGAGGGAGCGGCGGCTGCTACTCGATAGATCGGCAGCAGCAAGTAAGACGCGGCAAAAGAAGGCCACCCACGCACATGCATACGTACGTACACAAGCTTGACTGCTATATATACGTACGTACCTGAGTTTCCTATCTAAGTGTTCATGAAGGTACGTAAGTAAGCCCACTACTGTCCACGCACTCGCGTCCTACACGTAAGCTTTGCTCAACCCTCAATAACAACACGTACAGATAGGAGACGTAAGTGGGTTTTCCCTTCTGAAAGACATCGAAGACGATAGGTCCATGGTCCAGCGGTCCGTACGTCCGCTCCTGTGTGCCGTACGTTCAGGTAGATGTACCGCCGCAAAACCCTCCAGACACCCAACGCCACATGTCCGAGTATGCTGTCTCCAAAACTAGGATCCGCAGTGGCTGGGCCCGTTAATAATAATAGTATTATTATTATGCCGGCCGGGCGGGGCCTGGCGTGTATTTAGGGGGTGGCTGGGGAACTGATGAGGGGCGGACTCCGCCCCTATATGCCCGCACCACCGGGCGCAGCATGTAGGGCCCTACATCGCCCGCACCACCGCGCGTCCCCCCTCTCGCGGGTATGTACCGCCGTACTCACCGTAGTTCGGATCCCAGCAGCTCATCATCTCGCAGCGTCGCTGTAGTAGTAGTAATGCCGTCGCTGCTCTGCCGGCCGCCACGCTCCCCACCTTGTTGACGAAACAGCCGCAGCCTCAGCCCCGGGCGCCTCTTCAGCACCAGCCCCAGCACCAGCGCAGCCACCAGCAGCACGGCGGCTGCACGATGTACGTATGCGCATGTGCGATGCGCGGGACGGAGCCGATGACGTCATAATAAGCAGGGTCCAGGGAGGGGAGCCGGAGGAGGTGCGCGCGACAATCAGGTAATACAATGCTGGAAGGGAGGTAGGTTCGTTCAATTCATCACGATCCAGGGCGAGATGTCTGATGCATGATGAGAACCTCCGCACACGCGGGAGGGGTTTGCCGCCGGCCTAACAGCAGCAGCAGAGCCAACTTATAAAAGGACGCTGCTCCGTCCCCTATCTACCTGCTGCATTCATCGTCAGCGAGCGAGCCGCGCGCGCACCTGTCATAGCCACACCAATCCCCGCCGCCTCCGCAGTACTCAGGCCGCCGCCATCTCCGCCACCGCTGTCGTGGCTGCCTCCGCTGCCGTCGTCACTGCCGTCCTCCAACAGTAGTAGCGATAGTGGATCTCCATGGACGGTTCCGGGAGATGGGCTTTGCCTCTTCTTTGCTTCCTCTTGGCGGCTTGTGACGATTAAGCAGATCACCGGCCCGTATGCCTTGACGCAGTCAGCAGGCAAGACCGCCTTGCACAGATTGTACACGTTCACCAGGTGGAGCTGGGCATCGCAGGCACGGCGGGGGAGGACACAACAGCAGGTAGGGGACGGATGGATGGAGCGAGTACCGGCAGGTGTGGCGCGCGCGCGGCGGCGGGATATACAGGTGCAACTCTGACGGCAAGGTCTATCTTAGAGACGCAAGTAGTACCACGAGCGACGCGCCTACATATGTGGCTAGCAGGACGCAGGAGCTATCTAGCCAATCCTGTGCGTGTGCCAATCATGTTACTTCCCCGCCGCTCGTTTGGAACCGAGTGACATACATACATATATGTACACATGATGGGTGAGAGCGAGGCAGGACACCCGTACATACCAGGATGCCATTACGCGCTAGCTGAAATTTAGAGTCCGGATTAAATTTAACTTTCGGCTGGAGTGCGTAGGCCGCAAAGTCGACGTAGTGCCCCACGTGCGCCCAGCAGCGGTCCAGGGGGGGTGCGTTGCTGTCGTTGTTGCAACCGCCGTCGCCGCCGTCGTCGTTTCGGTCGCTCCGAAGGTAGGCTGGGATCTCCGCTGTGGGCTGGAAGCTGTTTTTTCCGGGCAGAGCGGGCGGCCGGGGGGCTACTGCAAACACGTCGTCCTCACTGTGTATGTGTGCGCAGGCAGCAGGTAGGCAGCAGGAGGTTCAGCGACCCAGGTACGTAGGTTGGTAGGACGGCGGGTGGATGGAAGGTAAGGAGCGCGGCAGGTGGATGGGCAGCAGGGCACCTGCAAGGGGTCCCTGACGACGGATGTCTGTGCTGCTGCTATTTATAATTGCGTGTTTAGATAGCAACAAAACGCCTCCGTGCGCGGCGGAGGCCGTCCACGGCCGAGTGGGCGGCCTCCGCGGTGGAGTGGACGGCCTCCGCGGTGGAGTGGACGGCGCGGCGGACAGCGCCTGGCCTGGCGAGCTAGATGTACGGATGCGTTGCGGCTATAATAATAATAATAATACTAATAATAATAGTGTCGCTGGGCGTAGCCCTAGCGTGTGTTAAGGGGGTGGGGAACTGAGGGGGTCTCCCCCCTGTATGCCCGCACCACCGTGCGTTGCGGCAACTAGATGGGTGGGCGCCCATCTGCCTAGCCCGCACCTGGGCACCGCACCTGTGCTGCAGGCGTAGTTCCACGCCCCTCCGCTCATCGTTCCGCATCCGTGCATGTCTTTATATATCTACACCTCAATTCGCACCCTACATACACACACGCGCACGTTGCAGCAGCCCCCCCACTCGGACCCCACACCCACACATGGACCACGCACGGTACGCACACTACTCCGCGCTACACGCGTACTAATCCAGGCGCAGCTGTCTAGCTAGCTGCAGCTAGCCTGGCTAGCTAGCTAGCTAGCTGCAGCTAGCCTGGCTAGCTAGCTAGCTAGCTGCGACACAGGACTCACTCTCTTGCACTTGGACCGAGGGGGAAGCAGAGATCGGTCAGAAGCGCGCCATCCCTCAGCAGCGTCAAACTCTCCACCCAATCGGGCGACTGTGGGTGCGTGAGAGCGGGAGCGGGGCCGCCGGCGAGGGTCTGGGCGCAACTAGCTACAAAGTGCATCGACACCCCCACATACAGGCACCCAGCCCCACGCCACCTTCACCGCCCACTCATGCATCACCTGCTCATCAAACCCACCTCTGCAACCCGCCCACCCACCCGCCGCGCACATACCGTGGGTGCAAACACGTCCCAACCCCCTGCGGCGTTTGCTCCGTCAGAGTACTCAGAGAGCACCACGTAGCGGAATGTCATGGCGACGCTATTGGCCAGCTGCAACTGCGAGTCGGCATGTGCGCTGGTTGATGGTTGGTGGTTGGTGGTTCAGGCGGCACGACTGGCGGCACACAGGCAGGCAGGCAGCTAGCAGCAGGCAGTCACCCGCCTACCCCATGCCTCTCCATCTACATACACACGTCCCCTGGCGGGGCGGCGGGCAAACCATCCACGTACGTACGAACGGCAGCACTCGCCGATCTATCGTACACCGTAATAATACACGGTAACATGACATGACGTTATAAGCAGCCCTGCAGCTGTACCTTTCTGCGGTGGGCGGGGAGGGGGTTTGAGGTGTGCGGAAGTAAGGCAGTCGCAGGGAGGTCGGTAGCTAGGAAAGGGCGCAGCACGCGCGGAGGGAGGTCTGTAGCTAGCGGAGGTGGCGAGCTACATAGGAATATATGTAGGTGATAGCGCGCAGCAGCAGGAGGTATGCATGTAGGCAATAGCGCGCAGCAGCAGGAGGTACGTAGGCGATATGTAGCGCGCAGCAGCAGAAGGTATATATGTAGGCGATAGCGAGCAGCAGCAGGAGGTGTGCATGTAAGAGAATACTGAGGCGCACCAACAATCAATGAAGTAAGGAGCATGCATGCGTCTGATGAACAGCGGGGCTGGGTTTATTTGCGAAAGGCAAACTACTAGCATCGTACGTAATATGCGCCACGCAGGCCCTGCCAAGCAAACACGGCACAGCCATTTCGGTGGCTATAAAACGGACGGCGGTAAGCACGGTGTGCGTCAACGCGCGTTGCCACGCACTCAGGGGGGGGTCAAGCAAGGTGGGGCGGGGCGGCGCGACGAGGTAGGGCCCCCCGCTCGGGGGACGGCGCGATCGAGTGACCCACGCCGCATACAGCAGATACACACGGTTTGCGAATGGGCCCGCCCTGCATGGGTCATCGCGCGGAGGACGGGCCCGATGGGACGGGCCCCATACGTAGTACATACAAGTAACAAGCCGTACGGTCTGGGGCGGGCGGGACGCGCGCGCAGAGGCCGTAATTTGTGCTTGCGGAAGTGCCAACCCATGACCGTCACTACTTCGAGCACGCATGCACGCGAGATGTGTGGGTGAAAAGAAAGCGCGACGGGGCGAATAAAGCGAGGCCATGCGGCAGAGCGCGCCCGCCCCCGCGCTGATGCTCGGCGGGCAGCAGCCAAAGCAGCAGGGCGCGTGTAGGCCCGCCTTCCCCTTGCTGGCCGACCTAGACATATAAGGCGTTACAATGCCCTCAGGCCAGGCGGCCGAACCTCAGACGTGCAAGAAGAGGGGCCCGACCTAGATGCATGTATATGTAGCCGGAGGTCAGGTCCCGGGTCCAGAAGGTGCGTGCATGCAAGCCCCCGCATGCATCAAATCGACCGACTTACATCTTAATGTATCCGAGGTTCAGGGTCGGCCAGCGGTTGGGCTGCCCGCGGATGGTTATGTTGCGCCAAATCATGATAGGCAACTGGAACCTGGAGGAGGAGCGAGCAAGGTTGCGTGGGCAGCAGATTGCGTGGGCAGCATCATTTACGAGCGAGTCGATGGTTAAAGTCGGACGACGATACTTGCCTGCTGTTGTCAAAAAGTGCATCTGACAACGCGGTTAGCGGACTGGTTAATACCAGCTCCGTGGGTCCCGAAGGATCAGCTAGCGCAGCCAGCAGCTCTGTGCCAGATGCGACTTCCTTTGAAAGGCCTGCGGGCTGCTGCTGCGCCACTACAAATCCTGAGGACATGGCAAGTGACAGTACTATTATGATCGATAACATGTTTCCTAAATGGTATGGCTCATCAACAGCGCAAGGCTTGGGTAGGCCGTGGTAGGCTAGGTACACCGTCGGCTTCGTAGCCCCGTGTAAGTAAGGCCATTTAGCCCATTTTCTTCAACCTTTACCAGCTGCTGCGTTGTTGGGAGGAGAGGCTGCAACATATTTTTTAACGCAAGGTCAAACGCCACATGTGCACATACGTGTACCCGACTTCGTTCTGGCTTACTATGTAGGTTCCAGACAGCCGCAGAAAGCAGAGCGTGTACGTGTAAGGCGCGCGTAAGGCCCTAATGGTCGTACTGCGCTCCGCGTGACATAATGTACACATCACGACTCGATAGTCAACGACTATAAAAGGAAGTCCTCTTTGTGCCTGCTCGGTAGACATAACGTTGGGGGATCATCTCCTCCACAGGCCGTATTCTTAGTACGACACTCTTCTTCCTAACAACTGGCATCTGAGACAGGTTCGATCGCTGGAGGCCTCTCGGTCTCGCGAAAGAGCTCGGCGCTTAACGCGCTTATTTTTTTTTTCTCCTCGGCCCACAATGTCGGCCAAAATGGACTGCGATACGACGGTACGCAACATGGCGACCCTTCCGCCGCCCAAAGCGCTAAGACGCTCATACCGTAGCATGTACAATGCCTTCCTTGCTATGCCTAGCACTGATTTGCTACTTGAGCTAGCCTACTCGGCCGGAAAATCCGCCCTGACGAACGTAGATGTCACATTCTACCTCCGCTTGGTCGAAGGGAACCACGACCATCTCCCGGGATTAAATTATTCCACCATCCTCCGCCTAAAACGGATTATCCTCTTCCAACGCCTACAGGCTGCGGGCGCATTCCCGGGCGACGTCAACGACGCTGTCGACCTGGACTCCATAGAGAATATGGACTTCAGCGAGCTGCTGGACGCAGGTACTAAGATACCATCGCTTAAAGTGCTCCAGCAAACGCAGGCCGATTTTGACGCCCTGCGCACGCTGACAAACGCCCCGCAAAATGCCGACTCGGAGCCCCAGGTTTTTACCGCACGGGCGATCGACTCACCCAGACCCCCGCCGCCTAACGCAGATGAGCCGGCAACGGAGAACGTGCCGCCGCCGCCGCCGGCCCAAGTGCCGCCGCCACCGGCCAACGTGCCCATGGACGAGCAGACCAAGCTGCAGGCTATGATCCAAACAGCTGTCCAAGCGGCACTCGCGGCCGTTACCTCGCCTGCGGTCCCGCCAGCGCTGCCCGTACCGGAGCACGCCGCGGCGCCGTTCATGCAACCAGGACCCGCGCCCACGCCAGCCCCTGCAGTACCTGCACCGGCGGCTCCGGCGGCTCCTGCGCAGGCGTCACCTATCAACACCGTGAGTCTGGGAACGGGCGCAACTAGCGCTTATCCGGGTGCTACTCCCACGGGCACTCCTGCGGCACACGCAGCCATAACCACTGGGACCAGCAATACCCATTCGCGTGCGCTGCGACAGCCGCCTATTTTCTTAGGGCGCAGCAGCAACCAGATCTCGGACCCCGACATTTGGTTTGACACCACTATCCGATACCTGAGGGCCAACAATTGCGACCCCATCGAGAGCATGCGATATTACGTGGGCGGTCCGGCTGCTAAATGGTACAGCGGCTTGTGCGAACGGCACGCAGTGCTAGGTGCTCCGCCCCTCTCAGTAGCAACCATGCGCGCGGATTTCATTCTCCTTTACGGGGACGTTCGCCGCGGCACGCCCCAAGAGGTTCGCCAACGTTTGCACTCTGGCGAGCACCATCAGAAGCCTCACGAATCCATTGGCGATTACGCGCAGCGCTTCCGGGAACTAACTCGCGATGATCCCGACATTTCCCAAGTTGACTTGTGCGCCTGGTTCCTAAACGGAATGCTTGCTCAATTGCAGCGCTCGTGTGCTTCGGATGCCAACGGCAACCCTTGGGCCGCTTTTGACGCCCTGCTTACTTACGCCCACGGCCAGGAATCGCGCTCACTCATCGGCAAAAAGACCGTCCGCTTTGGCCTCCTCAAAGGAACCGCCCCCGCCCCTCCCAAGCAGGCTGCAAATCGCGGCAATGGCAACCGCGACCGCCGCCGGAATGGCGGCGACCGCGGCAATGGCCGGAATGGCGGCGACCGCGGCAACGGCCGCAATGGCGAAGACCGCGGCAACGGCCGGTCTTACCGCCGAACCTCCGAGCGCGAGAAGGAGCGCGAGGACATTAGGCGTGAAAATTTGGCCAAGGCTGGCCTATGTTACCACTGCGGCGCTCCTTTCGGGAAGGGCCACCGCTGTCAGGAGTCCAAGCGGCAGCGCAGGGACGGTCCGAGCGGTTCCGACGGCGCAGCGGCTAACTAGGGGGTTGCCCATGCTGGCATCACGGGTTCACAGCATGGGTTATCCCAGGACACTGAGATGCTAGAGCCTCCTTCCTTGCCTGAATGGCCGGATAAGCCGGTACGTGTGCATCGATCAATTTTCTTGAAGCTGCAAAAGCTTTCTAAAAGGCAATTTGTATTCGACGCTACGTGTAACGGAACGGAATCGCTCTGCCCTCTGTCGCCACTCCCGTGTACGTCATTTCTCACTCACGACGTCGGCAACCACCACGTTTGGGCAAGCCCTCAGTACTCGGAAATTCCGGAGTTCCTCAAACACTATGAAGCCTGCAAAAGCAAGGCTCCTGACGCAACAAGTGCAGTCTTTTTGGTGCCTAAACGGCCCGACATTCAGCAACTATTCACCTCTCGCCACTGGACCCTGCTTCGTGAATTTGACCAAGGCTCTCATCTCTTCGCAGTGCGTGAGGCTAACGGCGGCCACTCTGACTTAGGCCCCACCCCCGTTCCCATGCAAGCCTGGTTAAACCCCTGCGGCGTTCAAGCAAGTTGCTCCTCGCTAAATAGCGATGATTCATCCCTGATACTGCAAATGCGTATTGGCGGCCTAAGAGCCTCAGCCCTGATTGATACAGGTGCCTCCCACGTCTTGCTATCGCAAGCATTTGTCGAAAAACTCGGCCTCCGCCCTACCGCAAGCCACGTTACTTCGTGTACTTTGGGCGATGGTGCTAACTCAGTACCACTCCTCGGACAAATTACAATTACTTGTCGTGTCAAAGACTTCCGCTGCGAGCTCAACGCTCTCGTCATACCTCGATTACTCCACGGCTTCGACCTCATTCTCGGTAGTCAGTGGCTCTCCTCGCATAAAGCGATCCTCGACTTCAACACTGGCTCGTGCACGGTCCGGCGCAACGGCCGCTCCCACAAGCTACTAAGTACCAACAAGTCCTTGCCGCCATCCATGGCTGCCCTCCGTGCTAAAACTGCACTGGACGCAAACGCGCCCACAACTCCACTCATCTCTTTAAAGCAGTTTAAACGCCTTCAGAAGAAGGGCAATCGCTGCTTCACGGCGCTCATACAGAGCGACCTCATGGCTCAACTAGCCGCTACCACTGCTACGGAGTCCGCGCAACCGGACCCATCACTGGTAAATCCAACAGAGCTTAATGCCCTTCTCGAGTCCTACAAAGACTTGTTTGAGCCGCTAAACCAGCTGCCGCCCGACAGGGAAGTCGGTCACACAATCCCGCTAATCGAAGGGTCACAACCACCCTACTCGCGGCCTTACAGGCTATCTCCCGTAGAGCAAGATGAGCTAAAACGGCAAATCGATGACTTGCTCGCGAAGGGGTTCATTGAGGAATCCAAATCACCGTACGGAGCACCGGTCCTCTTCACACTAAAGAAAGACGGCTCCCTGCGCATGGTTCTTGATTATCGGAACCTAAACAAAATCACGGTTAAGAACCGATATCCGCTGCCCAACATCACGGATCTGCTTGACAAAATGTCCGGCGCCACATGTTTCTCGTCACTAGACTTACAGTCTGGCTATCACCAAATCCGCATCTCCGAACAGGACGTGCCTCTCACAAGCTTCGTTACGCCGTTCGGTACCTACCAGTACAAAGTGCTGTGTTTCGGACTGACAAACGCACCGGCTACGTTCCAAAGGACAATGAACGAAATGCTCCGCCCTTTTATCGGCAAATTTGTCGTCGTTTACCTCGACGATATCATGGTCTACAGCAAAACGCCTGAAGAACACAAACGTCACCTAGAAATGGTGCTCAAAACTCTCAAAGAGAGAGAATTCAAAGTACGTTTGGACAAATGTTCATTCAACCAGAAGGAAGTAACTTTCCTGGGCCACGTAGTTGGTCGCGACGGCTTAAAAGTCGACCCCCGCAAAGTCTCCACCGTTCAAAACTGGACCACTCCCTCGGATATCTCCAGCTTACGTGGATTCTTGGGCCTCGCCAACTACTTCCGCAAATTCGTGCAGGGCTACTCGTCCCTCGTCGCCCCCTTGACCGCTCTCACAGGCCTCAAGCGTCTGCCTGAATGGACCCAGCAACACCAAACTGCTTTCGACGGTGTAAAACACGCCTTAACCAACGCACCCGTGCTAAAATTGCCGGATTTTGAGAAGCCCTTTCAGGTCATCTCCGACGCCAGTATCTATGGTACAGGCGCCGTACTTATGCAGGACGAACATCCTGTCGCTTACACCAGCAAGAAGTTCATCCCTGCTGAAGTTAACTACACTACTGAAGAGCAAGAACTGCTTGGAGTGATAAACGCCCTCGAAGAATGGCGCCCTTACTTGGAAACTGCCCAACAATCTGTCACGTTAATAACTGACCATAACCCTCTTATCTGGTTCGATCAAAAGAAGAACCTTTCGCGTAGGCAAGCGCGCTGGCAGGAATACCTCACGCGTTTCCACTACGCCTGGCTTCATCGCCCCGGTCGACTAAATGTCGCCGACCCTATCAGTCGCATACATGCGCCTCCTGTGCCCCAGCTAGCCACAATGGCTATCCTTTGTGTCGACTACGCACTCTGCCTTCGGGAACCTCCGCCCCCGCCGCCAGGTGCCCCCGCAATTGCCATGTTCACTCCAGGTGTCGAGCCCTTGTTCGCGAACATGCCAACCCTCGCCGACCGCCTAAAACAGGCGTCCCCTGCGGAACCCGACCCCAGCTGGCACACCGTGTCCAAACACGAAGGTATTTACTTTAAGGGCAACAAAATTGTTGTACCTGACGCACCTGATGTCAAAAATGATATCTTCTATGCTTACCATGACGCACCACTAGCAGGCCACCGCGGCTTTGCTCGCACCTTGCAAACCATTTCAGAACGCTTTTGGTGGCCCGGTCTCTACTCGGAGGTCCGCAAGTACGTCACATCCTGTGCTGACTGCCAACGCAACAAATCCAGCACACAGAAGCCCGCAGGTCTTTTGCAACCCCTTCCGGTTCCCACGGAGCCTTGGGAGGTCATTACTTGCGATTTCATCACCCACTTGCCCTTGACCACGCGCGGCCACACTGCCATCTGCGTTTTCGTTGACAAGTTCTCCAAAATGGTGATCATTGTGCCCACAACGGACACTCTTACTACCTTGGGGTTCGCAGAAATGCTGCTGCAACATATCCTCTGCCGACATGGCACCCCTCGCATTCTGGTCACCGACCGAGATCCTCGTTTCACTGCGCAAGTGCTGGTAAACATCACTAAACGATTGCGGCTAAGACACGCATTATCAACATCTTACCATCCTCAAACGGACGGACAAACCGAGCGCGTTAACCGCGTTCTCGAAGAAGTACTGCGTAACTACGTAGGTCCTACTCAAAATGACTGGGATACATACCTTCCTATGGCAGAATTCGCTATCAACAATAGCAAAGCGGATGCTACAGGCTTCACGCCCTTCTTCCTCGTCTACGGCCGCAACCCGCGAGTCCCGATGGACGCAGGAATACCTCTGCCTTCAAAATACCCAGCCGCTAACAAGCTTGCTGATGACTACACCGCTCGCATAAAGCAAGCCAAAGTACATCTTGAGGCTGCGCAAAAGCGTATGAAGGACCAAGCTGATAAAAAGCGACGCAACGTGTCCTTCATTGTCGGCGCTCTCGTTCTCCTCAGTACCAAAAATATCACCTTCAAATCGCCAGCAACGACGCAAAAGCTTCTGCCGCGATGGATCGGGCCATTCAAAGTGACCCAAAAGATCGGTGAAGTGGCATACCGCCTCGAACTGCCGAGCAGCTTACAGTTGCACAACGTATTTCATGTATCCGTGCTGAAAACCTTTCAAGGAGGCAACACGACTACGCTCTCGCTGCCAACTGAGCTGCAAAATTTTGAGCCCCTGCGTTCAGCTCAAATGCTCCACGCACACCGCAAACGTCGGTCCGGTCGCAAAACGCTGACTGATTACTTGGTTCGCTACCATAACTATGGTCAACGACTATAAAAGGAAGTCCTCTTTGTGCCTGCTCGGTAGACATAACGTTGGGGGATCATCTCCTCCACAGGCCGTATTCTTAGTACGACACTCTTCTTCCTAACAGTACGTGCGTCCGAGCGGCCGTATTACGATTTTGTATTCTGACTGCGCTGGAATGTCTTATGATTCAAGCCGCGAATCACAAGTCATACGGTAAGCTACGTGCAGATACTGCCTTGGTGTGCAACGTTCTACTGCGTTCTACTTACAGGCACGATCACTGTGCCACTTTCGCTGACCGTCCTTGCGGTGTTTGATCGTATTTGTTTTAATTCGGTTTCAACAGGACGCCGCGCGCCTTTACTGCCTGGGAAGCGGGCTACGGTGGCAACGCGAAAACCTGGATGACGACTATACATGGCGACAATGTACCCGACTTCGTTCTGGCTTACTACGTAGGTGTTCCAGACAGCAACAGACAGCAGTGCGTGTACGTGCGTCCGACCGTATTACTATTTTGTATTCTGACTGCGCTGGAACGTCTTATGATTCAAGTCGCGAATCACAAGCCATGAGGTACGGTAAGCTACGTGCAGATACTGCTTTGTTCTGCAACGTACTACTTACAGGCACGCTCACTGTGCCACTTTCGCTGACCGTCCTTGTGGGGTTTGTTCGTATTTTTCAACAGGACGCCGCGCGCCTTTACTGCGTGGGAAGCGGCTACGGTGGCAACGCCAAAACCTGGTATGACGACGGGATGGGTGGTAAGCGCGCGCATTGACAGCTTTGCACAGCACGTGATCAACCTCGAAGACGAAGCTTGGACGCTCTTGTCGGGACTCGGCTCTCGTATGTGCAGGTCGGAATCCATCTCCGAGTACGGTGGCCGGCTCCATGCGACAATGTCAGGCAGTCCGACCGTCCAGGAAAGCGAGCGTATTTACTAACTCCGTGAAGGGCTGTCGTCCGCAGGAAGAGGGACACATGTCGCCCCTCACCATACGACAGCCGGGGCAAGGGCACAGGCAAGCAAGTGCACCTTTCAAGGGCTTCACATAGGCGTGACATCTAGGGGTGGAGCGTAGCTTGCGCGTTATTTCTCACTGTTGGAGTATGGCCAGCTGGAGGGGGTTGCCACAGCAGCCATGCTCAGTGTCGTGACACAGTGCGTGATCGACACAGTGTAGTCACTTAGCTGTAGCCACTGTTCGAAGTGCATCAACGTGCAGTGTCTAAGCGTGTCCGTTAAGGAGGGAGTACACACACTGAGTACGGCGAGTGCATGTGCTGGCACTGTGTCACGTGACACAATACGTGATGGACACAGAGCTGGCACGTCCGATAGCAGCGGCGTCTCGATACAGCTCGGTTGGCAGTACGACAGGGTGATCATGTACGATAGTCACGGTTGTAAGCCGCTCGGCGCTGCTCTACCAGCCGGGAAAGACGATTTCCACCATCTCGAGCATTACCTTTTCAGTGCGACCAGCTGGCCGCTAGTCGTGAGCCTGTTGCCTGCATACGAGGATCGCCGTTGCCAGGAGTGTGTCGCGGCATCAGGTATGCCCCCGGTTCATGGCTGCTGCTGTTTTGCCTCTGGACTGTTGACTGGTCGGTGTCATGATGGTTTGCCATTGGTGCGGTGCGGCCGGGTTTCTGTCTCTTTCGTCACTTTCAGTGTCCGGTGATGTGCCCGATGGTTCTGCCTTTTGGTATGCATGTAACACGTACTACTACCTAACCTAGCTGATGAGCAAAACCCCGCAGACGGGCTCAGTCATCAGCAGAAGCGGCCAGCTGCGCGCGAGCGTACGGCACCAGGCGGCGGGGGCCCCCAGATGGGCAAGGCACCCCCGGCTGGCGCGAAACAGCCCCATTTACCCCCCCTACGGACCGACGCGGGTCTGGCGGTCCGCACTGGCAAAGGACGGAGTCCGTTGCCGCCCTTCGTCCCTGCCTTGCCGCCCGTCGTTCATTCATCCTGCCCCGCGTACGAGCTAATGCGCACGCCCATTTACAAATGTAGAGCTCCGACACCGCCGCCACCATCGCCGCGCCCCGCCGGCTGGTCAGCGGTGGCGCTTCCGTCCCCGCCCCCGGGGCTGCCGCTTCCGGCCCCAACGGCGGTGTCAACCAGGGCCGGTTCGCCGGCTCCTCGCTTGCCCGCACCGCCCGCTTCGTCCGTACCGGCGCCGCCGTCAGGTACGGCAGCGGCAGCGGCAGCGGCAGCGGCAGCGGCGCCGCGCCGGCACTTCTTGCGGAACTCCGCAAAACAGCGATCCAGCCGTACGACAAGCTCGTCCACATCAGCACGGGTCGTACCCAGGGCGGCGGCCGCCGTCATGTAGGTGCTGGGGTACGGCACGTCCGTGTGGGAGCCGTAATTCAAGAACGCCACGCCCCCCACGGTCTGCGTCTTGCCCGGCGCCACCACACGCGTCCCCGAAACACACCTGCACGCGCGGTTGGCAGTTGGTGGGCGCCGCAACGCGTCAACCACCCGACCGCTCGCTGCTCGTGGGTGCCTCGAGTGGCGTGTGCCCACGCGCGCTAGGAGGCGGGCAGGACGTGATCACTGGTACGCTGGGACCGCAGGAGGATGGAGCACTCAGCGCCGTGCCCGGTGGCGGCCGAGGGATCCCCCACCCTCCCCCGGCGCCCAGGGTTTTCCTTTCGTACACGGGGGTTTCCTTGCAACCCCCGGCACCCACCGCTACCGCAGACCCACCGCCGGGCGCCTTTCCGTCACTCCCCCGCCCCTCCCCCAACTAGACCCACGGGTGCCGACCCGCGGGTCTTCCCCTCATATCCCCCACCTGGACCACAGCATAGCGCCGAAGAACGTCACATCGGGGAGCGGCCTCCGCTCCGCCCCCGCCGCCAGCCGCGGCAGCCCCTCCGCTCCAGTATCATCAACGGTGGCGGCGGTGTCGCCGTCGTCGGCCGCCGCTGCCTGGTCGTTCGCCTTCGCGCCATCCGCTGCGGCTGCCACCAGCGAGTCCAGAGAGAGCGCCATGCTGATGGGGTTGGAGATCGTGTGCAGCAGCTTCTCACCCTGGCGGGCCGCCACCTCCTGCAGCCGTACCCGAAGGTACGGCACCAGCTCCTCCCGCTGCGCCAGGACCTGCGGAGGCCGTACGCGGAGCGCACGTGGGGCGGGGTGAGTGGCGAGAAGACCCCCCGGCGGGGGGAGGGGTAGAGAGTAAACCGATCAGTGAATCGACGGAGGAGGAAAAGGGTGTGTGGGTGATGGGCCCCCCGCTTCAGTGACGCGCCCGGTCGTCTCACCCGCCGCCAGCCGTCGGCGCCCCAGTGCAGCAACGTCATACACAGATCCAGATGCGCCGCCACACTGGCCCTGCCCGGGTACGTCCCGTTCACGGCCGCCACCAGCGCCGGCCGCGCCGCCGGCGCCGCCACCAGCGCGCCGCCGACGGGCACCATGAAGTTCTTGTCCGTGCTCTGCACAATGGCGTCCACGCGGCCCTTGCTCCACGCCGCCGCCACCGTACGACAGGTCTCTCGGCTCTGCACGCCGTACGCGTTGTTGATCACGTGGGGCACGCCGGCGGCGGCGCACAGCCGAGCCACGGCGACGACGTCGTCGGGGGCTCGCGGCGCGAAGCAGCTGGCGGTGGTGACAACGGCGGCGACGCGGTCGGACCCCAGCGACGCCAGTGCGTCGGAGAGGGCCTGTGGCGCGGGCGATCGGCGGTTGGTGGTTTCACGGTAGCGGTTAACGGTTTTTTGGAGGTAATGGCGACGGGCGATGGCCCGCGGCTGTATTTAACGGTAGCGTATTGGTGGTTAGAATGCGGTAGTTGGGTTGGCATGTGATGATCCCGTATCTTGCGGAGACCAGGGGCTCGGATGGCACGTACGGCAGGGCAAGGCAGGGCAGGGCAGGGTATTTTTGGTTTTAGGCCCTAACACCCTAGAACCTTACTGCCCTAACATCTAAGACCTTACTGCCCTAACACCCGGGACCTTACTGCCCTAACACCCGGGACCTTACTGCCCTAACACCCGGGACCCTGCTGCACGCTCCGCTCCGTGACGCGCCTGCACGCCCTGTCCTGCCGCGGGCCACACTCCTCGAACCCACCCCCACGTCCGTCACCAGCTCGTCACCCAGCTGGCGCAGCGGCACCACGTGCGGGCGCAGCCCCGCCGCCGTGACCGCCTTGAGGCAGGTCTTCTGATCCACACGGCTCCACACCACGATGTCCGCCCCCGCCGGCCGCTGAGGTCGCAGCGCCAGCAGCACCAGCGTCAGCGCCATGCCGGTGGCCAGCGGCAGCACGCTCACAGGGCCCACGCCGGTGAGGCCTGGCGACCCGTGGGTCGGGGTCGGGGTTGGAGGCGGCGGTGGGCGGCGTTGCGTGGGTTTCGAGGAAGACCCGTGGATGCGTGGATGGGGGTGGCGGTGTGGTATGCGCGGGTGGGTGGTACGGCGGTGGGTAGAGGTGCCAAGGGGGGCTAGTGGAAGTTGGTTAAAAACACGCTGACGTGTCAGGCCGTGCGTGCAATCCCTCTCCGCCTCGTACCTCCCACGCACTCAGGCTAACCACTACCATCCAACCACCCCAACCACCACGCACTCAGGCTAACCACGATCCAACCACCCACCTGCGATCCGCAGCGCGTCCGCCGCCAGCTGCGCCGTGATGGCCGCTAGCAGCGAGGAGCCCGCGGCCTTGGGTTGCTCCGCCGCCACGTCACCCGACCGGCCGATGCCGTGGGCCAGGCCGTAGTGGCGGCGGGCCACAAGCGGACAAGCCACGCGGCCCTCCCGCTCACCCACCCCCACGTTGTCCAGGAAGTTGTTCGAGTCCATCGCGGAGCAGTCCTGGGGGATGGGGGGGATGAAGGGCACGTGTTGTGGGAGGGGGTATGAGAGGTGACCCGTGGGTCTGCACCGTAAAGTGCGTGCGTGTGGGAGGGCGGGGCGGGGCGGGTCGCATGGAAAACCCGTGTACGGAGGAAGGACCCTTGGGGACAGACGTTTGGAGATGGAGGAGGGGTGGCGCGAAAGGCGATTGGCACGACAAAGGAGAACTAGAACCGGGAGGAGCGTTTGGGAGCCGCGTGGAGGGAGGTGGGGCAGCGAGGAGACGGGTGTTTCGACACGTAGTGACGATAGGAGGACGACAAGAGGAGGAGGAGCAACCGGTGGGCGACCTTACTAGGGAATGAAGGCCGGGGTCTGTGTGTTTGAAGGGTGGACCGCGGGGGGCGGAGGCACGGGGAGGAAACAACCGCGGGGGGCGGAGGCACGGGGAGGAAACAACCGCGGGGGGCGGAGGCACGGGGAGGAAACAACCGCGGGGGGCGGAGGCACGGGGAGGAAACAACCGCGGGGGGCGGAGGCACGGGGAGGAAACAACCGCGGGGGGCGGAGGCACGGGGAGGAAACAACCGCGGGGGGCGGAGGCACGGGGAGGAAACAACCGCGGGGGGCGGAGGCACGGGGGGGAAACAACCGCGGGGGGCGGAGGCACGGGGAGGAAACAACCGCGCGATGAGTGGGTGCGCTTTTACAGGCAGTAGTCAGAACCCAGCCGCACGAGGAGCCCACCCACACGATAGCCAACGGAGCGCCACGGAGGATAACAGAGCCACGGTGTTCCTCGTTCAGGAGACCCCGGCCGGCACTCCCGCAGGCCACTCGTAATAAAACCCACACACAGACGCACACCGGACCGCCTTCCGTTTTGTTGATTCTTCGTGGCATCCAGCGGCTAGGCGGTAAGAGAACGCTCAGCGGCCCACCCTCACCCGAATGAGCATCTCGATGGTGGCCTCGTCCCAGCCCTTGTCGGGCAGTCGGCGGCTTGACAGCAGCGCCTTGACTAGCCGCTGCCGCCGGGCCAGCGCCTGCTCGCCCTGGCGGATGTACGACAGGGACACCAGCCCCGCCGCCAGGGCACAGTTGTCCGGGTTCATGGCGCCGGCTGTGCGGGAGCCAGAGTGTCAGGCCTGGCCTGCCGCGCTCTGGAAAACCTGGGGCGGGCGGGCTGGGGCGTGAGGAGGTGGAGGAGCTACGGGTCTGCCTGCGGCTGTAGCTGTTTCTGCTGCTGTAGCTGTAGCTGCTGCCGTAGCTGTAGCCGTGCGCTGTGGGGCTCACGTCGCTGGCTGTGCTGCTGCTGGGGCTGCTCGCCTGGACTTCGCTGTGGTTGACGCCGTTGCCCTCCTCGCCTCCTCCTCCTCGCCTCCTCCTCGCCTCCCTCCCGTTGCCCTCCTGCCTCTGATCCTCCTCCTCCTCCTGGGCTCGTCCCCGCCCGTCAAGCGCTGCTGGGGCCTCCCTGGAGCACCCAGTGCAGCAGGCGCGGCACCACACGCCGCGAAAAGTAGGGCGCAAACGCCCAGGCGGCCTGGGGGCGCGACAGACGAGTTGGAGCAGCGGCAGTCAGCCGCCATACATGCACCTCAGTAAGGGCCGCACCCAAATGGATCCATGCATCAGCGCCCAGACGCTTCCCTCCACCTTTAGGCGCAAAGTTCGGCGCCGCTGTTGCTGTTGCTGCTGACGTGGCAGTCTCGGGCCGCCGCTGCATGGCCAGGGTTGGGTCGTCCCCGGCCCCACCGCACCCCTTGTCGTGCCTGAAACACCCACACGTGGATCCACCTACCCCGGCAAGCAGCACACACGCGGCGATGACCGGAAGCGTATCGGAGGGAACCGACCCGAGCAGCAGCTCCTGGCAAACTGCGCGATCGAAAGTGTGGTGCACGCGGCTTCCTAAGTATAATTGTCGACGCCAGGGTAGGTGGTCGGAGATGTGGGACTGGCAGGCGAGTGGTGGGCGAGAGGAATTGTGGATTTGAAATCGTGTGCGCATGCGTTAGTCAGTCTCATCCTCACCCCAACCCTGAAGGGGTACAGCGGCGGTACCTTCCTTGGCACTGCCTCCGTCCGCCTCCCGAGCCTGCCCCACGCTCTGTATAATGTATCGGAGTTGCCTTCTGATGATGCGCACCTATATTGTAGACGAGCACTTTCGGGCCAGCGTGTGGCCCGTCACGATGGACGAAGCGACCGACAGCCCGCAGCTCTACGACTGCGTCCGCGAGGCCCTGCGAACAGGAATGCAATGTTACGCCTTGCTAGGGTATCAGGTACTAGCATATGCCGTTTACCTGCGGGCGGCCACGAGCGTCGGTCTGGAAGGTGAGCTTCTCGGTATCAAGTAAACGCCTGTGACTCAATTTGTTAATAAACTGCACAAAGGATAAAGTTGCATGCGCACAATACGGCTTGCCTGGAGTGTACAGCGCTCGCTCCGATCAAGCGCAGTTGGATCGTCGCCGGCGTCTGGCCAACAGAACAAGATAACGATATAAATACTCAAAGCGCTGCACAATAAATTAGCTCGCACTTACAGTTGCTGGATAGGATACACGGACCTCGTATGATGACTGTGCGCGCAGGCCAGCCAACGCAAACCTGGACGTTCTCGCATACGTTGGCCACAGCTACTTGTGCGTCGAGCCAAATTCAACGTAAAATTACGTACCTTTGTATGCTGCCGTCCAAGCTCGTAGCCTGGGCGTCGAGGGGCGTGTTGGCGCGCAATTCTACGGGCGCGCTAGCATTACAGATTTGAAAGTGAAGGAGGAGGGTGGCGGCCAAAACCGCACTCCAACAAGCAAGGAGGATCATGCTAGCCGTCGATTATCCAGCCATCGTAAGGAACCACTTTAGGGTGTGCCCTAAACGGGCCGTACATGAGTCGCTTTGGAGGCGCAACGCAGTGCAGGATATACGTCGGATCTCTTCATGTTGCATATCTGGGGACCGAGCACGCGCGATGGGCCAGTGTCCTCTTTAGTTCGCAGCATCAACCGCCGTACCTGGATCTGCGCCAGCTTGGAACCATCCGACAGGAGAAGCACAAGTACGCCCATGTGCGAGGGGAGGGCGGGCAAGGGTTGCGGTGCTGCTGCCCTGGCTTCCATTGGCGCCTTATTCCACGGCGTACTAATGCTGGCGTACGTGCATGCATGATGCCTCTAAAACGTTAAGCGATCTTTCTTCCGTATGCAGGACGTCTGTGTTTGACAGAGTAGCCGGGGATGCCAGCACCTACCACCGGCAGCTAGCTGCGTCGCTAGGTTCGTTGGCCATTGGTGGCCCCCTTTGCCTAGCCTAGTAATAACCCGACACTGCATGTGCGGCTCTACCAGGAGGCACCTGCACATCTGGATGCAAGCCGCAAGACCCTCACTCGCAACCTCGTTCGCACGCGCCCTCGTGAGTCGCCTACTGGACGGGAACCGAACGTTAATGAGGCAAGCGTATGCGTTTTGCCCTTACTCGTCACAAATGTGCCCTGCACACCAGACACGCAGCCCTCCCTGCAGCTGCCCCTCCCCACCGGCTGACGCCGCTGCTACACTGCCAGGGAGCTGATTGGGGACGGGGCCCACGTGGGCAACGCCGAGCTGCTGCCTGGTTTCGCTCTAGTGACGCACAATCCCAGCCACGGAGCTGCGGTGCCACTTTTGCGCCATTAACGGTTTGTATTGGGGCGGCATAACAGCGGCTCCCACTCTTCCGGTCGCCCATCATATGGCATGTAGTATGCCACATCGATGGTTGCGTTGCTCGCTCCAGCGTGTTATCCCACCCGCCCGCACTGCTGCTGGCAAGGTAGCCGTCTTGCGCGCGTCGAGGCAACGGATCCGCCAGAGAGTGAGGACAGAGTCCTCAAACCCCGTCTGCCGTCCGCGAAGTCAGATCCCACCTGCGTTCCCTAACCCTGCCGATCCCTTACAGCGCCTCAATTTCACGCACGCGTTGGCAAGGAACCCCATTCAGAGTGTCCAGATCCGTCACAGCAGCAAATTTGCGATCGATGTTGAAGATCCCAAGCAGCCCAAGCAGCATCGGCATGTACGACGGAACCGGGTTTGCGCCTGCCTTCAAGCCTTGGCCAAGGCCAGGGAGTACGAGGGAGTTGACGAACCATTGATGTAGCAGTACTTGTTATAGTGGGCTCCAGACCTCAAAAGGCAGGATAATCGCGCGCATCGCTTGGCCCTCAAAGAGTCAAAGAAAGCAAAGAAGGGTGGATTGTAAGCGCACTGCTGGGCAGAGGAATTCCATGAAGGAAACCGCACACTCTTCTACTGTGTGGGTGTGTGTGGTATGGGAGGTGAATGGGTTCGCGCAGGTTCGCGCTTAGCTTCCAGACCGCCGATCATTTCTGTGCTGCTTTTGGCTGCTTTTATCCATTGGGCGCCCATCGCTTAACAGATCGCACCCGACGGTTCCGAACTTACCACTCAGAAACCCGGTCTTGCTTTTTGGGATTGCCCTTCGAGCTGAAGTTTTCTTTGCTGGTCGGGGTATTTTGGGGGTTTTCGTGTGTGGGTGGTGCCCTGTGCCGCCGGGGGTTTCTCTCACGTCGGTCCAGGTGGTCCAGGAGGGTCCGGGCGGTCTGGTCCTACCCTACGAAAGACCCATTTGGGCCTTTGGGTGCCTGGGTTGTTCTTTTGGGGCTGCCCTTTTCGGCGGCGTTTCCTGTTTTCACCTGTCTTTTGGGGTGTTTACTGGCTGTTTGCTGGCTGCTAGCGCTGCCTGTATGGTGAGGTGTCGGTACGGGCCCCCATCTTGTGTTCTTGTCCTGGGCTCGCCCGGGATTGAGGACATAGTAACATCCCGTTGTAGAATAGTGCATTCCTTTATTCCAACTGACGCTGGACATCCTTGGCGCTAGTGGCACAGGAGCGCCAGTCGGAACGTGCCGGAATCGCGGAATGCGCTTTTCCACAACATAGCACACTTTACTCCCATCATATTGGCAAAAAGGTGTACTGGTTAGGCTTGTTAGGCTGGTTAGGCCCCGGCCTTTTCGGGCATGTGAATCCCGTATGTCGTACGTATTGCACGTGAGCGGAGTGAACGAGTGATTCCATAGGCCTCCGTAGCAGTTGTCTGGGCGAGCCAACCTGCTCGATATTAGAAGTTTTGTCTGCGCAAGCCAACCTGCTCGATATTACCCCATATTAGGAGTTAAGTCTGTATCCTATGCTGACCAGCCAGGCCGGGACGTACAAATTCACCGAAGGCGAGAAAGGACATTTTTTGGGTAGAGGCTACCTAGCAAATAAGTTGCTTTGATCCTTCACAGCTTCTTCGTCAATTATCCTGAAACCGGCGTCCGGACCGTTTCGACTGTCTACAGCAGACAGAAGTGGATTTGGCCCTTGCCAAATATATATTTCTCCAGATATCTAATGACAACGCATCAGGGGCAACGCTCAGCAGCAATATTATAACATTAGCAGGCGGCGACCGACTAAAAAGGGTACAACCAGGAGCCCGTCTGGCCGGCATTTACGTAGGTATGATCGGAGGACTCATAAGACAAGAGTCTTGGCGCGACTGCCACGTTGCGAGTGAATGCGTCGATTGACTTGTCGCCTTGTACACACTTGGTTTCCTCGTCGAACTATGCTCCTATCACCTGTAATATCTGCGATTAAACGACTTGATGTAGTACACGCAATAGGGTGCTGAGATCGCTGCCGGCGTGTGAGGTGTAATGTGTCTGGGCACGCTTAGGTCCTCCGGGGCCGTCCATTGTTTAGCAGTGGTATGAACGAATGTGCACGGGCCTATGAATTGCGACTGACGCGGCCCTCTGCTTTGTACTAGGTGCCGTTGCCAACCCCGCTGCTTCAACCCAAAGTGGCACAGCACAACTAATGCTTTGACGCCGCCGGAATAAACTCTATGAAGCCATCGAATCCTGTGCAGCTGCACCAGTGCGCACCCCGCCTGCACCACCCCGCCCTGGCCTGCCCTACACCTCTTCACCTTCCCCTCCTCCATGCTACTTCGAACAAAACAACTCCCGCCGCAAACCGGGCACCGCCTCTGCATCGGCCTCCCAGCATTCCCATGCAGCCCCTCCGCGCCCTCACACCAGGCCACGTCAGCCCAACTGGTCGCCCCTTACCCTCTCCCCCCGCCTCCTTCCACCCTCTCCCCACCGCGCCCCTCCCCCCTCCGGCTCTGACCCCCATCCCGACAGCGACCCTCAACCTCGAACCCAATACGACTCATGCCCATCCCTGCGCCCCGGGGTGACGTGCCATGTCCTCTGATAAGCCCCATCTGCGCAGCAACTGAGGAATAACCGACCCCGCCTGGCCAAAGCTCTCTGCGCCTTGACACCCCCACGGCGGCTAGCCCACAGCCTGGCCCTGATCCCCTAACGAAACGTGTTGCCGCCCAGCCACGGCGTCGTGACCAGCGTCTATCGTCACCGCGTCCAACCGTTTCCTCACCACTCCAACCCGCCCCCACTCCCCCACCTGGCCCTGCTTCCCCCTGCCTGCGGTACCCACCCCAGCCCCTTCCCTCCTTCACCCTGCCTTCAATAACCCGCCAAGCTCAGCACCTCTCTCTCCCGTTCCGCTGATCTACGGGTTTCCCCTCACCTTCCCCCCCTTCCGCCCCACCTGCGGGTTTTCCTTGCGAACCTCCTTCCGCCCCACCCCCTTCCGCGGCCGCACCGCTGGGCCTAGCTCATTGAAGACAGACCCTCCGTCCGCGCGCAGCAGTCCTCAAAACGCGTTTCCTTCACTCCTTTCCCCGTGACCCCTTCCGCCCGCTTTCCGCCGTCGCATCAACCGGGCTTTCTCGCCACCCCAGCTTCCCACCCCAGCCTCCCACCCCACCTCCCGCCCCACAGGATGTCGAGCGCTGTGGGCAGCTTCCTCCGCCATTCTGTGGATGGGTGGCCGCCCTCCTCAGCCAGTGCCTTCTTTGGCGGGGAGCCTGGCCCAGGCGGGGACAGCCTCCTGCCCCGAGGCGTACGACACGACAGCACCCGCGGCTGCAGCCTCATGCACCAGGCGGCGGACCGCTCCTCTACGGGTCGTTGCAGCCGGTCGTTGGGTACGACACTGCCGCACGGGGCCGTGGTTTCACTGGCTATGGACCTGGGGTTGGAGTTGGACAGCTTGGGCGTCGCAGATTTGGGCGGGGGGTTGGGGAGTGCGGTGGCGGGCGGCGGAATGACGAGCAGCGGCGTGATGGAGGAGTCCACCGGGCAGCCAGATGTGCAGGGGCGGGAGGCGGTCCTGCAAAACTACTCCAACCACTCCAACCGCTCCAACTACCATGACCCGCGGGACAAGCCGGACGGGGGGTTGCGCGGGCAGCTAGGTTGCCACCGGTCGGGCAGCAGGGTCTTCACCATGCTGCAGCAACAGCAGATGCTGCAGCAGCAGCAAGAGCTGCAGCAGCAGCAGCAGGCGGCCGCAGGCGCCGCGGTGCTGCTGCGACCTATGGGTCGCTCCGTGCTGCCGGAGGAGGCCGCGGCGGGGCAGGCCTCGTCGCAGCACAGCGGCGGGCTGGTGACCCGGTCACGGAGGCAGCAGCAGTGGGCGGAATGGCGGCACAGCACGCAAATGCAGCTGCGGCTGTTTTGGAAGGTAAGCGACCCCAACCTCGAACTCGAACCCGACCCCAACCTCGACCCCAACCTCGAACTCGAACTCGAACTCGAGGCGAGGGTGTGGGAATGCCCTGAAGCGGCGTGTTTCGAACACCGCGTTTGTGGTGGTGGGCGCGACGACGCGCGGTAAGAGGCTTGCTGCTGCGCATAGGGCCCACCACCCGAGAGACCCCCCCCCCTCCCTTGCGGTCAGCTCGGGTGGGGCGTATTGCGACCGACTGACCGGCCGGCCGGGGCGCTAGGACCAGCTGCTACATGCTGGGCAGCTGGCAGCCAGTGATTGGGTGCCGGGCCCCCCTTGCCCAGCCCCCTCCGTGCCGGGGTCCCGGGTTCGAAACCGGGTCTCCTCGCCTGCCCCTCCGTTCCCTTTTCGCAACCCGACACGCCCCCAACACATCTCTCCCCTCCCTCGGCGCTGCTGCTCTCCCCCCTGTTGTCACTGCTCTGCCCCCGTCCCCCGCTGCCTGCTGCTGCTCCCTTCCCGTGGCTGCCCTCCCCCTCCCCCTCCCGCTCCAACCCTTCCCCCGCCTCCTCTCCTCTTCCCCCCCCCGCAGGTGTTCACGGACATCGTGCGGCGAAAGCCGTGGATCGCGGGTGTGCCGATGATGCTGTGCGGCCTGCTGTGTGGCCTGGGCGTGTTTGGAGTCGTGTTCGCGGCGGAGAAGGTCGTGGTGTCGGGAAAGGTGGGAACCATGAGGGGCGGCGAAGGGTAGGAGGGGCGGCGAAGGGTAGGAGGGCCGGGGAAGAGTAGGAGGGCCGGGGAAGAGTAGGAGGGGCACCCCAAGCGAGCCGGGCCCTTGCTGCACGCTGTCGGACGGCGGGGCTGCAGCCACATCCTACCATGCGCTGAGCCGCTGCGGCGCTGTGCCACTGAGCCGCTGCGGCGCTGTGCCACTGAGCCGCTGCGGCGCTGTGCCACTGAGCCGCTGCGGCGTTGTGCCACTGAGCCGCTGCGGCGCCGCGTCTTCGACCCCCCCCCCTTCGCACGAGTCTCACGGCGCACGTCCCCCTCACTGCCCTGAGCCGGTCTCACAGCCATTCCCGACCTCCTCTCGCCCCGCCTCATCCCTCCCCTCGCCTCTCCTCCCCTCCCCTCACTGCCCCTCCCTTCCCCTTCCCCTCCCCTCCCCTCCCCTCCCCTCCCCTCCCCTCCCCTCCCCTCCCTCCCCTCCCCTCCCCTCCCCTCCCCTCCCCTCCCTCCCCTCCCCTCCCTTCCCCTTCCTTCCCCTCCCCTCCCCTCCCTGCCCCTCCCTGCCCCTTCCCCTCCCCTCCCTTCCCCTCCCTTCCCCTCCCTTCCCCTCCCTTCCCCTCCCTTCCCCTCCCTTCCCCTCCCTTCCCCTCCCTTCCCCTCCCTGCCCCTCCCTTCCCCTCCCTTCCCCTCCCTGCCCCTCCCTTCCCCTCCCTTCCCCTCCCTTCCCCTCCCTTCCCCTCCCTGCCCCTCCCTGCCCCTCCCTGCCCCTCCCTTCCCCTCCCTTCCCCTCCCTGCCCCTCCCTGCCCCTCCCTTCCCCTCCCTTCCCCTCCCTGCCCCTCCCTGCCCCTTCCTTCCCCTCCCCTCCGTGCCCCCGCAGGCCTACGCGCAGGCGGTTGCTTCCACCTCCGCCAGCGCCATATCCAGCCAGCTGGAGATAGCGACGTTTGGTGCGTCCGTGTGTGCCTCTCGCAGCGGGGGGGGGTCGGGATGCACGGGGGTGGGGGGAGGAGGGTGTCTGGATGCACGGGGGGAAGGTTGGGGAGGAGGAGGGTGGCTGGATGCATGGGGGGGGAGGGGGTTGAAAGGAGAACGCGTATACGTAAGAAATCACCGGGGGAGGGGAAGGAGGGTGGCTGGGATGCATCGGGGGGGAAGGGGGGTACGAGATGAAACTTCGGCACCGAAAAGTAAACCCATGGGGAGGGGGAGGGTTGTTGGGACTGGGCGGTTTGGTGGAAGCAATTTATTGAGAGGGGTGGGTTCCCACTCGGACACGTCCTGCCCGGTGTGTTGCCGCTTTCACACCGGTGTGTTGCCGCTTTCACAGAGTATGTAGAAGATCCGCGACTTGAGCCCGGCTAGTCCTGCCCCCTTCTGGTCCCTGGCGGTCGATCATCACCCCTCCCCCCGGGCCATCCCCCCGGGGGGGAGGGCCCTCCCCGCTCCCCGAGACGGGTTTCCTCTCTGATCTCCCTCCCGCCCTGCACGCGTTTCTACGCCTACCCCCCCTGCAGCCATCATGGCCATGAGCGCCTACCTCACGCAGCAGCCCTACTGCGCGGATTTCAATCGCACCTTCCAGAACCTATCTCAGATCATAGTGTCCTGGGTAAGCGAGGCAGGCAGGGAGGCAGGCAGGGAGGCAGGCAGGGAGGCAGGCAGGGAAGAGGGAGCGGAGGGAGGGAAACGGGGGGGGTGAGGGAGTGGGGAAGGGAGGGAGGGAGGGGAGGGGAGGGGCCTGGCATACTTCGCCGCGCCGTTGCTCCCGGGTATGTTCCTCTCTATAAGTCAACCGACCCACGGGTCCCCCCTCTGTTCTCTCCCCCCCTTCCCCCGGCACCAGGATGAGAAACAGCTGGTGTACCAGGTGCAGGCGCTGCCCGCCGCCCGGCTCAACTACATCTACCCGCCAGTCACCGGCGAGCTAGCGGACTTGCTCATTGGTCGCGACCTGCTCCAGGTGCCCATGTACAGGCAGGACACGCTGTTCCAGATCCGGTCCCGAAACCAGCGCCTGATGCTGGGGCCGTACAACTTGCTGGAGGGCTTCCAGGGCATGTGTGAGTCCCTGCTTGCTGGCCCCCGAACGTGGGGATGGGGGGGGGTGGCACAACAGCCGGTTACGTGATATGGATAGGATAGCTGGCGCATTGTCTTGGGGGGCGGTACAGAAGAGAACCGGTTACCCATGTGTGTTTGGGATGCGTGTGTGTGTAAATGAGAGGAAACTCGGGGGGGTACAATGTGCCGACATCAGTGTACATGTCACCAACAAATGTTCCCACCGCCCCAAAACGGGGGCATAGCCTGTGTCCGTTCAATTAAACTTGACCAAGGGTATAGGTTCAGCTCTTGCCACAAAACATGCGCCAACCGGGCGAACCCGAGCCACCAATGAGGACCACAACACCCCAAATTACAGCAATTGCGTACGTTCAGCAATCGCCAAAGTGGGTCGCATTACGTTTAGCAATCGCCAAAGTGGGTCGCATTACGTTTAGCAATCGCCAAAGTGGGTCGCATTACGTTTAGCAATCGCCAAAGTGGGTCGCATTACGTTTAGCAATCGCCAGAACGAATCAAACCGCCGACGCGTAGCTCGTGCCTTCATTGCTCTGAGCTCGCAGCGGCTGGGGTAGCGAGCAACGCCAAACGACGTGGGCGGAGAAGTCGTTAGAAAATCTAGTCCTCGATGGGGTAGTCATTAGAAAGTCAAGTCGCTGGCGGGGTGGGCGTGGGCTTGGTCTGGGTCGCCGTCAGGGAGCTTTCTGATGTGCCATTCGCAATGGCTGTGTTCCTCCGAAACCCACCCACCCCCCCGGCCCCCGGTCGGCCGTGGATTCGCGGATTTTTCTTCTCAAACCCCCCGCCCCCCGGCCCCCTGCCCCTCGCAGTCGTGACGTACCCCATCTTCCTGTCGGCGCCGGACGAGCTGTACGACTGGGGCTGCAACGCGCAGCCGTTCGAGTGCCCCCCCGGGGTGTGCTGGCTGCCGGCTGAGGGCAAGAAGCTGTGGGGGCTGGTGACCAGCGTCATATCACTGGATAACATGCAGGCGGGTAGAGGTGGGGTTGGGAGGAGACCCGTGGGTCGGCACTTTGAGAGACAAGTAGAACCGAGGAGACGTGTGTATATGTGTGTGTGGGGGGGTCCCCGAGGTAGGAAGGACTGGGCCGGGGAAGGTGATGGGGAAGGGAACACCCCTGGAGCTGCCATCGAGTGTGAGTCAAGTTGGTGTGATACCGAAACAGGGAAGTGGAAGTGCCGGGTGTGATGCCGAATCCCTAGGGGGAGGGGTGCTACGTGAACAAGCCACTCCCACCCACCCACGCTCGCATTATCCTCCCTCCCTGCCCCCTGCCAACCCGCCCACCTCTCCCCTCCGGTGCCCCCTCCCCTCCCTGCCCTCCCCCTTCCCGTCCCCGCCTCCCCCTCCTCGCCGCGCCTCCCTTGCGAGCATGCTCTCCACCTCGAAGTCGACGCTTTCCTTCCTAAACCCTAAAACCCTAAAAACCCCAAACCCTAAAACCCGCACCTCCCAGGGTGACTTCCGCTTCGCGGAGCTCCGAAGCCAGGGCTACACCTACCGTCTGCGCCAGGAGGCGGACATCATCAATCACGCCGCCACCATCGCCACCACCACTCCCCCGCCCGATGACCCCGTCATCGCCGCCATCGCCAAGTTCAACCTGCTGTGGGTGCTGGAGGTGTCGCCCGCCGCCGGCTGGTCCCCCGCCTGGCGCGACCCCTGCATCGCGGCGGTGGTTATCGGTTCGGTTGTGGTTTCGGCGCTGGTGCTGTGGGTGCTGCTGACGCAGGAGAAGCACAACATGCTGCTGCAGGCCATGCTGCCGCGCAAGGTGTGATGTCGGGGGGGGGGGTGGCACAAGAACCGTTGACGCGACAAGGACGGGGGGGGCGAGAAGATCCGGGTACACGACATAGGAGACGGAGGACAGGAACTAGCCGTGCGCGGTGGGCCGGGGAGGGGCGCGGCGGGACGTTGCGGCGAAACCGGGGGGGAAGGTGGGTGAAATAACTATTGGGCACGACGTGTGGAAAATGGAGAAAACAGAGTTAGGGAAGGGGAGGGGTCAAGGGGGAAGATGGGGGGGCCGTTTCTCTGCCGGGTGTTTCGGGGGAATAGTCGAGCAGGAGAGCGGGCTGGGAGGGTACATTGGGCTGGGAGGGCGCACTGGCCGATGTCAGTGTTCGCCGTGTGCACAATTTGAGGTGAAGCGGCGGGCGGGTAGGTGGGTGGCCGGGCCCCGCTCTCACCTTTTCGGGCCCCCCCCCCCCCTTCCTCCTCCGATCATCCCCAGATCATCCTGCGGCTCCAGCGGGGCGAGCAGACGGTGGTGGAGGAGTTCCTGGATCCAGTCACGATCCTGTTCTCGGACATCGTGTCGTACACGGAGGTGGCGTCTAAGCTGTCGCCGCTGCAGGTGGGGGGGAGGCGGCGTGGGAAGGAAGGCCTGTTTGACACATGGACGCGGGGTTGCAAAAACACGTGGACACATGGGGGGGCGGCGCAGGGAGGGGGGTTACAGAAACAACCCGGGAGGGGGGGCTTCTGTAGAGGGAGTCTGTCGCCACTGCCCTGCTCTGTGGGAGGGAGGGGACAATAGGCCGGCCGGCTGCTGGAGCCTCCTCCCCTCCATGGCCACACAGATGACCGGTCCCCGCCTTCCTCTTGCCACCCTTCGCAGCACCCGCACGCCAACCCGCTGCCCATCCCCCCCCCCGGCCCACACGGTTTTTCATGCGTACACGGGTTTCCCTCGCACCGCCCCCCCGTCGCCCCGGTCTTGTCGCCACCCCCCGCGCCCTTCCGGGTGTTCTCTCACACCCTCCCCGCCGCCCTTCCCTTCCCCTTACCCCAGGTGGTGCGGCTGCTGAACGAGCTGTACACGCAGTTCGACGCGCTATGCGATAAACACGAAGTGTACAAAGGTGGGGGCAGTCGGGTGGGTGCGGGGTGAGTGTGGGTGTATGTGGGTGTCTCGGGGGGGGGGAGAGGAAAGCCGCGGGTGGGTTGGGTGGGGGTATGGGGGGTTTCGGAACCCTCGGGGGCTGCCACGCCTCCCCCACAGAAGGGTGGGGTTAGAGGGGAAAGCCTCAGAAGGGGGGTTCTGACACCTGACGAATGCCGCTGACCCCAAGCTCTTGCCTCTCCTCCTCCGAACCAAAACCCTAAAACCCCACACAAAAAACCCTTCAACCCTAAAAACCCTAACCCACACACCGTCCCTCACCCGCTGTTCCCGCGCACCCAACGCGCCCAACGACTCCAACCGATTTCGTCGTACGCCCGATGTGCTGTGCAACTGTCCACCCGTCCGTGCTTCCAGTTGAGACCATTGGCGATGGTAAGCTTTTGGCCCAGCAGGGCCGAGGGCCGGCAGATGGGGGGCCCGATGTGCGGCTGATTGCTCCAGGGGGGCCGATGTGCGGCCAGCTGCTCCAGGGGGCCCGATGTGCGGCTAATTGTCCCAGGGTTGACGGATGTGCGGCCAGCTGCTCCAGGGGGGCCTCTCAACATATGGGCCTCACTTCCAGTAGCTGCTGCTGCAGCAGAACAGCTGCCGACCTGCCCCCGCCCCTCCCCACCCTTCCCTTCATTCTGTGCCCTCCGGCCCCCCCTCTTCCACGCCTTCCCGCGCCCAACCCTGTACCAGTTGTAGCGTGCATGCGTGTTGCTCATAGCGGCGATAGTCGCGACATGTACTTTGGATGCATAGTTTGCTTACCTCTTTAATTGCCGACCAGCCGGCCTCCTCTCAGCCCTCCTTTCCTCTCGTGTCAGTTCACCATTTCATCCCCTGGTCCCCCCAAACACGTGGTCCGGTCCGCTTCCCGCCCTTCTCCCCCTCCCGCAGCCTTCATGTGCGTGTCCGGCTGCCCCATCAGAGAGGACCCCGTCCGAGCGGCAGTGCGCATGGCGGGAATGGCGCAGGTAGGGGCAGCAGCGGCAGTGCGCATGGCGGGAATGGCGCAGGTAGGGGCAGCAGCGGCAGTGCGCATGGCGGGAATGGCGCAGGTAGGGGCAGCAGCGGCAGTGCGCATGGCGGGAATGGCGCAGGTAGGGGCAGCAGCAGCAGTGCGCATGGCGGGAATGGCGCAGGTAGGGGCAGCAGCGGCAGTGCGCATGGCGGGAATGGCGCAGGTAGGGGCAGCAGCAGCAGTGCGCATGGCGGGAATGGCGCAGGTAGGGGCAGCAGCGGCAGTGCGCATGGCGGGAATGGCGCAGGTAGGGGCAGCAGCGGCAGTGCGCATGGCGGGAATGGCGCAGGTAGGGGCAGCAGCGGCAGGGCCGGGTAGGACTTACGAGGGTTGACCTGGGGTGCTGGGGGATGACGGGGTGACGGGGGGGGGGCAGGGAATCTCTTTAGCGAAGTTGGGGAGGATCGAGGTGTCGCCCACACTGGGGCCCTCAGCAGTGCTAGGCTGCGCACTGTGTCCCGCCTTGCTCGCCTCGCCCGCCTCGCCCGCCCTGCCCGCCTAGCCCGCCCCGCCCGCCCCGCCCGCCCCTGTTTCGCCCTCCTGCCTACCGTCAGGACATGATCGCCATGGTGGATACGTTCAGCACCAAGGTCGGCAGCGAGGAGATGCGAGTCAAGATCAGGGTGGGCATACACTCGGGTGCGTTGCCGAGGAGGCGGCAGTAGCAGCAGCAGGGCGGCAGTAGCAGCAGCAGGGCGGCAGTAGCAGCAGCAGGGCGGCAGTAGCAGCAGCAGGGCGGCAGTAGCAGCAGCAGGGCGGCAGTAGCAGCGGCAGTAGCAGCAAGCGGCAGAAGCAAGCAGCAAGCGGCGGCAGTAGTAGCAGCGGCAATAGCAGCAAGCAGCAGCAGCAGCGGCAGTAGTGTTTCTCCCTGGAAAACACTGTCCTTGCTTGCCCGTGCACACAGTCAAATACAGAAGCGGAAGGCTGCCACAGATTCCCCGGGGGGTTTTGAGGAAGACCCGTGGATGCGTGAAAAAACCGTTTGGAACAGACGTTTTGAGATGCATGCTGGAGGGTGGGGGGGGGTAGCCCCACATCTGTCGCCTCGGGTACGTCCACCCCTTCCACCCTCAGCCCTGCACCGCCCCGTGCTGGGCCCCCCCTCCCTGGCCTGTCCTTCAGGGCCTTATATCCACTCCCATCATCACCAGCTCTCTCGACATGCTGACGTCACCACCATCACTCGCACGGGTTTTCCCACATGGGTTTCCCCCCTCCTTCCCCCAACCGCTCTCAAACCCCCAACCGTCCCCAACTCCCACCACCACCTTTCAGGCCCTGTCGTGGCCGGCGTCATCGGACAGCGGATGCCCCGCTATTGTCTCTTCGGTAGGTTCGGAGGATGTGAAGCGTGCAGGGTCAGTGGGGCTGAGCTGGAGGTCGAGGGGAGGGGACAAGGGAGGGACAAGGGGAGGGACAAGGGAGGGACAAGGGAGGGACAAGGGAGGGGACAAGGGAGGGCGCAAGGGAGGGACAAGGGAGGGGACAATCGCCGCACCGCTGACGGGCACCATGCCCTTGGTCTTCGGATTTCGCGTCTGATGCACTTCGCCTTCAGCCGCCTGTCTATCCGCCCTACTTAATTCTTCGCCCCAGCGGCCACAACACTCCGCCTCCTCTAATACTTAGAACTAATCGGTTACCGTCCCTCCCTCCCCCGCCCCACCCTAACCACCTCGCGACCCTCCCTGGGTCCCCTCCCTGGGTCCCCTCCCTGGATCCCCTCCTGAATCGCCTCCATGCACTCCACCCAGGCGATACGGTGGTGGGTGGCGTCTGTCGTCGGGGGGGGGGCGGCGGGGGCGGGGGAAAACCCGGTTACTGTCATCGTGGGGAGTAGAGAGACCCCACGAGAAAAGAGGGCGGCCTGCGAGGGTTTGGGGCGAAGTGCAGGCGTCCGGGCCTGCGTGGATGAGCAGGTTGTGACAGAGCGGTCCGAAGCTGTGACAGAGCGGTCCGAAGCTTTTCCTCTCCTTCCCTTGCCCACTATGCTCCCAGCGCAGTGGCTGATACCGCATGGTTGATACGCCCGGACACCAGCGGCTGAACCTCACGCCCCAGCCACCCCATTGTAGCTTCCATGTCGGGTGTCGAAACCCCCTACCCAACCCAACCAACCTCACCCAACCTCTCACCCAACCAACCTCACCCAACCAACCTCACCCAACCCCCCTCACCCACCCCCCCGCACCCACCCCCCCTCACCCAACCAACCTCACCCAACCCCCCGCACCCAACCGCCCTCACCCAACCAACCTCACCCAACCCCCCCTCACCCAACCCACCTCACCCAACCAACCTCACCCAATCCCCCTCACCCAACCCCCCTCACCCAACCCACCTCACCCAACCAACCTCACCCAATCCCCCTCACCCAACCCCCTCACCCAACCCCTCACCCAACCCCTCACCCAAACCCCACCCTCCGCTCCCTCCCCCAGAACACCGCCAGCCGCATGGAAGCTAACAGCCAGCCCATGTCGATCCACATCAGCGCCGCCACCGCCTCGCTGCTGCGCATGGGTGGTGCCTCCGTGGTATTGCCGCCCCGCCTCTCCTCCCGCCCCCCGGCGCCCCCCTCCCCCCTGGCCTTCAGCCGCGGCTCCGCCGGCATGCCCTCGGCCACCTTCCCCGGCAGCGATTTCACCTCGGCGTCGCGCATCAACCTGTCGGTGCTACTGGAGCAGCACGACCGGACGTCTATTGATGTGGTGGGGCAGAACTCGCTTCCGCGGGGAGGCCAGCAGGCGCCAGCCGCCGGTGGCGAAGCCAGCGGAGGAGGTGGAGGAGGCGGAGGAGGAGGAGGAGGCGGCGGCGGAGGAGGAGGAGGATACGAGCATTGGAGGGCCGCCGGCGCGGCGGCGGCGCGAGGCGCGCTGTTGGTGGCGCCGCTCGTCCTGTACGGCAGGGGCCGCGTGCACATCAAGGTGGGGCTGCTGGGTCGTGGGCTGGGTCGTGGGCTGGGTCGTGGGCTGGGTCGTGGGCTGGGTCGTGGGCTGGGCTGAGCTGGGCTTCATGGGGAGCACCCGATGGGGAGTACAGCGGTGCCGCACAGCAGCAGCGCCGGGAGCGCTCAGCTCCAGCCGTCGGCCCCCCACCCCTGCTACTGTCCGTCCTCGGCCTCCTATGTCATGTCACCGGGTCTTCTCGGGCCTCCATCGCCACCACCACCACCACCAACCGCCTTCCTGCCTGCCGCCGTTGACCGTTGGCGCTGCGCATTCTTTGCTTTTCGCAGGGCAAAGGCCTTATGCACACCTTTTGGCTAGGCGCCCAACCGCCGCCGCCGCCGCCGCTGCCGTCGCCCGAGGCAACTGTTGACTCAGTGCTGCGCAGTGGCACGCAGGGCCCCGTCCGCAACACCCCTCCCGCCGCCGCCGCCGCCGCCGCCTCCTCTCTCTTGGCCCTGGTGGGTGCGACCGACCCGTCCGTGGAAGCCACCAGGACGCCCGCGGCTAGCTTCAGCGGGGTGGCGCCGCCGTCCCCAACCGACAACCGCGGCGCAACCGAATCCTCCAACGGTCCGCGACCCAGCGCCAACGAGGGCGCCATCGAGGGCGTGTCCGCTGCGTTTGGTTCCGTAGTGGCGGTTGGGTCCCAGGGTCGCGCGAGTGCGGTGGCGGCCGGGCGCGCGATGCAGCGCGCCCTCAGCGGCAAGGCGGTGCTGGTCAGCGCTGCCGCCGCTGCCGCCGACGTCGCCGCTGCCGCCGACGCAACCGACGCAACCGACGCTGAGTGCTCGTTCCGAGCGGGCGTGGCGCAGCTGGGGGACTCGGGGAGCGGCCGCCGCCGCCTGGCGCCGAGCAGCGCCGGCCAGTTCAGCTTCCCGGCCGGTGCTTACGTCATGCCGCAGACGCACGACCTGGCGCAGCTCATGCCGCAGACGCACGACCTGGCGCAGCTCATGCCGCAGACGCACGACCTGGCGCAGCTCATGCCGCAGACGCACGACCTGGCGCAGCTCATGCCGCAGACGCACGACCTGGCGCAGCTGGCGTTGACCAGCGGCGCCGCAGTCGTGTTCGCGGACAGCGGTCCGGCCCGGACGGCGCCCGAAATGGGTTATGCGGCGAGCACGATGGCGGCGGCGGCGGAGGTGGCGCAGCTGCCGCTGAGCGCCGGGTCGCTCGGTCCGCTCGCCGACCCGCGGTTCATAGGGTCCCCGCCGCCGAGGACGGTGCGTGAGGAGGAGCGGTACGGCATCCGCGTTGATGACGGCGGCGGCGGGAGCCGCGAGGGCGACGGCAGCGACGCCCCCGTCGTGGCCACATGGGGCCCGGTAGATACACCATGGTGCGACCTGCCAAGCAGGCAGTGAGGGCGGCGGCGCGGGAGCGGGTGGCAGTTGCACAACTGACAACGGCCAAGGAAAGGACGAGTTCGGTTGCTATTGGCTGCGCTTGGAGGTCCCGTTGTGCGCGCTTGAGCGAGCAATGTCTCGTCAGGGCCTTATTCGTCCGTGAGCACCTCGCGTGTCGACCCCTCGCGCCAGCAGGCAGACTTCTCACGAGCTTCTCAGCGAGCAGCTGCCGCTGATGCCGTGGCACCGATTGGGGAGAGGTGGTGGTGATGAGGGGGGCTCGCGAACATATGCGCTGACCGGCGTTTTAGAAACCGGGGCTCCGCACGATCTCATCGCGGCGCAACGGACAACGGTCTCTGCTTCCCCCGGGGCAACGGCCCAACGGAATTTTGGCTCCTTTGGACCTTCCAAACGTTTGCCCCTTCCTGTGGTATAATAAATGCTCATGCTCTTGGTTCCGGCTCCGGAGACAGGCGTCATGACGCGTGCGACTTGCGGTTTGCGCCGTACAAACCAGCCCAGCGACCCGTGGGCCGCGCGGCCGCACGCGAGCGCGTACGCGCTCCGGTGGGAGCTTGCGTGAATTTCCTTTCATGAGTGGTTGTTTTCTGGCCGCTGCTAGCGGTTGGTGGTTGAGGCGAGGGCGTTGCGCGCGCCCGCCAGTGTGTGTGTGGGGAGGCTGTCATCGTCCCTGGCCACATGGGCTCAGCGCTCCGCCTTCGCAGCGCCTCACCTCTGCTGCGGTGCCTCTCCGACCGCCCAGCAACATCCAGACGACCATTTTCGCTCCGAAACCGGTACTATTTGGGTGGTTGACCGGGTACGACAACGTGTGTTTTCCTTTTTGGGCCCAGGCCACCATGAATAACCTCTTTTCAAGTCCCGCAGAAGCTGGTCTTCCTGCCGCCGCGACGGGGACCGGATGAGGATGATGCGCGTAGGGGTGCACGCGCTGCGCCCCTTTGTGTGGAGGAGTGTTTTCCCGGAGTGCTCCGAAGAAGGGTATTAGTACGAAGGTACCCCCCTTAGCGCGCTGCTGCTGCTGCTGAGCGCTGACGTGATCAGATGGCGCCCAGTGCGGGTCTTTTTTTCGGACTGGGGTTGCGAGGTTGTTGCGTCCGTCCTTCCAGTCCTCCTCCGTGTTATATTCGGTGGGCGGCGGGGGGGAGGTGTATAAGATAATCCGCAAATCCACGGCCGACAAACCGGCGGGGGGCTTTTGATAATTGAATCCGCGGCGGGGGGGGCATGCATGCCTTCGTGCCCTCTCGCCGCCACGCACCGGGACGTTGCATGCGTTCCCATCACGCCCATGCCGTTTCGGTGTGTGTCGGGGCAGGGGCATATGCATTCACGTGTTTCTCGATCTGGGTGCATCAAACGCTTGAGATCCTGGATGTACACAGCACTTGGGGAGTGGCGGGGGGCGGCGGGGCGATCCTGACAGTGTGAAATTGGCTGACCTGCTGCCGCCCCAGGCCGGTGCCCTGGTCGGCGGCGACGTGAGACCGAAGTGAATCCAGCGAGTTCGTGATCCGACCTCCCGTACGGTCGTTGGATGGATGCTAATGGATGGTCGGGCGGGGGGGATGTATACGAGAATCCGCGAATCCACGGCCGACAGCGGCGAGGGGGCGGGAGTTCTTCGCGGCGAGGAAGGTTCAGGCCGGCGGCCGTCCGGCCGTCCTGAAGCCAGCGGACGTCATATCCATGTGTGGTACGGTTTGTGCGCGTGTGAGCCCCACGGCGGGCGGCTTGGGGCGCACATGGAGCGTGTGGTTTGTGCGTCTCTGGCTGCTGGCAAAGATTACGCGGTATGTGTCGAGAGAGGGTGAGCGCAGCGGGTGTGATATCGCAAAAAGAAATGTGGAGGCGCGTTTGGGGTCGACGCTTCAAGCCGGCGTGTCCACCGGCGCACGAGCGCAAGCGCAGCGGGAGGAGGAGTAGCTGCGCCCAGGGCGTGGGCCAGGGCTTCTATCCTCAGGGTTTTAGGGTCTTTACGGATCTTACGGGTTGTAGTCCACCCAACCCGTGCTTAGCGGTCTGCGATGTGGGAGTTGCCGCGCAGGGCTCTGAGGTCCCTCGTGGTGGTGGTGGTGGTGGTGGTGGTGGTGGTGGCGCTTTTGAGGGGAGCCCAGCGGGCCCTGGCGGGCCAGGCTTCAGGCGGTGCCGCGCACAGCCGCAGAATGGGCGGACACTGGGTCGGTGGCGTCAATGATGAAACACGGAAGGTTGCCATGTCTTGTCGTGTTCTGTAGCCGGTCTCCGGGTGCACGCCTTGTTGGCGTGGCGCGGCTCTGACCGGGCGGACTGCTCGTTCGGGATGGAATAAATAAATAAATAAATAATTAAATATCAACGTGGTGGCCCCATGGTGGCCCCATGGTGGCCCCATGGTGGCCCCATGGTGGCTCCGTGGGTGTGGGTCTCAAGCTTTGTGGGTCATGTAAGGAAGGTGGGCAGGGAGGGAAGCCAGGCGTAGGCGCTGTGCACCATTGCATACCAGTGTCGCTGACACGTACTGCTTATTTGCTATGCTTTGCGGGTAGCCGTTAGCGCAGTGGCCTCTAGGCTGCCAATAACATCCTGCGCATGGTGTGGGATGGGGGTTCGGCGTGTCCCTTGCCGAGGTGCAAAATGGCACGACACGAGGGGCATTTGTGCCCGTCCGTCCGTCTGGTGGTTATCTGTCATGGGTATCAGTCATGTTGTGTGTCTGTCATGTTGTCCGTCATGGCTTGTCAGCCTCAGTCGTGTTGTGTGCCTGTCATGTTGCCCCTCATGGGAGTTTCGCGGCTCGGCGCGCAACATCAGCGGACTGGGAGCCTCAACTGCCCCTGCGAGCTCAGCGGCCATGGCGCCCGAGCTGTGCAGGGGAGCGGCTGGACGGACTTGCCGCCCCCTCGCACTGCGCTGTTGGGATCCTCCTCCGCAGACCCAGGTGCGAGGGTGCGCCCGCTAGTCCTCGTGCCCTCGGCCGCACCCTCCAGCTTGGTCCAGCCCTCAGGCGGGCAGGCAGGCAGGCAGGCTGCCTCCTGTTCGGGAGTGTGGCCGTGGGCGCGGCTGGGCTTGTGTCGTATCGATGCGTCTGTCACGCGGGGGGGTGGGGCGTCTGGTGTGGGTGGGGCTTCGCGGCTGCCGCGGCTGTGGGACTCGGGGACGCTCTCGGCGGCATGCGCGCAGCGTGTGTTTTCCTTTGTCTGTGTGTTTGGGTGTGTCTGTGCGTGCGTGTGCATTTTGTTGCGCGGGAAATGAGGCTCCTTGATGCCACAACTCAAGCATTCACCCACCCATCCAACCAGTGTGCATGTTAGGGCTTCGGCTGGGCGATCTTACCTCTGGCAAGTGCAGGTGCGGCTTCTGCGAGCCGTTTCGCTGTAAGAGGGGCGCCTAGCGACATCTAAGAGGGGCATACTGATAGGGGGGGGCCATTCGGGCTACGTCCCCCTGGGTGGTTGGACCCGCTGCTTGTGCTCCGGACCATTGTTCCGGGGTTTCTGGTGGTTCGCCGTGCCTCGGTCGACTGGTTTGTCCTTCTTCCTGCGTCTCTTCATTCCATTGTCAGGCAAAGCGAATGATGGCTTTACCTCACGGTCTGGGGGCCACTGCAACAGTTGCTGCTACGCAAGACTTGGGTTTTAGGGGTTTCGGGTGTAAGCCCAACTTGGGGTGTCGGCTCCAAGGTGGTTGTACATGGCGGTTACGGTAGTAGGCACAGTGGTAAGTGCCGCGCACAAACTGGAGGAGATGTGGATACTGATGCGCTGGACGTGCCGCTGGACGTGCCGCTCGTTTGAGCTGCCTGTAAGGGGTGCCACACACGTGCATCCACTTGGAACGCGTGTATTCGTCGAGGGCTCTCCCTGCCCCCTGGCGTGGCTGTATCTGACCTGGGGCCCTAGGATCTGCAGAACGCAGCGGTCAGCGGCAGAGGCAGGCGACCTTTCACATGGGCAAGTAAATACCTTGTGAAACTCCAGGTTTGCCTGGCAACAGTCTGACAGGCGGTGGTAGTGTATGCTGAGGGCGCCGGCGGCCGTGGCCCTTGGTCACCGGGCCATGGTCACAAGGTCATGGCCACAGCAGAGGGTGGGCATCGGGCACTGATCCACTTATCCGGTGGTCACAGCGGATAAGTCATTTCCCAATCCAAGGGCGATTTCCAATCCTCAGGTTGCCAATCCCAATCCACCACCGTGACCGACGCCTAAACTAATCCAGGGGAGGGTGCCCACCCTCTAGCCACAGGCACTGGCAAACCCTCTTAGTGCAGCAGACAGCGGACTAGTCGCCCTCCTTCATGTCGGCCTCCTCCTCTTCCTCCCTTGTCGGCCTCCTCCTCCTCGGCCTATACTGGTGCCAGAGCTGCTGAACGGCAGTTGCAAGTTGGTTAGGAGGGCGGAGAAGCATGAGCGCGATGGTTAGGTCGAAAAGCTCTCCTTTCTTCTGCCTCAAACTTCTATACGGTGTCGCTCTCGTTCACTCTCATCAAGCCGCGCGCACGTGGCCAGCGGCCTTTTATCGCGTTTCGCCGTACGTTTAGTGCAGTTTCAGCCCAGTTGTCAGTGCAAGAGTATGCTTTGGTATGATGCCATTTCATGCGGTTTATGCGTTAAGTATTAGTCGACCCAAGTATGGGCTCGTGCCAATCGACAGAAAATAATGTTGGAACGGCACAAAGGACTGTCGAGCCCAGCGACGACAAAGCCCCTGTTGCTGCTGAAGCTGTTGTACGCGCTAACTATGAAGCAGCTGACCTCAGCACAGCGGACGAAACGAAGTCATCTCCCGAAGGTGACCCATGTCCGCAGGTCGCAGCAGCAGAGGAGCTACCACCGGCAAGCACCGATGTTCGCGCCGTTGCGGCCACTTCACCGGCGCCAAGCATACTGCCTGTCGCTGCCGTGGCCCTAGCGACCGCGCAATTCCTACTGCTGGGCCGGGAGCCGACGCCGGTCGCGCAGCGCCGGCCTGCCGAAGCCTGCGGCATCACCCTCGCGGCTCTCCGCGGCCTGCGCAAGCGCATCATTGCCGCCGTGGGCGCCAAATCCACCACGCAGCAGCTGGTCGACCGCTTCGTCAAACCCACCACGGAGGCTTACAAATGCCGCCTCGCCGATCTACTGCCGCCCGAGCACGTCCAGCCGCCCAGCTTCTTCGTCTCCCACACCTGGAAGAACGCCTTTGACTCCATCGTCGAGCATCTGGAGCAGTTTGCCGCCGGCCAGGGCTTGCCGGACGACACGGCATTCTGGCTGGACATCGTGGCGGTCAACCAGCACGTGGGCGCTGGGCAGGAGGAGGACCTGCGCGCGTTTGACCTGGCCATCCGCAACGCGCGCGCGACGCTGCTCGTGCTCGACGGCGCCGGGACCGCGTTGACGCGCGTTTGGTGCGTCTACGAGCTGTGGCGCACCGTGCTAGGCGGCCCGAAGAAGCTCATCGCGCTGCACCCATCCGTCAGCTTCTACCGCCTGCGAGACATCTTCCACTCCGTTGACCTGGAGGCTGCGGAGGCCACTTTCCCGGCCGACCGCGAACGCATCCTCGCCGACGTCCGCTCGTCCATCGGATCCGCGAAATTAAACGAGGTCGTGAAGCGGGCCCTCGTGGACAGCTGCGCGCTGTCCGACCCAATTGCCGCCCTGGTGGAGGCGGCGCGGAGCGGCGCCGGCGGCGACGCCACCGCCGCCGCCGCGGCGGCGGCGGCCGCCGTCAGCGCCGCAGGCGCTGACGCGTCCGTCGCCGGCGAGCTGGCTCGCAAGCAGGGCAAGCTGCTGATGCACAGCGGCAGGTACCAGGACGCGGAGCCCTACCTGCGGGCCTCCCTGGAGCTGTTCAGCCTGGCCTGCGGCGGCAAGCCCGCCAGCTACCGGCAGTACGAGTACTGGTCGGATGGCTACCACGACCTCGCGACGTTGCTGTTCTTTGCGGGGAGGTATGCGGAGGCGGAGCACCTGCACCGCCAGGCGCTGCGGCTGCGGGAGCAGGGCATGGGCCCGACCGACCCCCTGGTCACGTACAGCCTGAACAACCTGGCGGACGTGCTGGCGGCGGGCGCGGAGGCAGCCATGCAGGGGCGAGCGGCTGGGCAGGCGGCGGGCGACGCCCAGGCGGCGGGCGAGGGCGGGGGCGGGGGCGAGCGGGGGGTGGAGACTTTGCTGGAGGAGGCGGAGCAGCTGTACCGCAGGTGCTACCAGGGGCCCAGAGGGGAGGGGTGGTCGGGGGGCGCGACCAGGGGCCCAGAGGGTATCGAGGCCAGGGGTGGCATAAAGGCAGGTTATAATAGACCGTAGGTATAATAGCTGGCGCGTTGTCTTCGGACTCGGGACACATAGTTGTGGGCGCATGGGGCCAGAGGGGAGAGGGGTGCGATCAGGGGTCGGGGTCGGTCGCCGCCGAGCCGCCGCCCTAAGCTCCCGCCTGGACTTCCCCTTTCCGAAACCCTTGCTGCCGGCTCTCAACCGCCAACTAAACAACCGCCCGCTACCCGCTCCTCCGCCCTCCGCCCAGGTGCCTCTCCATCCGGCATCAAACCATGGGCGGGTCGCACCCGCTCACTGCCATGACCCAGGCGGCTCTATCCCGGCTGCTGCTGCTCCCCGCCCACCTCCTCCCCGCCCGCCTCCTCCCCGACGCGCCACCTGGTCGGCTGGAAGAGGCGCGCGAGCTGGCGCAGGCGTCTCTGACCACTCGGGAAAAGGTGTTTGGCCCGGAGCACTTTGAGGTGGCCTTCAGCCTGCTGGCGCTGGGTGAGTGTCACGAGGCAGAGCTGGACCTGGCCGGGGCGGAGGTCCACTGTCGGCGGGCTCTGGGGATCCGTCGTGGGTGCTTGGACTCCGCGCACCCGCTGGTGGCGGACGGGGGGGTGGCGCTGGCGCGGGTGCTGCTGGCGCGGGCGGGGCGGCGGACGGGGTGGAAGGGGATTGGCGGGGGGAGTCAGGGAGGTGAGGGCGGGAGCGCTGGGGCCGGGCGGGGGAAGGGGAGGCAGGGGGAGGGGGAGGGGGAGGAGGAGGGCTGGGTGGCGGAGGCGCGGGGGCTGCTGGAGGTGGCTGTTCCGGCGCTGGAGGCGGGTCTGGCACCGGAGGCTCCGGCACTGGCGCGCGCGAGGGAGCTGCTGTGCCTGGCGCAGTGACGCAGGGAAGCGGGGGGGGGAGGGCAAAGCATGGTGGCTGCCATGAAGCACGGCTGCTGCCATGAAATACGGCTGTGAAGTAAGTACGGCTGCTGCCGTGAGGTACGGTTCCTGCTGTGAAGTACGGCTGCTGTCGTTAAGTACGGGCTGCTGCCGTGGACCGTGAAGTACGGCCGCTCCCGCGAAGTACGGCTGCTGCCGTGGACCGTGAAGTACGGCTGATGCCGTGAAGTACGGAACGGAAGTCGCGACCATCCCGTCATTGGAAGCTACCCCAGCACTGTGACGTGGAGTGATCGACCAAGAGCGCTGCGTTTGGCTCCTCTTGAGACGAGTGTGATCCTGGCTTCTACCCCAACCCGATGTGGCAAAACGTCTGTCCCAAACGATTTTTTTTCTGGCATCCACGGGTCTTCCTCGAAACCCGATGTGGGCCCGCTTCACTGCCCTGCACTGCACTGGGCTCCTGCGGTTCCATCCAGCGCGAGTAGGGCCCGGTGGCGCGCAGGGCCGGGTGGGTCGTGTTTTTATTTTATTGCTGTTCGCCTGGCGGGATGTGGGTAATACCATCCTTGTGCTTGGAGCTGTGGCGGGATGTGGGTAATACCATCCTTGTGCTTGGAGCTGTTACAGTGTCTGGGTGTTGATGAGACACCAGTGATGATAGCGGTACCTTATGTGGGCATCACCACCTACCGGCCCCTGGCCCGTTGTGTACGTATTGGCGCATAGGAAACTATAACCATGTCCTGTACGCTAGCTGTTTTGTGTGCAAGCGGCGTTGCTCCGTGTATATCCTCACAGCGCTGCTGGTCGCCCTCACATCCAAAGCAACCCACGCCGTGGGTGCTGGAGGGATGGGAGGTCGTTCGCGCCGGTTGGTGGTTAATGATGCGGAATGACGAGCACGATTACAGCCGGGCAGGTTCACATGCGACATCGAGCGCCGGATGCCGTATTGGGGCAGCAGCCAACACGCGAGAATATGTGCGAACCCCATAATGTCTAACAATGTGCTAATAATATGATGGCGATAATGTGCGGGCACGTGTATTTAACGTTGCCGCCCCTGTACTTTATGGAGGCCTGCGATCTTGCTTGCAGCAAAGTATTAAATCTCCGGAAGCACGGAGCGTGAACATGGCGCGCTGGCTGGCATCTGGATGCACCTGGTTGGGCAGAAGTGGCGCAGCTGTGGCCGATGTCTAGTGTCCAGGGTACCGCCGGTATGCGGGATCGAAGGCCGTTAGGTACTTGCGGGCCTGGGAAGCGCCGTTCCCGCTGGAGCTCCAAACTGTTAACGGACAACTGCCGTACGGCAGGCAGGGACTGAATCCATCCTCAAGGCTCCCGCCCGCTGTCCGTCGACAGCAGCGACCGAATTTCAAAAGTCGCTCAGCTGCGTCGCAGCCAGTGGCTTCGCTGCCCTTCCACGCTCCTTCTTTTGTTCGTTTTGATCACGGTGGCCTCTCTAGCCGCCAAACCCTTCGCCACCAGCTGCAGGAACCCAGCCCCGCCACCTGCACCCCGCTGCATCCAGCAGCCTCCAGGGCTCCTACGCATAGCCGCCTCAAGTCCCACACCACCCCCACCACCACCCCCGTTTCTCCAGCCACATGGGTTGCTTCGCCTCATGTCTCAAACACGCGTCGTGCCTCTACGCCAGCCCCGCCACATGCGACCGGAACAGACACACCGCAACCTACCGTCGGCGTATCGCAATGACGCGGCAGGCGGTTGAGAGCCCGGCCAGCCAGGCAGTCGAACAGCGACACCAACGCACTCTGGCACGGTGTTCGTTGGAGCAACGGTCCACCACCACTCACCACTGTAACAAGTACCGTACAACAACAACCATCCATTGATCCATCCGCCCAACCGTCCTTCCATCCGCCCAACCGTCCACCCATGGGCGTGGCTGGGCATTCTTGTTTGAGGCTGCGAGACCGTCTTCACAGACTACCGCCCCGTTCTTCCTCAGTCGGTGACGGTGTATTTGGCGAAGAGGTTGTCTGGGTTGGTCATGGCCTTGAACTCCAGGGCGGTGCCGGATGGATCATGGAAGAACATGGTCCACTGGGCGGCGGGCAAACAGGGCCCACAGGGGGGTAACATTAAAGAACCGGACACTCGACACAGGGGGGGTGGAGTATAAGGGAGTAAACAGTGTGAATCGACAGAGCGAAATGGTGTTGCGGCGGGTGGGTGGCCTGGACTGCGGGGATGCGGGAGGTGCAAGGGTAATGGCCGGCCAGCGGGCGGGAGCGCGGAAAGAAATAATCCCCCACGCGTACATCTGTAGGATGGTTGCATGCCTTTTGGGGTGTGTGGAGTTAGGGGATCGACGGGGCGGCCAACCCGGCATTTAGGCATCAAGCCGGTATCCAACCGGTATCCAACCGTTAGCAAACCGGTATCAAACCGGTATCAAACCTGTAGCAACTCCCGCGGCCGGGGCCGTCGGTCTGTTCGCACCTGCTCTCCTGGCTTGCCTGGGAAGCGCAAGTGCGGCTCGATCACAAACTTGACACCTTTGGCCTGAGGCGGACACAGCGCGGCAGGAGACGACGGAGGAGACGAACCATTGATGTTGTTGTGCTTGTTACAGTGGGCTCCAGACCTTATCAGATAGAGCCATCGGGCGCGTCGCTGACACTGGGTGTGTGTGTGGCGCAAAAAGGCCCGGTTACACGACATGGGTATAATAGCTGGGGCATTGCCTTCGGACGGCGGCGGGGGCGGCGGGGGCACGTTGGACGCCCGGGTGGCTACTGCCGGGTGGCTTGCGGTGGGCTGTCGCTCGTGGCTGTAGCTGCCGTGACCGTAAGTGACCGAGCTGAGGAGAACGCCGAGACGCAAGGAGTCGGCTGAGGGGGTAGGGCGGTCCGGACGCAACTCCCCTGCCCTCCCTGCCTCAAACCCACAGAACGTCACCGGCCCCCCAACAGCTATGCACCCCCTACCATTCCCATGTCTAATTACCGGTCCTTTTACATACCCCCCAGCAGCCCGCACCCACCATCCCACCCCACAGACGGGGGCCTTCTGGGCAGCGGCCCCCAAAAAGTTAGCTAATCGGTTTTACTTGTCGGTGCCGACCCACGGCTTTCCTCTCATACCCCACCCCAACCCCGTCACCCACCCACGGGTTTTACTCATTGCCCCCCCAGCCCTCCCCCCCTTCACCCGCAGCTGCTCCGCCAGCTGGTGAAACTGCTCCACGGACAGCGCCGCTCCGAAGTGCGGCACAGGCACCGGGTCGCCGTCAACCGCGTTGTGGCTGGAGGCGGCGTTGTAGCCGCGGACCAGGTGCGCAACAATCTGGGTTGGGATGGGGGGGGGGGGTGGCATAAAAACCGTTGACGCGAAAGGACAGAATAATTGGCGCATGGTCGGCGGGCGCCTAGTTTGTGGGGTGGGTGTGGGGGGGGAAGGTGCCCCGATGCGGGGGTTTAGGGGAAGTGCCCCGACAAGGGGCTTGGGGGTAGGTGTAAACAGAGGCGACGAGGAGGGCGAGGGAATGGGGTCAATGGAGGGAGGGAGGGGCGGGGCCGGATTGGTGTCCCTCCCAACACGCAATATCACCCACCGGCTACCTCATCGGATCATGCCTATAGCCTGCCCCCGACCCCGACCCCCAACCCCGCGAACTCCCCAAACAGCAACCCAAACACGCGGCCGAGATTCGCAGCGCGGGCCTCGCATTCCCGAACCTTCACACCGGGGGCAGCAGCCAGCATGGATCCCTCACGTGCGGTTTTCCGTTGATGACACCCTCAACCAACCAACTAACCAACCAACGCTCAACCCGACCTGGTGCCCGAAGAGGTTGAAGTCCACCCACGTGGCCGCGGAGCGCCCCTCCGGACACCCTAGGACCCTGAGGTGAGAGCGCCGTACCGGGCAGGATGGGTAACAAGCCAGCAGCCGTTCGAAAGCGCTGTTATTTTAACTGCTGCCCATTTCTCCATCGCATTTTTGTCCGTTGCCTGTTCGGATGATCTTACCCTCCGTAGAATTCCCTGGCTTCCTGGATGTCCCGCACGGGGAAGGCTATGTGGAACGGAGGGATGCTCATAGCGACAGCTAGGTGGCGACGGCTGGGAAGTGGGGCAGTCCGATGGTAGTTGGATTGGTGTGGGTGGCGGTTTGAGTGGACCAAGTTTCAGTTTATGAGTAATGGGGGTGAAAAAGCTCGGCATTGGAATTCAACAAGGTCTGCTAGTCCCATGACGACGCGAGCGCTCGTGCACGGCGTACATTACCTACTACAAGCTCGACATACGCATCCAAACTAGGCGATCACTGCTTCATGGTTGACATTGACACAAATGCCTCTCTGCTTTTCATAAGAATGGGAGTACAGTTACGACCGCGGGACGTTTTGCACGGGCTGATAGATGAACCTGTCACAACCTTATAGTACCTAGGAATATTGGAAAAGCTCAAATTGCCTGAGGGTAACCGTGACAGGAGCGACAGCGGCAGGGTCAAGGAGGAAAAATGGCGGACGAGTTGTTCCAGGCGTCTACCTCGCAGCTTTCTTTTGAGAAGTTCATTAGCACGATCAACCAGGAACAGGCCAAGGATCTAGTCCGAAGCATCAACCAGTGAGTCGGTGCCCCACAACCGCTCGCATCGGCCGGGTGGACCGGCAGCAGCTTGTATGACGCGTATTTGCTGCCTGCACGCAACAGGTTCATGAAGAATTTTCGCAAGAGGGTTCCCGACAGTGAAACTGATGCCCGGGAGGTCCAGGACTTCCTCACGTCCATGGAGCAGTCGTTTGCGAAGCATCCATTGTGGGCGGGCAGCACTCGGGCAGAGCTGGACAATGCCGTGGAGGTAGGCAAGCTTCTGCGGCTTCGCTAGGACGGGCCGAGACTTGGGGGCGCGGGTGTTGCAGTCGAGCGGAAAGCGCGTGGAGTAGTTTTTCGCCTGCCGGGATTCGATTCCTTGACCACAGAACTTTACTATTGCGTGCGCTAGTAGGTGGAGGCGAGAGGTGAGGCAAAAGTGGGCCATGTGAGGTGTCGGAACCCTACCCAACAAAGCCGCCCTTTCCCTACCTCTCTCCTCTTCTGCCGGATCGTATGCCCACCCCCATCCGTGAAACCTCCCCCCAGCATACACACACAGCCACACACATACACACACATATACATATCCGGTAAATGAACTTAACCCGACATGTTACGTGCGCTCATCGACCCTCTCTTGTCACGCACCTCCGGCGCCACCTCCGCACCCTCTCCCCGCCCCGCCCCCACCCCCGCCCCCGCCCTCGGCCCTCTCACCCCAGGGCCTCGAGAAGTACCTCATGACTAAGCTGTACGACAGGACGTTCGCCGTGGACCCGCTTGACCGCGAGCGCGACGCGGTCCTCGCGCGGCGGCTGGCGGCGCTGGCGGGTTTCATCTCCCCGGCGCAGCTGGAGGTGTCACCGCAGCTGCAGGGGCCTCTGGCGGCGGACGAGGGCGGCCAGCTGGCGGCGGCGGAGAAGGAGCTGCGGAGGATGGCGCTGTACAAGGCGAGGAAGGGAGGGGGCGGGGAGCGGGGGGTGGGAGGGAGGGAGGGGGCGGGGAGCAGGGGGTGGGAGGGGGGGAGGGGCCGGGGAATAAAGTGAGGGCGGGGGGGAGGGAGGGAGGGAGGGACAGAGGGGGTTTCGGGCAAGGGATGTAACGGGGGCCGGTCAGGTTGGGGGCGTTGGGGCAGCGAGGAAGGGGCAGGGGGCCGGCCTGGGTGGGTGGGGTGGGGGCCGGTCGGGTTGTGGGTGGCTGGGCGGCTGGGTGGGTGGCTGGGTGGGGGAAGGTCTGGGTGGGTGGGTAGGTGGCTGTTCAAGTGGTTGGGTGGCTGGTTGGGTGGTTGGGTGGCTGGTTGGGTGGGTGGCTGGTTGGGTGGGTGGGTGGGTGGGTGGGTGGGTGGGTGGGTGGGTGGGTCGCAAGGCAACGGGGGGTTCTCACCAACTGGGCGGGGACGAGAAGACCTGGTTGCACGACACAGGAAACGGAGGGCATACATTTCCAAAGGGGGAGGGAAGTTTAAGCCACGCCCGGTGGCGTCCCCCAGGGTTTCACCCTTAACCCCGCACTCAGCGGCCCCTCCCCTCCCACCCCTGCAACTCACCATGCGCCCCCAGAGCCCCCGTGACAAGCTCGTCCAGATCCTCAACTGCTGCAAGATCATCAACGGCTTCATCACTAGCAAGAGGGCGGGGGCAGGTGCGTGGGTTTGGTGGCGGGGCCCGGTGCGTGGGTTTGGTGGCGGGGCCCGGTGCGTGGGTCGCTCCGCGGCGTCGGGTGGCAGGGTATGGGGCTGTGTCGAGAGGCGACGGTTGCGGGTGTGGGGAGAAGGGAAAGGGTCCTGCAGTCCTGCAGCTGCATCGGGGGCCTCCGTCATTGAGCCAGCTGAGCTCCGTGTGGGTTGGCGCCCGCGCAACCGCCTAACCGCCCAACCGCCCAACCGCCAACCGCCAACAGGCGCCGATGACTTCACTCCCACGCTCATCTACGCGGCCATCAAAGCGCGGCCTGAGGTACGGCAGCGGTGACGTGGCGTACGGCATCGGGAGGGAGGGCGGGAGGGAGGGGGCTCCGGCCGCGGGAGGCGAGCACCGACGGGCGGTGCTAACGGGTGGCTCCGAAACACACGGGTGTGTGTGTGTGTGAGGGCACCGCCGGGTGGTGCGGGCGCGCGGGCGGCCTCCTTCCGAGACCCCGGAGGCTGGCCGGATATGGCCTCCAGCGCCCGGTGTCCTGACGTCAGCCACCATGCCGCTAGCGTCCCAGGGGGCCACCTGCGGCTGCTGGTGCACCAGGACGGCTGCGTGGCTGCATTCGTCAGACGGACCTTAGAGTGTATATTGTATTGTACCTGGGATGCAGTCGGCAGAGGTGGCTGGAGCCTCACCGCCACGCCACTGAGTGTCGTCGGCACGTGCGGGTTCCAAAGTGCGGGTTCCAAAGTGCGGGTTCCAAAGTGCGGGTTCCAAAGGGCATCTCTCCAGTTGGTTCCACTCGCTGAGGAGACCTCTTTCGCTGGAGGCCAGATCCAGCCAGCCAGCCAGCCAGCCAGCCAGCCATTCGCACGCGGTAAGAGTCCCCCCTCCTCCCTCCCCCCCCCCTCCTCCCTCCCCCCCCTCCTCCCTCCCCCCCCTCCTCCCTCCCCCCTCCTCCTCCCTCCCCCCCTCCTCCCTCCCCCCCCTCCTCCCTCCCCCCTCCTCCTTCCCCCTCCCCCTCCCCCCCCGCCAGTCCCTCGCCTCCAACCTGGCTTTCATCGAGCGCTACCGCCACGGCTCCCGCCTTAGCGGCGAGGCGTCGTACTTCTTCGTACAAATGGTGGGTTTGAAAGGAAACCCGTAGTTCGGCACCGAACAGATGGTGGGTAAGCGGCTGGAGCTGCCTGCACCTGCCGTCCCCGGTGTAGCACAACTGGCGGGAGCATCAGGGCTGAGGGGGCATCAGGGCTGAGGGGGCATCAGGGCTGAGGGGCATCAGGGCTGAGGGGGCATCAGGGCTGAGGGGCATCAGGGCTGAGGGGCATCAGGGCTGAGGGGGCATCAGGGCTGAGGGGTTCCAGGACCTACCGACCACGCCCTCGCGCTTCATAACCCCACAATGACTTAGAAGCCTTCCATCAGTATTTCGAACGTATGCGGGTTTTGCCCACCTACCAAACCGCACTTTCCTCAGCTCTCTTGCCGCCCCGTCCCCATCTCAATTCTCAAAACGTCTGTTCTAAACGGGTTTTTCTGGCATCCACGGGTCTTCCTCGAAAGTCGAAACCCCCCATCTCCCCCCCCAACCCAGTTCTCCAGCATGCATCTTAAAATGTCTGTTCTAAACGGTTTTTTCGGGCATCCACGGGTCTTCCTCGAAACCCACCCCGCAGCAAGGCGCCACCACCTTCCTGGAGACGCTGACCACCTCCTCGCTTGCCGGCTGCGACCCGGACGAGTTCATCGCGCACATGCTGGCGGCGGGGGCCATGACGGAGGCGGAGCTCAGCGAGGGGCAGGTGGGACGGGAGGGCGAGCAGGGAGGGAGGGGCAGGTGGGACGGGAGGGCGAGCAGGGAGGGAGGGGCAGGTGGGACGGGAGGGCGAGCAGGGAGGGAGGGGCAGGTGGGACGGGAGGGCGAGCAGGGAGGGAGGGGCAGGTGGGACGGGAGGGCGAGCAGGGAGGGAGGGGCAGGTGGGACGGGAGGGCGAGCAGGGAGGGAGGGGCAGGTGGGACGGGAGGGCGAGCAGGGAGGGAGGGGCAGGTGGGACGGGAGGGCGAGCAGGGAGGGAGGGGCAGGTGGGATGGGAGGGCGAGCAGGGAGGGAGGGGCAGGTGGGACGCGAGGGAGGGGCAGGGAGGGAGGGGCAGGTGGGATGGGAGGGCGAGCAGGGAGGGAGGGGCAGGTGGGACGGGAGGGCGAGCAGGGAGGGAGGGGCAGGTGGGACGGGAGGGAGGGGCAGGGAGGGAGGGGCAGGTGGGATGGGAGGGCGAGCAGGGAGGGAGGGGCAGGTGGGACGGGAGGGCGAGCAGGGAGGGAGGGGCAGGTGGGACGGGAGGGCGAGCAGGGAGGGAGGGGCAGGTGGGACGGGAGGGCGAGCAGGGAGGGAGGGGCAGGTGGGACGGGAGGGCGAGCAGGGAGGGAGGGGCAGGTGGGATGGGAGGGCGAGCAGGGAGGGAGGGGCAGGTGGGACGGGAGGGAGGGGCAGGGAGGGAGGGGCAGGTGGGATGGGAGGGCGAGCAGGGAGGGAGGGGCAGGTGGGACGGGAGGGACGGGAGGGCGAGCAGGGAGGGAGGGGCAGGTGGGATGGGAGGGCGAGCAGGGAGAGAGGGGCAGGTGGGACGGGAGGGACGGGAGGGCGAGCAGGGAGGGAGGGGCAGCTGGGAGGGGAGGGTGAGCAGGGAGAGAGGGGCAGGTGGGACGGGAGGGACGGGAGGGCGAGCAGGGAGGGAGGGGCAGCTGGGAGGGGAGGGCGAGCAGGGAGAGAGGGGCAGGTGGGACGGGAGAGACGGGAGGGCGAGCAGGGAGGGAGGGGCAGGTGGGACGGGAGGGCGAGCAGGGAGGGAGGGGCAGGTGGGACGGGAGGGAGGGGCAGCTGGGAGGGGAGGGCGAGCAGGGAGAAAGGGGCAGGTGGGACGGGAGGGACGGGAGGGCGAGCAGGGAGGGAGGGGCAGGTGGGACGGGAGGGCGAGCAGGGAGGGAGGGGCAGGTGGGACGGGAGGGAGGGGCAGGGAGGGAATGCACAATGCAGGGAGGGAGGGGCGGAGAGGGAGGCGGAAGGAAGGGGAGGTGTAGGGAGGGAGGGGCTGCTGGCTGCGGCTATGGGCGGCCGCATTGGTGGATACCTTGGTGTCTCCTCCATGCCAGTACGGCAGTCGTCATCGTCGCTCGTTTGGGGGCGGGCTTCGCGCCGTACGGCCTCGCCGCACTGGCCCCCCCTGCCCCCAACCCCTAATCCTAAATCGCCTATTCCGCTGAGCTTCGTGAAGACCACAACCGCCACAACCACCACAAGCACCAACCTCACCTGAATCGTCGCCGTCACGGCCGGCACCGCTGTTCCTGCTGCTGCCGCCGCTGTTCCGGCTGAGCCCCCTACCCCTCATCCACTGCCCCCTACCCCTCATCCCCGCTGCAGCTGCAAGCGCAGCGGCGACGCACCGCCGTCGCAGCAGGCGGCGCGGGACCGCCGCTGCCGTCGCCGTCAGCGGCCGTCCCCGCCGCGGTCTCGCCGCAACTGTACGGCAACCCCATGCTGGCGCAGCCGCCGCCGCCGCCGCAGCCGTCCTACCTGGCAGCTGGCGCGTACGGCGGCGGGGCTCCGCTGCCGCCGCCGCCACAGCAGCCGCCGCCGCTGGTGCCCTTCTACGCAGGCTACCCGCACGGGACGATCCCGTACAGCCAGCCAGTATCGTACTACGGTCCTGTCCAGTACGGAGCGCCTGGTGCGGTCATGCCGTACGGGCAGCAATGGGTGCCGGCGGGCCAACCGGGTGGGCCAGCGCGCTCTGGCGTGTTTCGTGTTCTTATGTTATTTGCTCCCACGGCATTGGGAGTGGCCTGCTGTCGGGACATCCTCGCGACGCAGCTTGTAGCTGCAGTGTTTGGAAAGATATTACACCTTGGCGCTCATTGGTGGTCTCCCAGAACTCGAACAACGGGTAGACTTCGCTTGCTGTGCTGGTGCTGGTGCTGTCGTACAGTACCCACACCAGTACGTCAGTACGTCATATCCGTTGTGCGAGCGTTACTAACGGGAGCCCACCGATTGGCGTTGTGCGCAGTGCGACAAAGCCGGGGCCACGAAAAGGGTTGTTGGAAAAGGCATGTGTGCTCCCATGCGGTCACGTGATTACATAAGTAGGTAATCAGTGATTAGGTAATCACGTGCTCCCTAACATGCAACCGCCTCCTGATGCCGCCGCCGCCGCACCACATCACCCGCCCCGTACAGGCTCCGTGCCGCCCCCGCCGCCGCCGTCGATGCCGCCGCCGCCGCCGCCGGCTGCCGTGCAGCAGCAGTCCTCCCGCCTGGTGCCGCTGCCGCCCAAGTCGGTTTCGGAGCTGGAGGCGGATGGCGTGAGGTGAGTCCAGGCCCCCCGGAACGGGGCAACCCGCGCAGTGGGGGTTCGAGGGAAAACCCGCGCAGCGGGGGGTTCGAGGGAAACCCGTGGATGTCCGAAAAAACGTTTAAAACAGAAGTTTTGAGATGCATGCTGGAGAACTGCAGCGGGGGGGGGGGAGTAAAGTTGCCGCCGGGGGGGGTCGTCGATGGGCGTTATACAGGTGCCATGCGAGCGTTACAACGGCGCCGTGCGACAGTTACAATGCCGCCGTGCGAGCGTTACAGCGGCGCCGTGCGAGCGTTACAATGCTGCCGTGCGAGCGTTACCATGCCGCCGTGTGAGCGTTACGAGGGCGCTGTGCGAATGTTACAACGGCGCCATCGGTTCGTCGGCTTGTGACCAGAGCTACGAAAAACCTCGCCTCTCTGCACCTCCCTGCACCTCTCTGGACCTCCGTGCACCGCCCTGGACCTCCTTGGACCTCCCTGGACCTCCCTGGACCGCCCCGCACCGCCCTGGACCGCCCCGCACCGCCCAGGCTGGTCATCCGCGCCGAGGCCGCAGGGGAGCTCCGCGCTCGCTACCGCTACCTGTACTGCTCCCCGGAGTCGCTGACAGTGCGTGACGTGTCACAACTGCTTGCGTCGTACAAGGAGCTGGTGCTGCGGTACGAGACGCTGGCGCAGGTGAGGCGGCGGTTGGGGGCGGTGGTTGCAGGTTGCAGTTGCTGCTGGAACAAAGAAGAAGGGCTATGTGGCTGCGCACCCGCGAGGAGTGGGGCGGCAGCGTCAGCCTAGCTGCCGTACGGATGTCGTGACTCATTGACGGCTCGGGCCCCCCTCCCTTCGTCCCCCAACGGCAGGCGGTTGAGAACAACGTCCTCAAGTACTACTCCGACCTGGAGGCGTACCACGCGGGCATACTGCCTTTACCGCCCGGTACGGCAAACATATCAGCGCCCGTGGCGCCGCCGCCGCCACCCCCGCCGCCGTCGCAACCGCCGCCGCCGCCGCAGCAGCAGGCGTACCTCGCGGGCTATGCGCAGGCGCCGCCGCCACCCCCGCCGGCGGCGGTGGCGGCAGCGGAGCATGTTGCTGGAAGGGCCGTACGGCCGCCGCCGCCAGCGCAGCCGCCGCCTCCGCCGCCGCCTCCTGCTGCTGTCCCTGCAGCCTTCGACAGCAACGCCGCAGTGGATCTCTCTCAGTCCCTCCCTCCAGGGTCACAGGCGGAAGCGGAAGACCCCGCCTACTTCGGCGCCACAGTAAACACAAGTACGGCAGCGGCGCCGCCAGCCGCCGCCGCCGCCGTCGCCCGGGTGCCGGAGCCGCCGGCGGCAGAGCCCCCGGCTCCATTTTCTGTGGCCTCCAACACCGCTGCGTTCTTTGACCTCCTGATGGACGATACACCGCCGCCGCCACCGCCGCCGCCAACAGCTGCAGCGTCGGGTGCAGCAGAAGGTTCGGCCGAACCGCCTCCCCTCCCAGAAGTCCTCAGTTTCGCTCTGTCCGCTGGGCTGACGGCCGCAGCCGAATCAGGTGGCGGCGCCGCTGCCGCCGCCATCGCCTCGGAGGGCTCCGCACCCGCCACCGACCCCTTCGCATCCAGCGCGCCTGACCAGTTGCTGTCGACGCTGGAGGCCATCTCGCTCCTGACGGTACCCAGCCCGAGGGGCAGCGGCGGCGGCGGCTTCACACACGGCTTACCAATTGATGACGGCGGCGGCGGCGGCGGCGGCTTCACACACGGCTTACCAATTGACGGCGGCGGCGGCGGCGGCGGCGGCGGCTGCTACGACGACGCTGACGACAAGGAGCTCACGCCGCCGGGTTCAGCCCGCAACCTCTCCGAAGTCGAGCTGCTGTCACTGGAAGAGTCGCCGTCGTACAACGGCGCCGCCGCCGCCGCGGTGCTGGATCCCGCCGCCGCCGCCAGTCAGGTGCCGGCAGCTCCGCCGGCGGCCGTCGCGCACCCTCACACGGTCGCCTCGGCGGCCTGTCCGCAAGACGCCGCCGCTTCGGCGCACTCCCTGGAGGCTACCCTCGCGCCACCGCCGCCGCCGCATGCGTTCGAAGAAGAAGAAGAAGCGACAGCAGCGTTCGAGCTCACTGGATCCGAGGTGGTGGCGGCGCCGTCGTCGTCTGTACACTCCGCGACGTTGACAACGGAAGTGATGGAACCCTCCGCCGCCGCCGCCGCCGCCGCCGCCGCCGCCGCCGCCGCCGCCGGGGCGGAGAACTCCGGCGCGGTAGAGGCGGCGGCCATGTCTTTGGAAGCTGAGCTGGAGGCCCCCCTGGAGCTGCTGTCCGCGGCACCCGACGCGCCGGAATTGGCTGCGATGAAGGCGCCTGCTGCTGCGGATGCGGCTGCGGCTGCTGCTGCTGGTGCTGTTGCTACTGCTGCGGCTGCTGTCGGCGAGGGCGAGGGCCCACCTGGTGGGGCCGAGGAGCCGCAGACGGAGGAGGAGCGGCAGGCCCGTGTGGATGCGCTCCTCCAGCAGCTGCTTGGCGGCGGAGGCGGCGACGTCGCCGCCGACGTCGACGTCGCCGTTCCCGACCATGTGGGATTCGTGGTGGGCGCTTCATGTGAGGATCTTAATCCTACGTCGGCGGTGGACGCGGCGTTAGCGTTGTACGGCGGCGCAGCGGCGGCGGCGGAGTCAGCGGATGCGGATGCGTTGGGGCGCCAGATGGCTCCGAGCCGGGTGATGGGCCAGGCGGGTTCGGCTGGGGGTATCGGAGCGCGCTCGCCGGCGGGGGCGGGAATGGGGGCGGGAGTGGGGGCAGGGGTGGGGGCGGGAGTGGGGGCGGGAGTGGGGGCAGGGGTGGGGGCGGGAGTGGGGGCGGGAGTGGGGGCAGGGGTGGGGGCGGGAGTGGGGGCGGGAGCGGGGGCGGGAGTGGGGGCAGGGGTGGGGGCGGGAGTGGACACAGAGCCGGAGGCGGACGAGGCTGGGGCACCTGAGGCTGGGGCACCTGAGGCTGGGGCACCTGAGGCTGGGGCACCTGAGGCTGGGGCACCTGAGGCTGGGGCACCTGGACCGGAAGCTGCACTGGTGGCGCCACAGGCGAGCACCGTGGGCAAGCAAGAGGAAGCGGCGGCCGCTGCTTCGGGCGGGCAGCAGCCGAAGACCGAGGCGGCAGCGGAGTTGGCGAGCGGAGACGAGGGGCGCGGAGGCGCGGGGCAGCAGCCCGCCGCGGAGGGGGTCACGACGGACGTGGATTCGTTGTTCGTGGGGTTATCTCTGAAGCCCTGAGCTGTCGGCTTCGTCGCGGGGGCAGCCTCGGGGCTGGGACTGGCAGCGGGGCGCAGCCATCGCCCCTGCGGTTGGAAGCAGCGGGGTCGGGTGCGCTGCGGTTGTAGCAACGGCAGCAGCAGTAGCACCAGGGCGGTTGGTGGCTGGTGCAGGCGGCGCCAGGGGTTAGGACGTGGTGGGCGGTGAGGAGGGCGGCGGGTGGCAGTTGGCCCGCGTTGGGGCTTGGCGTCGGCGTCGGCGAACCGAATGCGAATGCGGAGACTCGGGCAGTCGCAAACAGTCTCAGCAGCTTCGGCTAGGGCCGGGTGTGTCGGCGAAGTGGCGGGTGGTGCCAGAGTAGTCACGACGGTTGGTCGGTGGGTCGGTTCGCGGCTTTTTCCGTTGGTCGTTGTGCGGCGGCGACGGACTGTGCAGCAGGTCTATACGAGCAACAGCACCTCCGTGCGAGTAGCAGCGGCAGCGGCGCACTCGCTCATCGAGGCTACAAGGCGACCTCGTGTGTGGTACACAGCAGGGAAAAAAGACGACTGATAGGACGGCGTGGATGACCCCCGCGTGGGGGGCACGTTCTTCAGTGCTTGGCCGCAGCGCGCGCGCAGTGTGGGCGACGGTTTGTTGCGTGCCGCGAAGCAACCGCAGGCGGTTAGGGCAGCGCAAACAGGCAGGTGACAGAGGCGCAATGTGTTGAGATTGTAGTCCAGTGTAACTATAGTGTACCGCCGTACACGATATGTGCGTGGGAGGTATGGGGGCCTCGGGTTGCTGCTTTGGTGCTTCCAGGGAGGGTCAGGAAGCCTCGTATGAAGCCCACGGCAGGCTGGTCTCGTTGTTCTTCCGACTGTGCGGCGATGAGCAGTAGGGTTGAGACATCCTCTGGTTGGATGACGTAATCAGTGTCGTATTGGTCGCACCCGTGGGAGCGAGTGCGCCCGAAGCGCATGTGGCTTGCAAGTCACGTCGAAATGGCGAGCGAGGCACTTCTTCAGGCCAGCCGCTTCCATACGTATTAGCAGGAGTAAAGAGATCCCGCAGGCAGTATTGCCAAGGAATCACAGCACACGTCGTTCGCTACACCGCAATCCCTCCACTCGTCCTTGCATGCCGTCGCCGTTGCTGACCGCCTGCCAATCTCCATCCACGCCCTCATTAAGTGGCCAGTCGGTCGATCATGCCTCCTCCAGCCTAACATGCGACTAAGCCCATACGGCTGGCGAGTCATTACTGATTTTATGAGCAGCCTTGTGAACGCCATCAGGCTCGACGAGCAGGACGATGTGCGCATGATGCAGTATCATACCTAACGTACGACAGCTATAACGATAGACACATGGAAGACATATGGACGAATGCGCCTCCCCCCCGGCTATTGTATGCCGCTTCGAGTGACCGTTTCAAATGACGCTTCGTCAACTTCACAGCTGGTAAAACTCCACACCTGACACCACGCGCGACCAACTGCCGTGTGCTGCCAACGGGGGCGAGAAGAGCGCTACTGCCGTCGCCGCGCCGCAATACCTCTCAATACCGAACCATAACGAACCATAAGGGTTCTACGCAATAGAAACAGGTGCCGATTGGCGCCCGTCATAATAAAGCTCATCCGAACTTGAAAACCACCCACCCACCATGCATGCCGTAATAGTATGATACACCGTGTGCCATTGCGCCACACGGGACAGCAACACTTGAAGAACACATCCTGCGGGCACGAAATGCACGGACCTAGCTAAGGCATGCATGGACCCGTGCGCAGATACACTCGCACCGAATCAAACATTGCCTTATGTTGCACAGCACAGGCCGATTGGCCCGCAACCATCGGGCCTTTACGTCTGAATGCGTGCCACGCAATAAAAATACCGTGTTTTTCTCCCTCATTCCTTCACCCGTGTAACTATAAGAAAGAAAACCAGTGTGCACTCCAAGAAAGAAACCGGTTGACCAGTCCCTACAAGCGTAACTAACCCGTAGCGGCAAGATGCCAATGCGCAGCCTCCTCCCATCATCCTAGAGGCAGAAACTGAAACCCGCCCCGCATGCCGATGTTCCACCTGACTGCGGCCGACCCAATATCGTCCGAGCATCATCAACTCGCTGAAACAAAGCGCAGCATGCCCCTCTCCCCCCCTGCGCGGCAGTACACGCTCGTGACGCCCTGCAAAAACTCCCAAGCCCTTGTGTATGTGACGCAGGCATAAGGGGTTCGACCATGGCGCACCCCATGGTGCGTCCGCACACCGGCGTTATGACCTCTCCATTGCACGGCGGAGGCCATGCATCCATCTTGGCTCTGATGAAAAGGCGAAGAAAATGTGCACCAGCAGCTGGTGGCCGCTCATGTCATGCAGCGGCCCTGCATGTGCTGCCAGCGTTTGTCACCGCGTCTCGTAACGTGCGTCGAACGGCTGCTCGTAGACCTCCAGGCAGGGCCCGCCAACGGCCGCCGAGGCGCCAGCAGCGAAGGCCAGCGGCTGAGCCTTGTGTTCCAATGACCCATGGGTCTCCAACGCAGCACCGATAGCAGCAACCGCCAGTCCGGCCACGTACCCGAAGACCGGCCGGCCGGCGGTTGCGGCGCTAATGGCCGCTGCCGCCACTGCTGCCGTCGCGAGGTCGTGCGCGATGGCCGAGCTGATGCAGGCGTAGGCGGATGGCATGGACGGGGCCGGAGCGCAGATGGCATGCGAAGGAGCAGCCGTTGGCATGGCAGCTGCGCTAGCTGGAGCGTCCATGGCCGACGCTTCCGCGCTTTCGCTTTCACTACCGCTGGACATCTGCAGTGAGGTAGTTGTGGACGTACAAGGCCTCAGTCGGGGCTATGCTTGGGTAGCTGGGTTGAGAGAGCAAGGGGCCAAACACAAAGCATTTGGGACCAGCAGGTTAGGTTCCCTGGGAGCGGTACGTACCCCATGACGGCCGCATCCTCGCATAAGGCCCAGGCAGGTCACCTTCCGTCCCCCCCGACTATGTAGCGTACGGCACTCACGGTTGATAGGAAGCACGTCCAGATGATGTTGACGCAGTTGTTAAACAGCAGACGGTACTCGTTGGGCAGCAGCGCGAAGTTGAGGATGCCGGCAACAGGCCACAGCAGGTAGCCGCCCAGCAGCGCCTTCACGTAGCTCGTACGCAGCGTCTGCGGGATGTCCCGGGGCCGGCCCTCCAGGCACTTGATGACCGCGAAGAACATGAGCAGCCCCAGGGGCGCGAACAGCACCTGATCCGCCAGCATCTTGGTCATCACGGCAGCCGGGCAGTGCGGGTCGTCAGGCATGATACGCGAGTCCAGCAGGCCGAACCTGCAGCAGGTGAGGGGCGTCGGGGGGCCGTCGGGGCGTTACAAGTAAAGAACCGGTAACTAGACTGGGGTTATGTAGTTGGTGCATAGCCTTCATAGCCGTCGGGGGGGGGGGCGCACAAAGACCGGGGGGGTTGAGGCGCGGAAGCAGGGCAGCCAGGGAAGGTCGGAGATAGGTACGGGCGCGATGCCGACCCACATCACCTACGGCCCCGAACCGCACGATACCCACGACCCACATCACTTGAAGCCCCCCTAACGGCATATGCGTATGATATCCGTGACCCACACCCCCAACCCGCCGCAGTCCGGCGTACAGCATCACCCACAGCCGACTTACACTCCCAACTGACCCAAATCTCACCCAACTCACGCCCGACCCACATCCCAACTGACCCAGATCGCATCCGACCCAGGTCCCTACAGTGCAGCACACTCACCACCAGTGCCCCAGCGGGGTGCCGAACGCGGACGTCTCCAGGCACAACCGCCCCGTGCGCATCCAGTCAAACCGCCGCCGGCCACCAGCAGCCGCCGCCGCTGGCTCGCCGCTGGACCCCACGTCGCCGTGACCGCCACCGCCGCCCAGGCCCAGCTGCGCCAGCATGTCGCCAGCGACGGTGAAGAAGTTGCCGGTCACGATCTTGCACACTAGCGGGCTCTCCTGAGGATGTGTTATGAGATTGGGAGAGAATGGTGGCGTGAGATCGGAGGCACGCGGGTGACAGGTTGGCACGCAGGAGGTTGAGTGAGACGGGATGGCGAGTAAAGGGAGGAATGCCGAACCGTAAGGCGACTCGCTTGAATTGACTCTGACCACCGAAAACACCCGTTCAGCTGTTGTTCAAGTGATGGACGATTCGCTCTCAGATGCTGCGACCCATATCAACCTGACCCAGATGGGTTACGGTACTGTCCTTCCGACCACCATCTGGGTTCCCAGAGCTCTCGGACCGACTCTCAAACCCCGCACTACGCCCTGTCTTGTCACGCCCTTTCCCTCGAAAAGACCACCAAGCTCACCTCAAGCCAGCGGTTGTAGCCATTGCAGACGTTGACCACAGCACCGCGCACCGCCACCGCCGCGTCCTCAGCAGTCTCGCGCGCGTCGTGCAGCAGCGAACCACCCGCATTGAGAAGGTCGCCGCCCATATCAGGCAGGTGTAGCAGGTGCTGCGGCTGCGGAACCACAGATGCGGAGGCTTGGTGCGCCGCGGTGGCTGCTTGGTGGGAGTGCAGCAGCAGCGCCCACAGCGGCCGGGTGGGGCCGAAGTTCTGCGCGATAACGTCAGCAGGCCCGAACTCCTTGATAGGTGCGACTACGCTCACGGCCGTGGTGGTAAACGCGGCGTGCTCAGGGCCGCAGTGGTGCAGCGCGGTCGCGACCAGCAGCGCGGTGCCTCCCAAGCTAGCAAGCATCCTAGGAAGGGAAGAAGCGGACATCACGTCCTTGGAGGTCTTGCTGCGCTGCGAGGAACCCGAGGAAGGAAGCTTGGAGCCTGACTGCCTGGCGCGCGATCCCGTCACCACATGGATTGGCGCGGCGCAGCGACGGCCGTGCTGTCGGTAGGTGGCGCGTTCCTGCTGGGCTGAAGCCTTGGCGCGGGGCTGGGCAGTAGAGGCGTGGTTCAGGGCCGGCATATTCGATGCTTCTGGGCCCAAAAGCGTTCCTGCGAAGTTGGCGCGGCCAGAGAAAAGAAATGAACGCTGGGTTACGGTGCTGCAAAGGTTGAGAATGGGATGCTAAGAGCACTGCAAGGGACGTGAGCTGTGCGGGGAAGGCAGGAGGCAGAGCGGACAGTCGGCGCTCGACGGTCAGTCTTCTGGAGCCGCGGTCGGCAGGCTGAGCTCACCGCGGGCCCTGTCACCCGCTATCCCCAGAGTCACACCCGTGCGCTGACGTGCGTCACAAGAGCGCAGCGAGCGCTTGAAGTAGGAGCGCGACGACCCCAATCGTACCTTACGCACCGGCGTTGGTCCAAGGGCTGGTGACTTATCGGTGCTCGATAATATATAATGTTAGGATCGCGAAAGCAGGAATAGATTATTGGGTGCAGCAAAGATATGATATAGAGTAGATAGGGATAGGACTGAACACGGACATTTATGGCTGGCCCTGGCTGGCCCTGGCATGGGCCTCATGGGCTGGCAAAATGCGCGGGTGGGCCCTGCGTCGCGATCGCGTATGCATGCTCCAAATGGCGTAGAAAGCCGTTCAAATAACATGATCGCAGCTCCGTCAGGGCCTTAGAGATGTATCCTTGGCGTCAGACCCTGCGGGTCGCGGACTTTGGTACTGTTTGTAAACCGCATCGTGATGGAGATTATTGCAATTATTAGTCTTCAACGCGCGTTCGAAATCCCTGCCAGAGCACACAATGCAGCCAACAAAAACAGTGGCTCCTCGACAGACAGCTCATGTTTTTAGTCCGCGGCCATTTTGACGCCTGGAGCGCGCCAGCCGGAAAGATTGGGCTGGACATCCCTGCCTTCCTTGACATACACCGCTTACACCTGCATGCTAAGAGAAGTTCTGGGTCCGAAACCCCTGCCCAGGACGAAACATCCATCGCTTGCAACCCAAAAGACGCCGCTTGCATCGAGCGAATGATGCGAGCCCGCGACGCGACGCGGCGTTTAAACGAGCGCAACCACACGGCCTCTGCGACGCATAAAAGAAATTCACGAAGCATGATTGGTTCGCAGCAGCCACCGGAGGCTCCTTTCGCGCCCGTATGCACCAACTCCGCAGGCATAAAAAAGGGCGGCCGCCTGCATGCCTCCCCGCGCCTCACATCCTGCCTACGATTCCCCCACCCTTTCATAGCTCTCTTCCATGTGTCTCCCCACCTCTCAGCCTCTTAACACTGAAACCACGCACCAACCCAGCTCACTTCGTTTGATGAGCAACGACCGATACAGTACTCAGCCGGCCTACCCAGCGCGGTGGCAACCCCTGACTGAACCCTGACCCGGCTCCCTGGCATGCCCCAACAAATCACGCACCAGCTACCACGCCCACAGCATAACTCCCTCCTTCACCACCAGCATCAGCTACTACACCCGCAGCACAGCTCCACGTTTCAGTTTTCAGTTTTAATACCACACGGAAGCTCGGAAACTAACATGGCGCACAACGGGACACGCCTGTGTTGCTGAAAAGGTAGAACCTATTCGCCGTCCTCGCCTTCATCTTGCAGCCATCAGTGGGCCGCCCGTCACCCTCGGTCCGGCCCTTGTGTCTTCATCTCGCGCTTTGGACTAACATCTTCACTCCCGCTTGAAGTTGCGGTAGGCGACAACCGCGTAGAAGGGGTCGGAGGCGCTCCGGCTCCACAGCCGGGTCAGGGGCCCCAGCAGCGCCGCCAGGCCTCCCCGTCCTGCCGCCGCACTAGCCCCTCCCGACGGCGCCTTGGGAACCTCGGTGAGCACCTCAGGTGCGGTGAAGCCGGCCACGACCTGTGAGGCCGGGAGCGGGTGGTTGAGGTGGTGGTTGCGGTGGTATCAAGGAAGGTATCGAGGTCGTGGTTGTGGTTGCGGTTGTGGTGATGGCGATGGCGGTGGTGGTGGTGGTGGTGGTGGTTGCGGTGGTATCAAGGAAGGTATCGAGGTCGTGGTTGTGGTTGCGGTTGTGGTGATGGCGATGGCGGTGGTGGTGGTGGTGGTGGTGGTTGCGGTGGTATCAAGGAAGGTATCGAGGTCGTGGTTGTGGTTGCGGTTGTGGTGATGGCGATGGCGGTGGTGGTGGTGGTGGTGGTGGTTGCGGTGGTATCAAGGAAGGTATCGAGGTCGTGGTTGTGGTTGCGGTTGTGGTGATGGCGATGGCGGTGGTGGTGGTGGTGGTGGTGGTTGCGGTGGTATCAAGGAAGGTATCGAGGTCGTGGTTGTGGTTGCGGTTGTGGCGATGGTGGTGGTGGTGGTGGTGGTGGTGGTGGTGGTGGTGGTTGCGGTGGTATCAAGGAAGGTATCGAGGTCGTGGTTGTGGTTGCGGTTGTGGTGATGGCGATGGCGGTGGTGGTGGTGGTGGTGGTGGTTGCGGTGGTATCAAGGAAGGTATCGAGGTCGTGGTTGTGGTTGCGGTTGTGGTGATGGCGATGGCGGTGGTGGTGGTGGTGGTGGTGGTTGCGGTGGTATCAAGGAAGGTATCGAGGTCGTGGTTGTGGTTGCGGTTGTGGTGATGGCGATGGTGGTGGTGGTGGTGGTGGTGGTGGTTGCGGTGGTATCAAGGAAGGTATCGAGGTCGTGGTTGTGGTTGCGGTTGTGGTGATGGCGATGGTGGTGGTGGTGGTGGTGGTGGTGGTGGTGGTTGCGGTGGTATCAAGGAAGGTATCGAGGTCGTGGTTGTGGTTGCGGTTGTGGTGATGGCGATGGTGGTGGTGGTGGTGGCGGTGGTGGTGGTGGTGGTGGTGGTGGTGGTAGTATTGAGGAAGGTATTGAGGTGGTGATGGGGGGTTGGGCACTACTGGCTACCCGAGAGAGGGAGAGGACAGGCCGTTGTGCAGCAGTGGGTAGGGGGGAGGACGTAGGTGCATTATAACATCATAATCGCAAGGGGAGGTGAGAGGGACCTCAGGTTGGGTGCCTGCTTGCTTGGCAGCTCCCCTGTAGTGAATCAGACGACCCGGCCGCACCTGGAAGTACTGCCGTACCAGCTGGCACCGGGCGTAGCCGGTGGCGTCCCGCCAGGCCGCAATGGCCTGCGTGCCGCAACGGAGGGGTCGCCGGGGGGTTGGCATAAGAGCACCGTTGACTCGACATGGGGGTTGCCGGGGTGTGTGTGTGGCATATGGACTTTGTTTACACGACGTGGGAGTTGCCGGGGGGGGGCCTAAAGACATTGTTTAGACGACATGGGGGGGTTGGCATAAGGACCGGTTACACGACCTGGGTAGAATAGCTGGCGCCATTGTCTTCAGACGCATAGTTGTGGGCGCATGCTGGATCACTTTGATTGACTACCGAGAAACCTGTGGAAGGCGCCCGTCGGTGGCCCGTCAGTGGCCCGTCAGTGGCCCGTCGGTGGCCCGTCAGTGGCCCGTCAGTGGCCCGTCAGTGGCCCGTCAGTGGCCCGTCAGTGGCCCGTTGCAAGCGGTGGGGGCCCAGGCCAGGAGAGCGGGGGGGGGGGCGGATCGCCCTGTCTGTCGCCTGGCACATGAGGACCGACACACACGTGCCGCAACGGAGGCGGGGAGGAGAAGACCCGGTTCCACGACACAGGAAACGGAGGTGGGAGGGCAGGTCAGGAGGGTAGGGGGCCGGTAGGGGACCAGCGGATGTGCGGCGGGGGGGGGCCGCGGGGCGGTGTGTGCGGGTAGAGCAGCGTGGACGTGAAGGCGACTGGCTGGCGGAAGGCGTTGGGGGGTCGCCCGGCCTGCCTGCCTGCCTGTCAGCCAGTCCGTCTGTCTGTCAGTCCGTCTGTCTGCGGTTGTGTTGATGGCTGGTCCAGCCCTCCGTGTCAGCTCGTGCAGCCGATAACACTGACGCCCTGATGTATACCAGCCAAAGTCCCGAGCCACACAGGCGTGATACAACACGCCCAGCTCTACATACGGTGATCCGCAGCCCGCATACTCGCCTTGGAGTAGAACAGGCGGTTGGAGAAGGTGATGATGCAGACGCCCCCCGGCTTGAGCACCCGGTAGATCTCAGCAAACACGCGCTCGGGCTGCTGCAGGTACTGCACGCTGTCGTACAAGTACGACGTGTACGATGCGGCAAGGGGTACGGCAGCGGGGTAAGGCGGGCGCGGGGGGCCGGCGAGCGGGAAGGTGCGTCGGCCGGGTGATGGATGGATGGGTGGGGCAGATGGCGGGCGGGTTGGGGGCGCGAGGGCACGAGGGGTTTGTGTGTTAAACGATGTGCAGCGGGTACAGAGAAGCGACTTGGAAAGGCTGCAGGAACGAGACATGATGTCAGGTGGCGGCGCGTCAGTGGACACCCTTCACCCCCTAACCCCCGCATACCCTAACCCCCACATCCCTCCTCCCCCCCCGCCCGCCCTACCCCTCACCCCCTACCCCCCCGGCCGCCCTACCGTTCACCCCCTACCCCCCGCCCGCCCTACCCCTCACCCCCTACCCCTCCGCCCCCCCTACCCCTCGCCGCCCCCCCACCTGACACAGCACACCACTGCGTCGAAGCTCTGGTCCGCAGCCGCCCAGCCGTCCGGCTCGCGGTTCAGGTTGCGCACAAAGAAGGAGTCCAGGCGGGGGTTGCGAGCCAGCTCGGGGGCGTTCATGCCGTGTCCCACCACCTGGGTCACGAAGGGGGTTGCACGGGGGGAGGGGGAGTTTGCAAAACACAAGGCACGTCCATGAGACGTGAGCAGCATAGCTGGCGCATAGGGGGATCACAGAAAGGAACCGGTAGGCGCATGGGGTGGTGCAGGGAAGCGCACGGACCGAAACCACGCACGGGAGAGGGGGTGAGAAGACCCGATTACACGCCATAGGAGATCGAGGACAGGAGCATGGCCGGCGACTAGTGTTCGGACATGCGTTTGGAGTGTGCATGCATGCCGGAGATAAGGGGTTGGCTATCGGGAAACCTGCGGACACGGCCTGAAAACCCGGTGCGCGGGGGGGGACGGGGACCTTCAAAGGTCCCCGGGGGACCCGTGTTCGCTCCTTTCGTGTCGTGACTCATCCAATCGAAACCCTAAATGCACCGCCTGAGTAGGGGTCTTTGAAATGAAACCCAAAACACTGCGCGGCGCCTGACGCAGGCCTTAGTTCTTGTTTATTTGGAACGCGCTCAGTAGGGTGTACACTGGGAAGGAGCCAGCAGCATGCGACCAAGAGCCCGCAGCCCGTCTCTCCCCCGGTCGGGGCCCGTCCCATTCGGCAAACCCACCCCCCACCCCTCCGCACCTTGCCGTACTGCTTCTCCGGCGGCAGGTGCGACACCCAGCTGCTGCACAGGTCCTGCGCGGGCGTGGCGGGGGTGTACGAGAGACCCGTGGGTCGGCAAGGAAAAGTAAAAACGATTGGGGACCGTTTGGTACGCGCGTTTGGGGTCGCATGCTGGAGGACTTCGCTTAGATAACTGAATCCGGAGGTCGGGTACTGGGGGTGGGGGCAGTAGCAGCATCAGCAGCTGCAGCAGCAATAGCCCCTCAAAAGGGAGCAACAACGGCAGCGGCAACCTAGGGGCGGATGCCGGGTTCGGAGGCAGCAGGGGGGTGACGAGGCAGCTCAGCTCGTGGGACTCAACGACGTAGCTAGGACAAGAAGCCGGGGGGCTCTTCAAAACACACGGACGGGATCGCCTGGGGGCTCACGTGGTCATGCTGGCCATCAGTCCTCAATCACGTCACGCATCTGCCGTTATACACCCGGTGCCTACGATACTGCTGCTGCCACAGCTGCCAGGCGCACCCTACCGCCGTGCGAATCCTCAGCTGGTGGACTCCGGGATCCAGGGACCCAGGGAAGTCACGTACGGCGACTATCCGCCCACCCCGGCGGTCTATTCTAAACGGTTTTTTCGGGCATCCACGGGTCTTCCTCGAACCCCGGCGCCCACCAGTACGGCGCCCCCCTCCGGGATGCGCTGGCGGTACAGCTCCGTGACCTGGTCCAGGAAGCTGTCGTCCACGTGTTTGACGAAGCGGGGCAGGTCTGCAGTGGCGGGCGGTGGGGGGAGATCGGAGGAGCCGGTGGCGGAAGGCAGGGTGCGATGGGGGCCAGGGTTATAGCTGCGGTGCTGCCGGTGCCAGTGCTGGGTTTTAGGGTTTTAGGGTTTCTTGCTTTCTTCATTTACCCTTTCAAATTCCTCACACTGCGGTGCAGCTGGGCACCCACCGTAGAACGCCCGGTCGTCGCCCGGGTCGAGCTTGGTCCGCTCCGGTCCCGCCAGCACCTCCCGCGCCACACTACCGCCGCCTCCGCGGGACTCCGCCTCCGCTGCCGTCAGCACCTGCGGCCGCCGAGCGCTGGCCCTGCTGGCGAGGGGGGGGGTGAAGGAAACGAAACCCGTGTACTCGTAAAACACAGGGTAGGGGTTGCGCGGGAAGCCCGTATACGCGTGAGAAGAAACCGTTTGTGACAGTCTTCTGGGGATGCATGCTGGAGGGGGCGAGGGGGGCGAGGGGGGAAGGTTGCAAGGAAAACCCCGAGTCGGGGAGGGGGCGAGGGGGGGAGAGAGCCGGATGGAGCTGCGATGTGCCTGAGGGGCCCTCCGTACCAAAGCTCCGCTACTGCAGTTGGCTCTCTCCCGGAGGGACACAATGTGCAACCCGTAAGCCGGGCCCCACTCCAAAATGAGTAAAGAAGCGTGCCCAAAATGAGTGACCAAGAAGCGTGTCCAGAATGAGTAAAGAATGGTGCCCGAATCCCACGCCCACCCTCCATACACAGCCTTGGAATACTTTAGAATGAGGTGTATGCACCCCTGGCCGCTTGGGAGTCATTGGGTGAGGCTGGCTGCGTGTGGCTAACGAGCTAGCGACGTCGTCGTGAGGGCAGGTGCCGCACACGCAGCGCCTTCGAGCACTGTGAGGACCTCACCGAGATGATGTAGGTGTCCGTGAAAGCGAAGTGCGAGCCACCGCCCGGCCGGCGACTGATCGCAGCTCAAGGACCATTCCTCGTCCTGAGGTGCTTGGCGTGCAAGGCGACGCGCGCATGATCAGGGCGCAGCGATGCGTGCTGATTGTAATGTTTATCAAATGTATTTTTATAGCGTGAAAAAATTTAAGTGCCGCTTGAGTGCGATGGACTACCGGTAGTCGACCTCCGGTGGTTTCTATCTCGCTCCAGTCCCGTTCAGGCCTACCGGAGACAGGGAGATAAGACCCAGATCATCCGACTAACGCCATGTTAAGACATAAGCTATAGTTTGTTTTCCAATTTTCAATTAAATTCGCTATTAAGCTATTAAGCTTGCGCGGTTCCGCTCCAACGTCACACGGTATCGAACACAGCCCACGCCATGACGCAAAGCATCATGGGACCAAGGACTACTTTCGCACTAGTTGCTTTGCTGTTGTTGCTGCCACCACAGACTCCGGATCCCTCCTCGCGGCCAGCTAGCGCACTGCAGTCCTGGCTGGAATCAAAGCTCATCCAGGGTACGCCACTGCCGTCCTCGACCTCCGGCACCCATACCGTACAACACCATGCTCCTGCCACACGCGCTCATGCAAAGTTCCAACCCCGAGCATCCCCGCACACGCTCCCCCCTAGCTCATCCAAAGAAGCACCCCTCGGCCGTCCTCTCCGACTCAACACCGTCCATCCGTAACCTCCCCCTCGAATGTCGTACTCAAACCCTCCCATATGAAAAGCCATATTATGCCACCTTACTCGCATCCGTGGCCCCCTCCCCACCCGCCCAATCCGACGGCCCCAGGCTTCTTCTACGCCACCTCCAGATTTCGCCTAATGCCGCCGATCGACCTCCAGTTGTTGGACCGAATCCAGCAACGGCGGGTGGCTCGGGAAGACATCCCTGGAGCTGACCGATTGGAGGCGCTACGGGGCTGGAGCAGCTACACCGACCCGTACCGGGGCGTGCCGGCACTGGTGTCCGACCTGGTTCGAAACCGGGGGTGAGTGGCGTGGGAATGCGCGTTTTTCGCATGAGAAAAAGCAACCGATCAGCCGAGGATTTTCTCAGCAATGAAGGTTTACTTTTACGTAACCTCGAAAAGGTTAGGTTTCCTGTAATTAGATTTCCTTTTCTAGAAGAGGCCTGTTTGCGAAATGTATGGGAAGGCGCATGCCGGGGAAATTGGTGTGGGGTCGGGAACCTGACCGTGAAACTGGGGGGTTGGGAGGTGGTGCGGAGGGGCAAGGGAGGGGCAAGGAGGCAGGTGCATGGTGGGGAGGGGCAAGGGAGGTGGGTGAGAGAGGGGCAAGCAGTGAGTGGGTTAGGCGGCCCAGTGCCAGTGAAGGCAGCTGTGGCGACGGACTGAGGAGGCGGCCAAGAGCCAGGGGATGGTGCGTAAAGCTTGGTGGCAGCTGTATCCAACCAGACTGTACCCAACCAGGCCAGGGAATAGCTGGGGGCCAGAGGTGCTTTTCCGGGATCTGGAACTCCCATGTACGGCTTGGCAGCCGCAAAGCGAGGCCCATGAATTTCCACCTGGGTCGCCGGGGCTGGCCCGGTGGGCTCTGATGGTGTACGACAGGGCGCCGATGACGTCACAACCTTCACCGCTTCCTCAGCGCACGTGCTCTTGGTGTGGGGCCCACGCGTGTTCTGTGTTTGGCGCCGCAGGCTGGTTCTCGACATCAGCAAGGACTGGATGCGGCTGGCGGAGAGTATACAGGCGGCATCCGGGGCGGGTGAGGCGGACAGGGGTTGCGGGTGGTGGCACGCTGGCAGGTCTGTCACCCGCACACGCCGCCGGTCCTTCGTGTCTGCCTTCGCGCCCCCCCACCAGCGCGACCCGTGTCGGCCTTTGCATCCCTCCCCCGCCTTCATTCACGTCCCCCCACCTGCATGACCCGTGAACCTTAGAGCTGCCACCTGATGACAAGCCGTTACGCAGCCAATCCTCCCCAACACCAAGAAATGGTCTGTATGCCCCCCTCTTCCCAAACCGGGTCTTCTCGACACCGCCGCCGAACGGGGCGGGGCCCGGTGCTGACAGGGTCCGGCAACTGGTTCGAGCTGCTGGTCTTCGAGCGAGCTGCCGTAATGGAAGCCGTAATGGACTTGGTCAGGCGCTCTCTGCACAAGGCCCACAAAGCATTCCAGGTGAGGGCCGGGCTGGAGGGCGGGCTGCGTACTTCTGTGCCTGGTTGCGTGGGCTCCTCCCTCGTCACGTAGCAGTAGTGGTCATCATAGTCGTCACGGGGCAGTAGTGGTCATACTAGTCGTCACGGGGCAGTAGTGGTCATACTAGTCGTCACGGGGCAGTAGTGGTCATACTAGTGTGCAGCATGCCGGTGCCGGTGCCCTTCACCAGGCGTAAGGGTCAAGCCGCAGGACACCGGCAGCTCCTGCGTGTCATATCATCCTCCTGTCCAACGGAGGTAGATCCGGACCCGGTAAGGGCCGGGGAACTAAACATCAGAGTCGCTTGTAAACAACGATGTTTGCGCCGGTGGTAGCGTCATTGGCGAGAGCGGTGTATTTCCCTGCCTACGATGTGTAGGACGGGAAGCCTTCATGAGGAGGAGAGTGGCCGGGGGCTGTTGAGACGAGGGGAGGAAGTTTTATTTACTGCAGAGGAGCAGACCCTGCGACTGTTGCCGGCTGTTGCTGTGATCGTGTGAGAGGGATTGGCGTGCCGCTGCCTATGGAGTGCGGTGCAGATGGCAGGGGCCGTGAACCACGGTGGCGGCCCATGGCTCGCCCAAGCGCCAACTCTCGGCACTCTGTGTTGACGGCGGGCTTACTGGGTCACTGGTAGGCCATTCTTGCATACGACTCGCAACTAGAAGCAGAAAATGATGGAAAAAGAAATTGTGGGTCCCTTTAAAAAGTCACGGAGTACGGGACCATAATTATAAGGTACGGTACCGTAATTATTACGGTCGACCTCGAGGTAGGGCCAACCGTAAAATTACACAATTCAACGCTTTACGCGTTACGCTCTACGTCATTTACAGTCCCAACGGTCTATTACGCCGTAAGTCTCCACCCCTAAACGCACCCCACGCCACCCACTGTAACCGCTACAACAACCCCAATGATTCCCCTTCCCGCCTTAGTCCGCCTTATAACAACCCCACCCCTTCCTGCCTTGGTCCGCCTTACAACAACCCCACCCCTTCCCGCCTTGGTCCGGCTGACCTGGCTCTCCAGGGAGGCGCCGTGTCCCTTTTGTTGACCGACATCCACACGGAGCACACAACCGACCCGCACTTCGTCCCCGACCTGCTGGCGGAGGCCGAGCTGATGTGGCTGAGTGGTGGCGCCCGAGGCGCGGTTCCGGAGCTACTGGTAGCGATAGGGCAGCAGACTGAGGATCCCTCCTCGGAGCCAGCAGGCACACTGCAGTCCTTGCTGCAATCAAAGCTCATCGAGGGTACGCCACTGCCGTCCTCGGCCTCCGGCACCTACACCGTGCAACGTCATGCTCCTGCCACACGCGCTCATGCAAAGTTCCAACCCTAGCATCCCCCCACACGCTTCCCCCTAGCTCATCCAAAGAAGCACCCCCGGCCGTCCTCTCCGACTCAACACTGTCCATCCGTAACCCCCTCCTCGAATGTCGTACTCAAACCCTCCCATATGCAAAGCCATATTAGGCAACCCTACCCGCACCCGTGGGCCCCCTCCCCATCCACCCTATTCGACGGCACCAGGCTTCTTCTACGCCGCCTCTAAATTGCCGCCAATCGACCTCCAGTTTTTGGACCGGATCCAGCAACGGCGGCTGGCTCGGGAAGACATCCCTGGAGCTGACCGATTGGAGGCGCTACGGGGCTGGAGCAGCTACACCGACCTGTACCGGGGCGTGCCAGCGCTGGTGTCCGACCTGGTTCGAAACCGGGGGTGGGTGGCGTGGGAATGAATTTCAGTCTGGGTCGCCACCCGTGCCTTGCGGGGCTGGGCCGGTGGGCTCTGAAGATGTACGACAGGGCGCCGGTGACGTCACAACCTTCACGGCTTCCTCAGCGCCAAGAGGGGGCAACACGTGTTCTGTGTTTGGTGCCGCAGGCTGGTTCTCGAGTTCAGCAAGGACTGGATGCGGCTGGCGGAGAGGTTCCAGGAGGCATACGGTGAGGTTGTGGGCGGGTTGTGGGTGGTGGCACGCTGGCAGGTCTGTCACCCGCACACGCCGCCGGCCCTTCGTGTCTGCCTTCGCGCCCCCCCACCAGCGCGACCCGTGTCGGCCTTTGCATCCCTCCCCCGCCTTCATTCGCGTCCCCCCACCTGCAAGACCCGTGACTCTTAGAGCTGCCACCTGATGACAAGCCATTACTGCTGCCACCCGATGACAAGCCGTTACGCAGCCAATCCTCCCCCACAACAAAAACTGGACTTTATGTCCCTCTCTCCCAAATCGGGTCATCACCACCGCCGAACGGGGCGGGGCCCGGTGCTGATAGGGTCCGGCGACTGGTTCGTGCTGCTCGTCAATGAGCGAGCTGCCGTAATGGACTTGGTCCAGCACTATCTGCACAAGGCCGGCGAAGCATTCCAGGTGAGGGCCGGGCTGGAGGGCGGGCTGCGTACTTCTGGGGCCTAGTTGCGTGGGCTCCTCCCTCGTCGCGCAGCAGTAGTGGTCGTATTAGTGCGCAGCATGCCAGTGCGTGCGGGTGCCCTTCACTAGGTGTAAGGTCAAGCCGCAGGACACCGGCAGCTCCTGCGTGTCATATTATCCTCCTGTCCAACGGAGGTAGATCCGGACCGGGTAAGGGCCGGGGAACTAAACATCAGAGTCACTTGTAAGGAACGGTGTTTGCGCCGGTGTTAGCGTCGTTGGCGAGAGCGGTGTATTTCCGCCATCATCCTCGCAAACTTACAGGAAATGTATGTTGTCCACCGGTGGCAACCTCCATGCCCCTCTCCCGTTCCTCGTCGGCATCTAGACAAAATGTCCCCTCTAATTAAAAACTCGCCATACAGCCAAAAGCGCGCGTGCACGGCACACACACCCGCGGCGCGGCCGTACGACAAAAGCCCTGCAAACCAAACACAAAAACGAGGTGAGGGCACTAGCAGCGAAAGCCGAGGTAGGGGCGAGAAACGGAGCAAAACGGCTTTCCACGACTGGTATCCGGCGCCCGTCCGGCACCACTGGCCCCTACAGGTCGGGGAAACACACACCCTCCGCCTCCCTGTTCGCTGGGTGTCCAACCGCTAACGAAGTGCTGCAAGTCTCGGGGCACATGTGTCTTCGACACACACATACACACACAAACACTTCTCCTTGGCCACTCAGGTCAGTTTCCTCGCTCTTGGCATGGGCTGGGATTCCTGTGCCGGGCACTCTGTCTGTTACTGGCATTGCACGCGCAGTTGTCACTTATACCCCTGCCTTGCGCACTAGGATAGGTAAATAGGTCCATATATAGGCTCGGTAGTTGTAGGAGCTTCGCGCCACGCCTACGCCGCAGCAGCGCGGCGTCGGTTGTTGGGGCCGCTACTGGAGCTCAGCTGCCCGCCACCGTCTTTCTGGCTCTCGGAGCGCTGCGCGGCCGCCGGCTACATACTGGGAATTATGGCTTCTCGTGGACCCACTCTGGGCTTCCTTCGGTAACTATTGGCGCCCCGCACTGCCTCCGGATTCCTTGGTCTCCTCGCGCTAAGTCTCCTTCGCGGCTCAGCTCAGCATATTTAAAACACAAACACACACACACACACACACACACACACACACACAAACACGCGCACGTGTACGCGCGGTGGGGCGGTGGGGGGGATTGCGCACCTACTACACGCAAATGAGGTGTACACGGACGGACATGTCTTTCGCAACCACCCGCATACCGCGTTGGTTGTACGGCAGCGCGCGAGTGCCTCTCTGCGCTCGAAAGATCAAGGCACACGGCGGAACACTGAAACACACACACTGAAACACACACACACACTGAAACACACACACGCATGACAGGCGACACGTAACGCACACACAGAGGAGTCGCTGGGGCACGGACTAGGGCACGGCCAGCTCGCCTGGTCGCACTCCAAAACTGGCGGCCCCTCCTCCACGGCCGCAACCCACCGCAATGCGCTCCGAAACCAGATCTGCATCTTGCATTCGAAACTAGCCTCAGCAGCGCCCTAACGACCAACGCACCCCACCCCTCCCCGCCTTGGTCCGGCTGACCTGGCTCTCCAGGGAGGCGCCGTTTCCCTTTTGTTGACCGACATCCACACGGAGCACACCACCGACCCGCACTTCGTCCCCGACCTGCTGGCAGTGGCCGAGCGGATGGGGCTCAATGAGGGTACGCCACTGCCGTCCTCGGTCTCCGGCACCCATACCGTGCAACATCATGCTCCTACCACACGCGCTCATGCAAAGTTCCAACCCTAGCATCCTCGCACACGCTCCCCCCTAGCTCATCCAAAGCCCTCCCACATGCAAAGCCATATTAGGCAACCCTACCCGCACCCGTGGGCCCCCTCCCCACCCACCCGACTCGACGGCACCAGGCTTGGTCTACGCCGCCTCCAAATTGCCGCCGATCGACCTCCAGTTTTTGGACCGGATCCAGCAACGGCGGCTGGCTCGGGAAGACATCCCTGGAGCTGACCGATTGGAGACACTACGGGGCTGGAGCAGCTACACCGACCTGTACCGGGGCGTGCCAGCGCTGGTGTCCGACCTGGTTCGAAACCGGGGGTGAGTGGCGTGGGAATGCGCGCTTTTCGCATGAGACAAAGCAACCCATCAGCTGACCAGAGGCCTGTTTTTGAAGGGGCAAGGGAGGCAGGGGCATGGTGGGGAGGGGCAAGGGAGGTGGGTGAAAGAGGGGCAAGCAGTGAGTGGGTTAGGCGGCCCAGTGCCGGTGAGGGCAGCTATGGCGACGAACTGAGGAGGCGGCCAAGAGCCGGGGGATGGTGCATTAGGCTTGGTGGCAACTGTACCTAGGGATTGAGGGAAACCTGATAGGTCCGCACTTCTGGAATAAGTAAGAGCCGACGCTCTGACGATGTATGACAGGCCGCCGGTGACGTCAAAACCTCCATGGCTTCCTCAAAGCGCACGTGCTCTTGGTGTGGGGCCAACAGATGTTCGGTGTAATGGTGCTGCAGGCCGGTTCTCGAGATCAGCAAGGACTGGATGCGGCTGGCGGAGAGGCTCCAGGCGGCATCCGGGGCGGGTGAGGTTGACAGGGGTTGCGGGTGGTGGCTTAGTCTGGCAAGTCTGGCACCCGCACATGCCACCGGCCCCTTGTGTCTGCCTTCACAGCCCCCCATCTTCGCGACCCGTGTCGGCCTTTGCATCCCTCCCCCGCCTTCATTCACGTCCCCCCACCTGCACGACCCGTGACCCTTAGAGCTGCCACCTGATGACAAGCCGTTAAGCAGCCAATCCTCCCCCACACCAAAAACTGGTCTCTATGCCCCCCTCTTCCCAAACCGGGTCTTCTCGACACCGCCGCCGAACGGGGCGGGGCCCGGTGCTGACAGGGTTCGACAGCTGGCCCGAGCTGCTTTTCCACGAGCGAGCTGCGGTACTGGACTTGATCAGGCGCTCTCTGCGCAAGGCCCACAAAGCATTCAAGGTGAGGGCGGGCTGCGTACTTCTGGGGCCTGGTTGCGTGGGCTCCTCCCTCGTCGTTAAAGGCCCGCTGTGTGAGTGAGTTGCACGATGCTTCGAAGGACAGAGACAAAGTCCCAACAGGAATCGTCTTACAAGCCACTAAAGAGATCGGCAGCTAGTGCCGCCTAAAGGCCGCACAGATCAGGCGGCCGTACCAGCACCGAAACCACGCGAAGGCACTCGGTCGCAGCAATTTTATACGCAGAACACAGCAGGCAGAGCATGACTAATAGAAGACTGACCGAATCTAAACAATTATACTCGTCGCGCAGCAGCAGTGGTCATTATAGTCGTCACGCAGCAGTAGTGGTCGTTATAGTCGCTCGATGTTTGCGCCGCTGTCAGCGTCATTGGCGAGAGCGGTGTATTTCCCTGCCTACGATGCGTTGGAAGGGAAGTCTTCATGAGGAGGAGAGTGGCCAGGGGCTGTTGAGACGAGGGGAGGAGGTTATGTTAACTGCAGAGGAGCAGACCCTGCGACTGCTGCCGGCTGTTGCTGTGATCGTATGAGAGGGATTGGCGTGCTACTGCCTATGGAGTGCGGTGCAGATGGCAGGGGCCGTGAAGCACGGTGGCGACCCATGGCTCGCCCAAGTGCCACCTCTCGGCACTGTCATCTTCCTCGCAAACTTACAGGAAGTGTATGTTGTCCACCGGTGGCAACCTCCATGCCCCTCTCCCGTTCCTCGTCGGCATCTAGACAAAATGTCTCTCCTAATTAAAAACTCGCCATACAGCTAAATGCGCGCGCGCACGGCACACACACCCGCGCGCGACCGTACGACAAAAGCCCTGCAAACCAAACACAAAAACGAAGTGAAGGCACTAACAGCGAAAGCCGAGGTAGGGGCGAGAAACGGAGCGAAACGGCTTTCCACGACTGGTATCCGGCGCCCGTCCGGCACCACTGGCCCCTACGGGTCGGGGTAACACACACCCTCTGCCTCCCTGTTCGCTGGGTGTCCAACCGCTAACGAAGTGCTGCAAGTCTCACCCGTCGAGCCAAACGGCAGTTATGTGGGAGCTCTATCAAGCCCCGGTTCCGCAGCGCAGGACGCGTTCTGCGAAGCTTCCGTGCAACCCCCCAAACCCCACCGATGCTCAATACCATGGGAAGGTCTCTCGCGCGGGGCGCATGTGTTTTCCACACATACACACACAAACACACACACGCGCACGTGTACGCGCGGTGGGGGGGATTGCGCACCTACTGCACGCAAGTGAGGTGTACACGGCCGAACATGTCTTTCGCAACCACCCGCATACCGCGTTGGTTGTACGGCAGCGCGCGAGTGCCTCTCTGCGCTCGAAAAAATCAAGGCACACGGCGGAACACTGAAACACACACACACACACTGAAACACACACACGCATGACAGGCGACACGTAACGCACACACGGAGGAGTCGCTGGGGCACGGACTAGGGCACGGCCAGCTCGCCTGGTCGCACTCCAAAACTGGCGGCGGCGGCCCCTTCCAGACGCCCCAACAGTACCCTGTAGTATTACCTAACACATGCGTATTAGTACATGGGCACGGCGCTGACCCGAACTAGCGTCGCACAGCGGTTAATACCTGCCGCCCGGCTCTCCCGTCTCTCCGCACACGCCGTTACAATCCGCTCCGGATCTCAACCGAGCACGAGCACCACCACCAACCGCCAACCAACAGTAACGGAACTTTCAAGCCACCCGGCTTCTCGCCGGTAGCCGTCCCCCCGACCACCGCCACCGCTACACGCCCACCTGCGCACAGGAAAACTGAAAGCAACATCGGCAAAACAGCGGCGACACAACCCCCGCCTCGAGCACGCGCGCGCCTGCGGGGGGGCCCGCAGAGCGCGTCTCGCTAGGCCGGCCCTTTCCTTCCTCCCACCACAGCGGCGAACGCGTCAGCCCTCTCCCAAGCCGTGGCCGCCCTCCTGCCCCTCCTGCCTCCTCCGTCGCCGCGACCCACCGCAATGCGCTCCGAACCCAGATCTGCATCTTGCATCCAAAACTAGCCTCAGCAGCGCCCTAACGACCAACGCACCCCACCCCTTCCTGCCTTGGTCCGGCTGACCTGGCTCTCCAGGGAGGCGCCGTGTCCCTTTTGTTGACCGACATCCACACGGAGCACACCACCGACCCGCACTTCGTCCCCGACCTGCTGGCGGAGGTTCCGGAGCAACTGGCAGCGATAGCGCAGCTGGTCTTTGAGGCGGCGAGGTGCGTGAGTGAGCGGATGGGTGGGTGGCTCCTGAGGAGCGGCGGTTTGGGCGCGTGTGCTCCCAGCCCCAGCGCGGCCGGGTGGCTGCTGCCGGCTGTGGATCAAACCGCCGCATCAGGACCAGCGGCTGTGTGCCGAGGCACCAGCTGGCGTGTGCTGCAGCCAGAGGCTGCCAGTGCTGTCGCCGCCGCTGCTCGCCGCCGCTGTTGTCGCCACCGCGGTCGTCGCCGCCGCTGCCCGCCGCGTTCGACCCCACCTCGCGGTGCCGACGGTGGCTCGGTGCCATGATCGCGTACAGCACAGCCGGGCTGGCGCAGCGGCCGGCGGCGGCAGGGCGGCGGTACGACAACCTTGGTGCAGGGCGCATGCGCGGGAGGATGACCCGCGCAGCCCCAGCCCCACCACAGGCCGCCGCCAAGGCAGCAGCAACGAATGCTGGCGCCTGCCAGTGCGCCCGCCCTCCCGCCCGCCCACTGCTGCCTACCCCTCCCCCCCACACACACCGTCGGTGCTGCAGTGCTCGCCGGTGTCCTGTCGCTCACGCCACACACCGGGCGTTACGAGGGCGCCCCTCCTTCCCAAAACAACAATCCCTCCTGCCCCCCTGCATGCCTCCAGGGATGCGCTCTTCCCAAAAGCTGAATGGCCAGCTGGCTGCGGTAGTTTCTTCAGTACGACACTCTGGGCCGCCGCCGACGACGACGAGTACGACGACTACGCGGAATTGTGACGGGCTGGCGAAACGGCTGAACGACGGTGCCGCCGCCACCCCCGCGGGAGGCTGTAGCGCTGCTGCCGCCGCGGCCACGAACACGCCTGCTTGCTGCACTTGGCGCAGCAGTAGCGCTGCTGCAACCGTGGCCACGAACACGCCTGCTTGCTGCACTTGGCCCAGCAGTAGCGAGCGCTGCTGCCACCGCGTCAGCCGTCCCGTCGCGAGGGCGGCGACCTCCACCGCCCGCTACTCGCGACGGTGGAGGTCACCCCAGTTCCGCGGGTCAAGGCCACAAGGACCCAGGGCGCCGCATCCGCTAGGGGTCCTCGGTACACAACCTTGACAAGCACCCCTGCCGCCACCTGCTACAGCTGCTACGAGCCGCACCGCTCTCGGCATATTCCTCCCGCTGCTGCTGCGGCTGCTGCGGCTGCTGCGGCTGCTGCTGCGGCGGCGGCGGCTGCGGTGGGCTTGCTCTCACTTCTACTGGAAGGCCAACCAGCGTGCGGCCCGCAGGATTATTCTGTCGTCCGTTGTAACTGTAAAAACAAACAAACGTCATCGTTACGTGCTTTCGCATTCATATGTGTCGTGCGTTTGCTGGCGCCTGGGCGCGCCCCCGGGTCTGGTACGGCCGGCGCTGTGTAGGGGACACCGGCGCGAGGCGCCCGGGGAGCGATCTCCAAGCTGCGTTTAGGGAGCGATCTGGATGGTTATCCGCAGGTGGGGGGAGGCGCCCGCAGCCAGCCTCCGCTGCAGCTGTCCACGGGAGTTCCAACCTGTATGGCGACAAGAGCTGAGTTCGGTTCTGCACACGCGTGCCGCTGCTGATCGGCTATGTGGTGCTGGCGCTGGCGGTGTTGCCGTGCGCAGCTGCTGACGTGGCCGGCTCGTCCAACACTACCAGCCCGTCGCAGGCGTGGCTATGCGCAGCTATATAGCTGATAATTCTCCGGGCCCTGCCCTCCCAGTAGCTGCCGTGCGCCGTCAAGGTGACGAGCCGCGGGCGCCTGTCCGTGAAATCGTCCGCATCTGCCTCCGTTTCTACGTCCTCCGGGGCGCATGAGGGCGATGACGTGCTTTCGGAATCGCTATCATAGCTACCGTCGACGGCGAATGCTCTCCCACGTGCTGGCGTAAGGCTGCGCGAGCGGTAAGGGCTTCCTGGCAAGGGGCTACTGCCGCCGTTGGACGCGGCTGTGCTCCAAATATTCGAACTGCTGGGCTGCTCATCCAAAACCTCAATCTGTACAGCCAAGCACTGGCCCGGCAGCGAGGGCAGGCGTTCAGGCCACTCCATGAGGCACACCGCCCTTGCTAAGGAACCCTCCAGGTCAAGCCTGTTGAAGTCTTGCACCGATGCCAGCCTATAAAAGTCAAAATGATGAATCGGTGGTCCCTGGTGCTCATCGTAGGTGTTCTGGAGAAGGAATGTTGGCGAGGGTACTGGCAGGAAGTCGTCCTCGGCCACCGCTCGAATGAAGGCGCGGCTGAAGACGCTTTTACCAGCTCCTACTGCACCGAATAGGCAGTAGCAGTCGCCAGGCCGGATATGCGAGGCAAACAACGCCGCCAAGCAGTCCATCGCTTGCACAGTAGGCGCGGACAATCGGTGCTGGGCAGGTGCTGTGGAGGGCACTGAACCCACTGGCAACGCATGAGGCCTTGCTGCCGTTGATGTGAGGGGCCTAGCTAACAAGGGCCTAGCAACTTTTCGTGACGCCGCGTGGAGGGCTCGTCGCATTTCTGCAACTGGAGATGGCCCTAAGGGCAGATAGGAAGGTATCAAGCTCATCACTCCATCGTATTCCTGGTGCTCGTCGCACTATTCTTTAAAGAGTCTTGGTCTCGGAGCGGCGGCCCAGCAGGGAAACCCACTGTCCGCAACCACCTATTTCATCCGGCACGTTTGTTAATTATTAATAGAAACCGCCGCACATCTGCGCTAAATTTATGTCTATCTTCTGTTTGCAGACCCGAAAGTCCTTGTGCAGGCGTTTTCCTTTGGAAATCTCTAACAGCCTCCCATCGTCGGAGGAATTTCCATCCCAATTTCCGCATCTTACAAAACAAGAGAGGCGGGGTAGCGAAACCTGGCCAATCAGCCCCGTGGGCGCGTGCCACGTGGGACCCACTGTCAGGTGGTCCCGACATCCGCAGAGTCCAAAATCCACAGTCAGGTTTCTGATAACAGCCACCAGACGTGTAGCTGTTGAGGAGGCATGCAACGGAGGGCACCGCGCCCCTCGCTCCTCGCCGGGCACGAGAACGCAACAATGCCTGCAGGAGGGTGTAACGGTTCAGGTCAGACCGAGCAAATTGGACGCGAAAAAAGCGAGCGCACACAACCTACGACACCACGCGCCCCGCATCTCCAAACTCCAGTCCTCAGAGCCTCTCACCTTCCGTTGGCCTCGGCCGTAGCGTGATGAACGGGCCCTCAGCACGGCTCAGCCCACCATGCGACACACCTCTCGCCGGCAGGTGGGCTGCCATGCCGCCTATCCCAGCGGCACAATCGAGTTACGCTTATGCTTTTTCTTCTTCTTTTTCTTCTTCTTTTTCTTCTTCCTCTTGCTCTTAGGCTCTGCAGCGTGGCCGCCAGCGGCAGCGGCAGCACCGCCGCCGCCGCCAACCGCTTCCCCTTCCCCCTCATCATCGCTGCCGTCACCGTCACCGTTCTCGTCCGCTCCTTCCCCGCCGCTGCTTTCAGACGTTGTAGCCGTGTCCTGCGGCTGTGACGCCTCCCCGCGTGCGTCCTCCTCGATCCCGCCGTACTCCGGCAGCGCTGGCAGGCGCCGCGGCTGCACCTGCGGCCTCGCATCCCCACTCACACCCGCCGCCATGACGCACTGCGCCGGCGGCGGCGGCGCCGCCGCCGCCGCTGCAGGCACCCCATTGAACAAGCACTCCGCCTGCAGTGCCACGCCGTGCTGAGTCAGCAGCTCCGTTGCCGCGCCCCTCATGTGCGACAAGGCATGCAGCAGATCTGCTGCCTCGGTGGCGGCACCGCAGAGAACCGTGCAGGCCATCTCACCCGGGCAGGGCACCCGGGAGAAGCGGCACAGCACCTGCAGGTGCTGCTGCAGGTGCTGGTGTTGGTGCTGCCGCGGGTAGTGCCGGGCGTACGGCTGGTGCTGCTGCGGGTGCGCCGCTCCGAAGCCCCCTCCGCGCACCGCGGGCAGTCGGTAGTTTCGGAGCAGCTCCAGCAGCCTCGCGCAGGCGTCGGCCAGACGGTCCTCCAGGCTGCGGCCCGCCGCGGCGTTGTACGGCACCAGTGAGTCGCCGTCGCCGTCGCCGTCGGGGTCGCCGTCGGCGGCGGCGCTTGCTTCCCGGGCGCCGGTGCTGTTGCCGGGCACCCAGAAATCGTCAGCCTGGGGTGTGGTGGATGCGCAAGCGAGCGGATTCAGAGGTGATGTTGGCAACCATATCCAAAATCTTGTTGTGCATAGTTGTAGTTTAACTACATTATTTAAGCAGCAGGAAACGTGAGCAGGAGGCTGGTCGATACCGGAATCATAAACGGGCATTTAAAGCCTACCGCAGCAGCTACCGCAGCAGTAGCAAGCCATCCCGGGCTGCCCGCGCGCCCGCGTCCATTGCCTTACACAAAGATACGAACCACCGGTTCCCCCAAACACAATACAGGAATTGTTCGCTTCGTTGCTTCCGACCGCTGTGCGTGCGGCCTTTCCGTGCGCATGCACCCTCCCCCCCCCCGCGCGTAGTACGGTTTTTAAACACCCCCCGGAGCGTAGTACGGTTTTTAAACACCCCCCGGAGCGTAGTACGGTTTTTAAACACCCCCCGGAGCGTAGTACGGTTTTTAAACACCCCCGGAGCGTAGTACGGTTTTTAAACACCCCCCGGAGCGTCCAAACCTTCCTCTCTCAACCCACCTGGAGCGTCAGCCGCAGAATCCGCCGGGCCTCGAACACCGCCAGCCCCGAGTCCGGCCCCGCGCCGTCACCGCCCTGCTGCCGCAGCGCACGCGCCAGAGCCTCCTCGTCGTCCTCCGGCCGTGGTGACACCACCACGCAGCAAGAACCCGAGAAATCCCCGAAAGAGGGCTCCACCAGGACTACATCCGCATTGCTGCTACTGCTGCTGCCGCCGCCGGCGAAGGCGGTGCCCGGCGGCGCCGTGGCGGCGGCAGCGTTCAGCATGCGCACCACCGTGGATCGAGCGGCGTTGCCGCCGCCCTTGTAGCCAAAGCCCGCGACTACGATGCTGCGGGGCCCCAGGACGCTCATCATCTGCTCGTCTGGGGTTGTGAGGGTCGGGGTTACGTTTGGGGTTAGGGTCAGAGTTGGGGTTCGGCTGTGTTACGAGGGCGATGTAGCGAAAGGCAAAGGGCGGCCGTGGATTCAAGGCCAGCGGATTGGCTGTGTATGCTAACCCGGGTGACCAGGCAGGCAGGCAGCTCCTACGTACCACGACCTCCCGCCCCCACTTTACCGAGCCAACACAGCCATGGGCAGCGGCATCCCGGCAAGAAATTAGCTCCAGCCGCCTACCCTTCCAAACCTCACAAAAGCTTCGTCCCCATGCAATCACGTGCCTCCTGGACTTCCGTACGTACCTCCGTACGGCAGAACGATGTCCTGCACGCCGCTGCAGGCCCGCAGGAAGTCCGACCAGAGCCCCGGCGGGCGGCTGTAGCCTTGGGTCAGCAGCGCGCCGCTGGCTGTGTCGTGGCGCAGTAGCTCCACCGAGAAACCGGCCTTAAGGGCGCCCTGCGTCGGCGAAGGAAACGGATGCCGCATTCCTCCTTCACTGCTCCGTTGCGCAGCCGTGGGTTTAGGGCAACCAGGGGCTGATGCATTTGGTTTCTACCGCACAGGCGGGGAACCGCTGGTTGCTTGCGGTCTCAGGCCGCATGGTGGTAGTATCGTTACACGAGCTTGTGAACACCAGCGTGTGGGCTCACGCAGCCTGTCGGGTTATCCACACCCACCCACCCACCCACCCACCGGCCGGCCACCCTAGTCCAGTAGCATGCGCGCGTCTCCCGGTGTCCGAAGGCTATGCACACGCTACCATTTCCCAGTCGCGTTATCGGTTCTTTTATTGTAACCCCCCCACAGACACGACCGTGTGTCCTGGTGGTGGGCTGGTGGGGGCTACGGCTGGGCGGCGCACCTGCACCGGCTCCAAGAAGTCTTCGTCGCCTGTGATGAGCACGATGGTCAGCTGGCCGGGGTTGACGCGGGCGGTGTGGGCGTGCTCGGTCATGAAGGCGTGGAACTCCTGGCCAGAACGTACAGGACCAGCAGGAGGGATGAGGTCGCTGTTGTTGCATCGGCTGTTTTAACCGAAATGACTGTAGTGCTTACACGGAAGGATGTGCAGGATGGATGGGGTACGCAGTTTTAGATCTGCCCCCCGGTCGTCTCCGATTGCTGGGTTAACAACCCCGTCACGGAAGTCAGCTCTGCTCAGCTGCCCTATGGGAGTAGAGCGAAGGGCCCAGCTTGCCCGCGCACCTTTTTGAGCACCACGTCGGCGTTGCGCTTGGCGTGTATGGCACTTCCCAGCAGCAATGTCAGGTCGGGGACGACCTGCGGGGCGACAGCGGCAGCAGCGCACCGCGCGGCTTCGGCATTTGGCAGCGGGAGGTCGGCGCTTGGCAGCAGGAGATCGGCCCGAAGGGCCAGGAACATGCTACCCGTGGGCGGCGCATCGGGTCGTTCATATATCGGTATCTGATGGCCAAGTGACGCGCCAAAGCAACTGATGGAGGCCTAGGTGCAGCAGCCACGGCGCGCAGCGCCTGCAGCTGGCCGCCAGAAGCGTGTGCGGCCATCTAGTGAGCTGTGCGCCCCCGCTTCCCCGGCAGATCTCTCCGGCGCGGGCCTAGGTCAGTTCCCGGGAATGTTGCCGTACTACCCACCTGCTCAACGAACTTTGGGTGGTCGCGGCGGATGCGAGCGAGGCTGCGCTCCGTAACCGCCGCCACGGTACGGTACTCGGTGCGACCATGGTTGTATATGAAGTGTTTTTTGAGGTATCTGTGTTAGGCCGGGAGAGTGGTGGGGATCAGGCTGGGTGAGGGAGGGCGTGGGGAAAGGGGCTGAAGGAGTCGGAGACGGAGCAAGGGGTGTGGGCAAGGAGACTAGTGATGGGGCCCAAAATGGCGTGGGGGGAGATGGGCAGTGTGGCTCTGGTCATGGGGCGTTCATGGCGTGCGATTCGTGGACACTGACTTCCTCACACCGCCACCACGGCACCCCGCCCGCGCATTCGCCGTCCTTCTCCCGAGTCACGCACCCGACGACATTACGAGGTGACAGTCCGGGGCCGGTATTGAGGGGTAAGCGGACGTTCTCGATATCCCATACAATCAGGACCAAGCTGCGCCCGTCGCCTGGTGCGGCAATGCTCGCGCGACTGAGGGGTTCCGCGGTACCCGCGTTGGTGCTGACTGCATTTGCGGACTGCTTAGGTTTCTCCTCTGAGGCGGGGCTCGAGCTGGAGCCGTCACTCTTTGGTGGGCGCGTCGGCCCATTCGAAGTTGTTGCGTCGACGGGCTCAGGGACCGAACTAGCGCAACCCATTCAATGGCTCCGGGAGAGAATAAAATCACCTCTTATGGGTGAACTGGAATACCTTTCATCGCGGACATCTCTGTGTGGGTCCAGAGCGATTAGGCTAGTCTATTTAGAGCGGTAAAGCGCCCAGTGAATTGTATGGACCCAGACGTTGCATAAATTTCTTTTGTAATCGATCAGTACAAATATCGTCATGGCCGACACCGACCTGTAGGTAAGGGCGGCAGCAGCACCAATCAAAATCGTACGGCGGCAGCAGCAAACCCTATATGAAATCACAGGCCCGGTGAGGAAATCATTATGAGTCCAACACATCCTATATTTTGCATGAAACTTCACACGCAACGAGCTGCATCGCACTGACGCTCTACTGAGCGCGATGGCGCCCGCAACAATGGACCCAGAAGGCGGCCTAGACGGCCCCACGCTGCAAAGTGACATCGCAGAGCAAATAACACATCTGCTGCAATGTGAAGCAACGCTGAAAGCGCTACGAGCAGTATCTCGTGAATGGAAAGGCCTTGCGACGTCGCGTGTACGCACGTTGAAGCCGAGGGCAGGACAACGAGGGGGAGCGCTAGACCTGGAACTGCTTGCTGAAAGGTAAGGTTCCTAGCGCTATTACGCCGCCTCCGGGTATCGCGCTTGTTCCGAAACTTGGCGTTCGTTGCAATTGTTGTTAAGCGCTGGGGCACCTTTGGTATCCGACCCTGACCTGCACCACACATCTGCCTGCAGGTTTCCTGATGTCGAAACGCTTGACTTGCGCAGCGTGAGCGGGCTTGTAAGAGACGAATGCTTGGCGTCGTGCAGCAAAATGCCCAAGTTGCGCAGCGTTGTACTGGACGGTTGCAAGCATGTCACCAACGACGGGCTGAGGCAATTGCACACAGGCATCCAGACGCTGAGTTTGCGGCACTGTTCCCAGGTGAGCCGCCTGCAGTCGCGGTTGCCTATGTCGTCACATCGGCCCTTGTTAACTGTGACCCGAGCCCCAGCCACGCTGCACCCAAAGTCCTTTACCCAAACGTCATGTATCAACGTTCCGTCTTTTATTTCTTTAGAAACGGCCCAACCCAAATCAGTTTTCCACTACTAACGCCGTCAAGCTCGGCCACCACCTTCTCCACTACGATACGTTCCCACCCCATCCCCAGCACCTGGAACATTCACCCAAACGCCCATCCGCCCTTGCGCCGACGCCCGTAGGTTACCTGGTCCGGACTCCGGGAGTTGACCAACATGCCGCGCCTCACGGCCCTCAACATTGCCGGCATCAAACTCACGGGCAGCTCCGCCGCAGCCCCCGCCGCTGGCGACGGCCAAATCCACAACGCCCCCGCGCTGCTGCCGGTGCCCATGCCGCAGCCGGCAGCTGCCGGCCCCGCTGACCTCGTCGTACCAGTTCCGACCGACGGCCCGATCCTCTCTGAGCTGCTGCAGCGGCTTGAGAGCCTGACCCTGGGGGATCCCATGGCGTTGTCCTTCATCGCCGACCGACTGGTGGTGGAGGAGCTGGCGGCGGCGCGGCCGGCACGGCTGGCCCACTTGGACCTTAGCGGCTGTATCGACCTGACAGACTGGGGTCAGTCGGGGGCGGGTCGGGTGAGGGGTGGCTGCAGGGCGCTGGTTGTGTGATTGGGTGGGCGGGTGCGACCACGAGGGGCTGAGCGGGGCCACGAGGGAGGCGCTCTGGGTATGGTGAACGTGATGTGGGTCGCGTTCATATCCTGCGCCGTTGGGCGACATCTTCGGCATGTTTTGGGTGACTGCATTCACATGACATCCCACGCGGCCTTTGCCTGTCCCAACCTACCCTTCCCTCTCCTTCCCGCGCCTTCCCGCCCCGGCCTGCCCTCCCAACCCCTAACCCACACCGCAGCCGTTCACGAGCTGTGCTGCTCCACGCCGTCCCTCACCAGCCTCAGCCTGCAGTCCTGCGTGCGCCTCACCAACGCGTCCCTCTTGGAGCTGAGCCGCCTGCCCCGCCTGCGGGCGCTCAACCTGCGCGGCTGCCTGCAGCTGAACGACGCGGGTCTAGCTGCGGGGCTGTCCGGCCTGAGCAACCTGGCAGAGCTCAACCTGCAGGGCTGCACGTCAATAACGGGTGGGTCGGTGCGTCGGTGGGTGTGCTTGGACGACGTGGCTGGGGGGAGGGCGCCGACCTGGTAGTGGACAACGATTGTCGGTCAAGCTACTGCGAGTCTAATCCCCCACGCCGCGCCGCTTCCACCGCTGCCGCATCCTGCCCCAGGATCCTGCCTGAGCGAGATGGCCCCCTGCAAGTCCCTGGCGGTGCTCAATGTGTCGCACTGCGCCGCCTTCAGCAGCCTGGAGCCACTGCGGGTGCTGCCGGGGCTGCAGCGCCTGGCCGTGTCGCATTGCAGCAAGCTGAGCTTGGGGCACGTCACCGCGCTCACCGCGCTAAGGCAGCTAACTGAGGTCCGGGTGAGTGGAGTCTGCTGGCCGGAGTCTGGAGTGGAGGGTCCAGGGGGGGATACTAGCTTGGGGGGCGCGGGTGTATGATACGGCAGGTGCCAGGGGAGTGGAGGCAGGGAACGGGTGGGCACCACGGTATGGCGCGCGCCTAAGCAACCAATCCCAACAACGAACCGACAACCGCGATGACAACAACCCTCCTCCCCGACCCCAGGCGAGCCACCTCCGCAACCTGATCCCACTGGCCGCCACCTCCGCCGAGCAGCTCGCCATGCTGTCCTCCCTGGACCAGCTCCAGGCCCTGGACCTGTCGTACTTCAGCAACCCGGGCGGCTTCCCCGGCGGTCTGCTGGACGCGGTGGCGGCCCTCACGCGTCTCACGCGGCTGTGCCTGGCGGGCTGCGGTGGTCCCAGCCTGGCGGAGGGGCCGCACGCGGGGCTGGCCTTCCTCAGCGACCTGCGCCGACTGCAGGAGCTAGACCTGGGGGCGTGGCAGGTGAGGGGTGGGGGGCCGGCACGCGGGGGGGTGCGGGTGGGTGGGTGGTGAGGAGGCCCGGTCACACGGCACGGCTCGAGGGCGCGGGCGGGGCAGGTAGCCAGGGAACACGCGAATGACGGCCGAAACCGGGGGCGGCGCGGAGTGGGCTGGCATACCGTCCAACTGCCAACCGCCAAACCGTCCAACTGCCAACCGCAGGAGGTGGATCCGCAGGAGCTGTCGTGCCTGGCGGGCGCCACCGCGCTGCGCCGCCTGGTGGTGTCCCGCCTGGGCAACCGCCACGCAAACGCGTGCTTCGAGGGCTGTGACTGCAACGGCTCGCCCGCGTCGTCGCTGTGCCCCAGCCTCTGCAGCAGCCCAGGGCTTGCGAGCCCTGACAGCGGCAGCAGCCCAGGCACGGAGCAGGAGCCGGCGGCTGCGGCTGCGGCAGCTGCGGAGGCGCGGGCGCAGGCGGCGGCTCGGGGGGCTGCGGTCTTGGCGGCGCTGGATGCGGCGGCTGAGGATGAGGGCATGCGAGGTGAGCGGGCGGTGGGACGTGGGATGGCGGTGGGTCGTGGGATGGCGGTGGCGGGCGAGGGGAGCCGTAGCAGCAATCGTGGGCGTAGGCATAGTGGTCGGTCACCACCGAAGCCTGGTCAAGGCGGCCCGTGTTTGCTGGTGTCGGTGTCTCCGGTGAAGTTACAGGTAGCCTTCGGTCGGCCCATGCGACCCGCGTTCGACATGCCGTGTGCGCCTCCTGGTTGCGCCTCCCACCTCCGCCGTAGGGAGCAACGGCGGCTGTAGCACCGGTTGCCGCTCCACCGGCGGCTGCAGCACCGTCCGCCGCTCCACCGGCGGCGGCACCGACGACACCTGCTGCTCCGTCAGCTGCATGTCGGTGGACATGGACGAGCGAGGTCCGCAGCAGGTGCCGCGGGGGCCGCAGTACGACACTGCCACGTCACAGCCTCCCACCGCCCGCTACGTCTCAATGTCCACCGTGCCCGCGCCGTCGTCATCACTCCCCCGCCCCCGGGCGCCCCCCGCCCCGGCCACTCCTTCCCTGGACTCACTGGCGCGACAGATGGCAGCTGTGGGGATCATGTGCTGCTGCTGCGGCAGCGCCAGCGGCAGCTGCTGCACTCGGGCAGCATGCGCGGCGGCGGCGGCCGCCGTCGTGGCGGCGGCGGCGGCGGTCGGGCGTGGCGGCGACGCCGACGCCTGCAGCGGAGGCCACGGCGACGACGGCACGCAACATGGCGTACAGCCACCGCGCGACTTCGAGCAGTTCCTGGCGGCCATGCCGGCGGTGGCGGCGCCGCTGCCCTGCCTCAGCGACGAGGCCGCCTCGTCCTGCAGGGCGATGGGGCTGCCGCCGATGCCCATGACGCCTCGGCCGGGTCTGGATGGCGCATTGGGGCACCTGACGGGCCTTACGGCGCTGGCGGAGATCCACCTGGAAGGTGGGTCGCGGGAGGAGCGAGGGGAGCCACCGGGCTGAGGGCCGGCTGTGGCCTGCAGCTGTTTCGTTGTTGTGGAGGGAGGGAGGGAGGGAGCGCCATGGAGGGAGGGAGCGGTTGGGCGCACGCACCGCTCAATGACATTTGCTTTCGCATAGCCCAACTTACTGTGCCAACAACTGCCTCAGCCGCGCCGTAAAACCCGTCTTCACCCCTCTCCCTCCCCCGCCCCGCCCGCCCCCGCCCGCGACGCCGCCATGCGCAGCCTGCAACCACGTGACCGACGTGGGCGTCTCCCGCCTCGCCCGCCTGCCCCGCCTTGAGCTCCTGGACCTGGGCGGCTGCAACCGCGTCACCGGCCGAACACTGGGCGCCTTCGCGACCCACGGGTCGCTCCACACGCTCCTGCTGGCCAATTGCACCAGCCTCACCGACGCCGGCCTGGAAGCCGCCTGCAGCGTGGCGTCCCTGCGGGTGGTGGACGTGAGCGGTTGCAGCCGCCTGACTGACGCTGGCACACTGACCCTTGGGTCGCTGCGGCGCCTGTCTCGCCTGTCCCTCCGGGGCAACTCCAAGTGCTCGGACAGGTGCGCCGGGCAGGGGGTCAGAGGGGTCAGGGGTCGGAAACGTCTCGCGACAACGCGACCGGGCCTGCAAGGATTCGGAGCCTAGGCAAGGGTTCGGCTCGTGGATCCCACACGTACATACTATACACAACCGTTTTGCCTGTTTGGCCTAGCAGACCAGGGGGCGACCCCCCCTCCCCATTTCCCTCGCGCCCCTCTCCCTGCTCCTCCCCCCTCCCCTCCCCTCCCCCCCTCCCCTGCATCTCAATACGTCTGTCCTAAACGGTGTTTTCTGGCATCCACGGGTCTTCCTCGAAACCCTTCCCTTCCCCTCCCTGCGGCCTCAGGACCGTGGAGGCTCTGGCTGGGCTGCCAGCCCTGCAGTGGCTGTCGCTGTCGCTGTGCGGCGCACTGACGGACGCCTCGCTGCGGCTGATGGCGGCGTCGCGCTCGCTGACGTGGCTGGACGTGAGCCACTGCTGGCGGCTCAGCCGCGGGGGGGTCCGCGAGCTGGAGGCCGCGCGGCCGCAGCTCAAGGTCATCTTCACCGGCCGACACTGACACTGCGGCCGCGGTACTGCGTCTCGAAGGAAGTGGAGCTTCGCGCTGGGGTGGTGTTGTGTGGTGTCTCACGGCTTCTAGACAGCTGCGCGAGGTGATTATCCCCTGCCCCGAAGAAGAGGGTGGAGAAGAAACTCGAAGGGATGGGTGGGCGGGGGTTACAATAAAAGAACCGGTAACGCGACTGGGGAAATGTAGTGGGTGCATAGCCTTCGAACACCGGGACGCGCGCGCATGCTACTGGACTGCCACTGGGCGGGGGAAGGGCGTCTGGTGTATTTATAAGCTCGGGTCGGAAGTGGTGTGTATCATATATTCCTTCGTGACCGAATACGTCTTTACACGGGGGCTCTCAGTTTTGTTGACAGAGATCGGCAATTCGTTAGGACCGGTAGGGCACAGCGGTGGCTCTCGGCTAGGGAGGAAAAGGACCGCCGAACGTGATATAATCTATAGCTTGTCGCGACTGGGGTTTCATGTCGTACGATGTTCAGTGTACGACACGACACTTTTTCAATGTGTTCACTACTACGGCCCATGCTGCTGTCTGGCACAGCGGGTTGGGGGTTCGGCAAACTTCGTTGTGCGTTGTTCGGCAAACTCAATGTCCAACGACGGTAGGGGTTACGTACGAGTACAAACGGGCACGGGTAAAGGCAGGGCTGCCAGGGGGGTAGCCTGCCGCGGGTGCCCCCCGCTGCGCCACAGCCGCGCTAAGAGTTGCGGTCACGCTGCGCCAATACGCGGGGGCCGCGGGTTTCAGCTTCCCACGAGGACCACCCCTGGAGCCTCTGGCACCTGTCGTGGTGGCCATCATGTACGGAGTACGGCTGCTCCGTTGCCATCAGGCAAAGAGGCGGTTGTTGAACTAAACGTGACTCCTTTAATATACCACTGTGCACGAAACTCTAAGCGCGGTGTATTCCGTTTTCCGTAGTTCGGACATGACGTGCGTTACTTATGCGTCTTACACCTGCTGTACGAAGCGTGTTCCGTTGGCGGTTACGAGAAGGTGCGGCCGGGCCCGGTACACAGACACAAGTATCACTACTACCGACCCGGGGCACCGGGTGGCAATGCTGACGCGCGCGCGTGTGTTACGAATAACAGACCTGAGATACGGTAGATCCAAGATACAACATCTTGGATCTTACCGCCCGACCCGACCTGTCAGGGTGCATGGCTGTGTGGGATGTGCGAGCGATGGCCGCGATGGGGGCTTTCAGCGGAAGAATCGGCCAGTTTTGCATGTACATTTAACGGGGTTTGGACCGCCGTCATTCCTGGCTTATCGTCCAGGGCGTTAACCTCCTCCTGGCATTATGTTAAGCCCGCAACGCCAGGGCATACCCGGCTGCTCCGGCGCTTGGCACGGCGGGACACGCACCGTACCGGCCAACTACCTGTCATCTTGTTAACGAATTGTATCCTCGTTGTAATGCCGTGGTAATGCCACCAGCATACAGCTGCAGCCCATGGAGCAGATGACGTGGCCTAAGTTCCCGTCATAACGACACTCGACGAAACCGCACCACTGGACGAACCCCACCCTCCACGAACGGTTTTTCTCGCGTACACGGCGGGTCTTCCTTGCAACCCTCCATCGTCCAGGAGCGATGCGCGGGGGCAGGCAAGAACCCCCCGGACAACTCAGCGGCCTCAGGCAGCCGCACGCACAAGGGCAGCCCTTCACGCTCACTCGCCACATCCTCGCCCACCGCTCCCACCGTGCCTCCCACTGTACACACGCCTTACATTCTTCCGCACAGCACACATCATACATACATTCACACACATTGTAGGTCTGGAGCGCACTGTAACGAAACACTACACACCATATCCCGCAAGCCCCACATCTTACAAACCCTACACGACGCATCCCACTCTGCAAACCCGGACTGGTTCATCCTGACTCCATCTGGGGTGCGCTCCGTGGCGCATCAGGAGCCGCGAACAGCAGGCTGCAGCAGGTGAGAGCGCCGTCGGCCTTGGCCAGCTCGCTCATCTGTAGCGTGTGCAGCCGCATGCCGCGCTCGGCGCACAAGCGGCGGATGACCTCCTCGCTGGCCGGATAGCCCTCCTGCATCACCACGTCGCGGTTGATGCTCAGCACGTTGGCGGCGATGGTGTCCGGCAGGAACACCAGCTGTAGCCGAGATGCCAGCTCCGGAACCGCTCGGATCTGAGTTGCCAGCGCATGGCCCGTTGGGGTGTCTGCCACCAGCAGCGTGTAGGGGTCCTGGACGGGGAGTGGGAGGAGGACGGGACGGGACGGGGCGGGGGGGGGTACATGGATGGCTATGTCCATGACCGTCATTGGCCGTACAGTTGGCTGCTGCCGTTGATTGAACGCGAGGGGAGAAGGAAGGCCGGCTCCGGGGGAGGTAGGGATGACCGGTCGAGACAGGAAGGACGACCTAAGGTAAGGCAGGAAGGACGACGCAGGGTGAGGTGAGGCGTCGAATTGGAGCCTGTTGGAGCCCCGACCCCCACATATACGCATTCGGAATGTGAACTCAACCACTGCCGGTTACCCACCAGAGCGGAGAGTACGCTTTTGAAGTGCAGCGTGTTGGCTGCGCCTACGGCGGCGGACGCTTCGACGACGGAGAATGAGTACACGGGCGGGCCGCCGGCAGCCGCCAGCTGCGCCGCCAGCTGCGCCACTGCCTCGTCGTTTGTGCGCTTGCTTGTCCCCACAAGGACGGCCCATGGCAACACCAGCACGTCGCCTCCATCCAGGGTTGCTGGGGCATGGATGCTGCTTATGTGCTGGAAGCCCAGGGAGCAGAACAGGTCCAGGACGGGTTCCGGCTCTGGTCGGCGACTGGGGGCGCCTGCGAAGAAGGGAGGGGCAGGGGCGGGGAAGGTTCGGGTGGGGTTTTGGAGGAGGCGGGCGGGGTGGGTGGGGCGTGACGTTCAGCGTTGTACGGCAGCCAGCGGGGGCGTGCGGGGGTAGAGGAGAGGGGGAGTTGGAAGCTGGTTGTGCCGAGGCGAGAATGGCATGGCTGGGTGGGCATGGGCAAGGTTGGGACAGCGCCTCCTTTGGCCTTGGCTGTAGATTACCTGGACGCGTCACTATTGCATGGCACTCGTTGACAACCAGAGCAGCATCCTCAATGAAGACGCAGTCAGGACAGGCGTCATCGGCTGATAAGCCTATTACATGTGGCACGAGAGCCCTCAGCAGAGCAGTGTACTGATCATGCTGAGCGTGAGCTAGAGTAACATCAATGGGTTCTGGCGAAGGCTCCAAAGTGAGGGCGTCCGCGAAGGTTCTCGCAAGGCCGCGCACAAACGCATGGGTAACCCTAAAGCACGTCATCGCCGCATCAGCCATGCTTGACACTTTACGCTAGTTCACATTAAAGGTGCAGTGCTATCTACACATCTGCTTTACAGTCAGCGCAGCTCTAAACCATGACTGCAGCTTTAATTCCCCATCTTTTATGTCCTCTGGCGCCAGCCAGTGAGTTATCTCCGCTAAACCGGGTCTCACAAATTTAAATGCATAAAAGTGGGGCAAGCGTAAGGATCGGCTAGTCCGCAATGCCGTACTTGTCGTGGCCTCGCAGGTCGCAGCCTCTTACCGGTATCTGCCACGTTCAATCAGCCCCAGTCGCCTGCCCATTATTTTGTTGTAAGTGACATTAATGTAGGCAGACCAAATCTTCGTTCGTGGCGTCAGGGCCGGAACCCTGAAAATAAAACAAATGCATCAAACCGCCACACCATCATTACCATGTGGTCTCCGCAGAAAACGTTTATTCCCACAACAGAATCAAGTATCCACACTTCCTTTTTGGCCTGGCGAGAGGCGAATCGTTCAATATAGTACTGTACGGCGGATGCATTCGCCCCAAATCGACAATCAATTCCGGACCCCAGCTCCCCACGGGGCCGCCTATGGAGTTTTCAGTGTAACAGGGAGACTCGGGCTATTACGGCTATAAAAAAATATTTGTCCCGTTGTTTAACGCCCGTTGGAACGCATGCGTTAACCAGCTCGCGAGCGTCACCGCATCAACGGGCGAAATTTTTCTTACAGGTCTGGGCCAACGGACGGAGTGCTTTTGACCATTCGTTGGACCATTCGTGGTTACCGGTTTATATGACCTACCTACGTTCATGCATGAATGCTAAAAGCGCAATGATAGCCGCCGATATTGTCATTTGCCATAGTGTTGTCGCTGCGTGGACACCTGTGGCCCATCTCTTTCCTTACAGCCATGCATATACAGATTGCACGGAGGCCATCTGCGTTGGCAAAAACTGTTGCCCATACAATGTATAAATTGCCGGCGGGCGGCGGTCGGCTCGCGAGCACACTGTTTCCAGACATATGATGCTTTATCTGCTACGCATGCGAATAAAGCACGTAAGACGCGTTCGCAAGGTTGCCTATAGCGCAGTGCCATCCCGCACGCGCCCGCCGTCCCCTCGCTTGACATGTCGTGACAGGTTGCTTGGGACTCTAAGATTGCCTTCCTGCAAGTCTGACGAAATCTAATACTTATTGGATGATTAACTGAGATTTTAGGTGAAAACTGGGCTTGTGTTCCCACCATGCGTGCTATCTAGGCGTTACGTTGGTCGGCGGGGTCCACAGGGGTCCGCCGCCGTCATCAGGAAACATCGCCGGCCCTGCTGACGGGCCCTACCAGTTGGAAGGCCGCAACGAATGCAAGAAGGAGCAAATGCTTGGCGCATCGGCCTACACAGTAAAAATAGCGATGGCCTTGCTCTTTTTACCTCTTGCTCTCTGGAAGAAAGTTTTACGACACCAAAGCGCACGCAGCCAACTGCCAGCGACACCAAGTACAGATTTACCCAAGGCACGCAGGCACGATCACCGTATATTTTTTATTCATTTGCTTTTGTTTCATGTTGCCGCCAGGGGCAAGGCTGGTAGCCAAAACTGGCCCAGCCAGCAGAAGAAGCCGCCCTGAAGCGACAAGCCGCGAGGGACGCGTATGACCAAGTGTGCGCTGTTTTTGTGATGTAAAAAAATGTGTACTACGGAGCAATTATTAGGTCACCCCGATGCTCTGCAGACAGCCGTTGCCGAGACGTGAATTCTGAAACAGAGTGGAATGGTGCCCTATTGGCCCGGTCCACTCCGGTTCTTGCTTAAAAAAATTTATGCAATTGTTTGGGTCGGTACGAACTGTTCTTAGGCTCGGAATACCAAGCAGCCAGTACGACAGCCGAGGCTGAAAAACGAATTCCTAGCGAGAAGCGGCTACTTCATCCTTATCCAGGACTGTATCGCCTAGACTATTTCACCCAGAAAAAGCTGGAAAGACCAATTATGAAAGGTTACCCAGCGCGCACCACCTCTCTGCGCACCTACGACAATCACCCTGTAAATCCTTAACGTTGGAAACAGCATCGTGTCGTGTAGTGCGCGCTAACACCCGTGGCACGCGGTCTACCAGTTGGCCAAGATGAGCCGGATGAGGTCACTGTTTACTGCTTGCTTCACACCCCAGGACCCAACTAGGTCTCCTGACCAACGTCAAGTACCTGTAAGCAAGAATGACAACTTTTGCCGAGACGCAGACGCAGACCCGACCAACAGCAGCCTCGGGGCCACGGCGGACGACCCACGACCGCTTTCAACCGCATCAACGTCGACGAGGGACGCTGCCAGCACTTCATCTCCTTGCTGTCGTTCATCGGCATCAAATGGATCTAACGAGGTTCTTAGGTCTACAAAGTGCGACGGAGCGACGGCAGTGCAATCACGGCCACCAAGCCACGTCTCCAGCGCCACATCTGCAGCGGCTAGCAGCAATTGCAATGTATCTGTCCAGTCTTTGGCTGCTGGCATGCTGAGAGATGGCCATTTCCTCGACAGCGACGACAAAGCCACTACGATGAGCAGTTTCCTCACTGGAGCTTTGAGCCCGTTCCATTGCTCAGCCGCGGTGCCATTTGGCGTTAGGGACCGCCCCGAAGATGTGGTCATGGTAATCTCAAACAGCGCCACGGGCATGACAGGACTCAACTTGACAACCGAAGAGAGCCCCGCGACGCCGCTCGAGTTCTGCCCATCCAATGTGACGTCCAACAACACGCGTGCCATCTCCATCGCCTCCAGCCCCACCCAGGCCAAGAGCGATCTGCACAATGCGATTTTTAAGGAGCAGTTTGGTAGCAACCGTAGCGGCGTGATAACCATGGTACGTACTTCTGTTATTGAAACAAATGGCTTTACTGCGGGTCTACCCATTTATTCTTGTTGTCCAGAGTTTATTATGTTACCTTGTTTCGGTCCTTGGAAAAAAAGGATAGGAGGGGGATGTGTGGAGCTTCCCCTGACTGGCGACTGATATATAGGATCGGCCAGCAAGAAGTCTTGGATCGAAGTGGAGCCGATGGCCGAAGCCGCAATAGTAGAAATACATGGCGTACTTTCATCCCCTGGCCTGCCGCGACTCTCCGGGCCACCTGCGACATGCGTTCATGCAACTCACGTGCTGCCCTGTTAGGCCCGTGCCTTCGCCCCTTCCTAAACTGTCGGCATCTTCCCTTTCGCTTTCTCTTTGCTTGCCGTCCTTCCCGCCCGCTATTTTATACAATGTCTCCCCGCTAAGCTGTCCCCGTCCACCAGCGTCCAAAAAACCTGACATCCTCCCCTCCTGTTTCCTTCTGCCTTTCCTCCGTTTGCAGGTTAGTACGAGGGCAAAGCAGGGAAGGGGCTCGGGTACCATAGTAAAATCGTTTACAGTTGTTGCGTGCCGGCAGTTCGCTTCGCTCGCCTAGTCCCGACACCAGAATCGCGATGCTTGCTATGTCCATCCGTCGCTTCTGGCCTAATCGCATGCGTCACATTTCCCCCGCAGACAGCAATCAGCCTCCATTCCGCTTTCACGTAGTTACACGCTCTCGCACAATAGTTCCGCGGTTCCTTATTATGGCTGCTGGGCCTTACGCCCAGCATTCTCTCGCCGTACACGCATTCCGTACGCAACTTCACCTCCCCCCTACCTCTGCTTACAGACCCTGTCCCTGGGCATGTCCCTCCCCTCCGTCGCCTCCGGCTCGGTGCCCGCCGTACCACCGCAGCGCGAGACCAGCCGCACCTACAGCCGCCTCGCATCCGTGTGCACGGGCAACGCCTCGAGCTTCACCCTCGGCAACACGCCCTGTGGCACCGTCGCCTTTGCCAGCGTCTCCGCTTGCTCTGCCGACACCCTCAACTCCGGCTCCGAAGGCACCGGCACCGCGGCCCTTAGCCACGCGCTGAGCCACCTGCCTTCCGAGCACGTGAGGCGCAGCGGCGGCAGCGGCGGCGGCGGTGATGGCGGTGATGGCGGCATATCGCCGTCGGGTGTGCTGTCTTGCTTGCGGCCGCTGCCGCAGCAGCTGTCGCTGCAGTTCGAGCAGCAACCGCTGCTGCTAGCCTCGCAGCCGAGCGTCCCGCGGCCGCCTGAGCTGAGTCACTTGTTGGCACACAGCCTGCTGCCCCTCCCTGGACTGCCTCGGGAGGGGCTGGGGTCGCCCCGCGTGCAGGATCCTAATCAGGCCATGCAGCCGCACCCCGCCGACAAGTTCCTGCGCTTCACTGACCTGGAGACCTGCTGGGCAGAGCTCCGAGACCTGTCCTTCATCGGCTCCGGATCCAGCGGCAACGTGTACAGCGGCATGTGGTGCGGGGTGAGTAAAACCTGTCGTCGTACGTCGACTAGTGCGTACGGCGTGACAGCCGCTCTTTAGCCATCACCGCTGTGCAGCTCCTCTACCTGTGCCTTTGCCCCATGGCTCCATCCCGCCCTATAATCCCCATCCGGTCGCCAGACTGCCCTAGGCTAGGCGGCTGCCCAAACCATAAGGCCCCCACAGTGCGACAAAGCCCGCGTGGTTTTGTTTGGACCTGTCCTCGCCTCGGGGGACGAGTGCGCGTGCTAGCTGCTGCTCGCACCGGATCACCCCACCTGACAGACACTCCTCCGCTTGCCGGCCGCCCTTCAGGTGCCTGTCGCGGTCAAGTTCATGCTGACGGGCGACATCAGCCAGCTGCACCGCCAGCAGCGCGAGGCGGCGCTATCGCGCCTAGCCTCGCACCCGCACCTGGTGCAGACATACGCCGTGGCGGCGGCGCAGCTCACCCACGCGCACTTCCGCCCCGAGCTCACCAACCGCCGCGCCAGCGGCCTGTTCAACGCCGAACTGTTAAGCACCTTCGCAGGGGGCGGTACGGCGGCGGACCTGTACGGCACGTCCAGCCTGTCGCCGGCGCCGTCCATGGACACCACGCGCCAGGGAGGGCTGCTGGCGCAGCAGCCGCACCAGCCGACGGGCCTCTACGACGCTACCGCCTTTACCACCCGCGGCGCCGGGGTCGGAGCTGGCGGCGGCGCCGCCGCCGGCGGGTGTGTGCCTGGGGACAGCAGTGAGCATGACGCGGCGTCGATATTTTTGAACGGCAGGAGCGCCTTTTCGGTCCAGGGAGGCCAGGCCCCAGATCTGCACAGGGGCGGCAGCGGCAGCTGCGGGAGTGGTGAGAAGCCCATGCTGCCCTTCCGGGCAAACGCGTCGCATCAGCAGCTGGTACGACAGCAGCTCCGGAACCGCCTAAGCGGCAGCATGGTTGCGCCTGACGGCGGCAACTCCGGCGGCATCAGCAGCATGCCGAACAACACAGTGGCCCACGGGTCGCCGCTGCCCATGTCCCAGCAGATCATGGGCGGCCGAGGCGGCACAGGTACCATCTCTGGCTCTCTGGCGGGGGCAGCCCTTCTCCAATGCCCCGGCAACGGCAGCAGCGGCAACAGGTGGGTTGGAGCTTAGGACGAACCCCGGATCGATGTTGTTGTTGTAACGGTTACAGTGGGTTCCAGACCAAAAGGTAGAACCATCGGGCACATCGCCTGACACTGAGGGAGACGGAGGGTCGATGCGTGGATGCCTTGTTTGGTGGGGGCAATCAGAATAACTGACAACTAACAACCTTTTAAACTGAAGGAGGGGCGCGTGTGGGGACAAGTGGCTGTTCCGACGTTCGTTTTGCCGCGCCTACGTGCCGACAGCCCGCTACCCACCTGTCTGTCCATCCGTCCATCCGTCGCGCCGCTTACCTGCCTATCGATCTGCCTACCTATCGATCTGCCTACCTATCGATCTGCCTACCTATCGATCTGCCTACCTATCTGCTGCCTACCTATCTGCTGCCAACCTATCTGCCTGCCTGTCTGCTGGCTGCGCACTCAATACACGCAGGGCGGACATCAGGCTAAGCCGGCTGCAGCCTGCCGGCTCGCCGCAAGCCGGAGTGATGGCCACAGAAATCAGCACCGTCGATATGGTCAGCGCCACCTTCCAGGTGCGCGCGGCGTTCCAGGGTTTTGGGGCTTCAGGGGTGGGGGCTGTTTCCAGGGTTTTGGGGTTTCAGGGGTGGGGGCTGTTTCCAGGGTTTTGGGGTTTCAGGGGTGGGGGCTGGTTCCAGGGTTTTGGGCTTCAGGGGTGGGGGCTGGTGGGGACGATTGGACTGGCTCGCTCCCCGCCGTGTGCGGCTCGCTCCCTGCCGCCGTCCGAGTAGTCCTCCCTAGCTGCTGCCTGCCTGCCCTGAGTCCCTCTGGAGCGTGAGGGCGCAGCCCTGTGATTGGTTGAGGGCGCAGCCCTGTGATTGGTTCCTACCTCGCAACCTTTGTTGACGGCGTGTGATGGTGATGATGATGAACATGTTTTGTCACGCAAGGGACTGCCCTAATGGCCTAGCTTCGAGCCCCTCTTGCGCACGTCAAATGCGTAAGGATTTCTCGTGTTTGTGGGAATCTTCTCCTCATCTCTACTTGATTGGCTCACCGTCGGCATCGACCCCCGCCCGCCGCGACTCCGCTCTGTACGGCATCTCCAGGTGGACGCCAAGGCGGATTCGTTCGAGATGTCGGGCTCTGACGGCAATGGCGCAATGGTCTTCCAGCCGGCGGACGTGCTGGCGCACATCGGCGCGCGGCCTGGCCAGTGGCTCACCATGGTCGTGATGGAGGGTAAGCTCGGCACGGCGGCTCGGTAGGCGGGAGGGCGGGGGCGCGCGGGGGAGGGAGAAGCACAATTTTTTGTGTAAGGGACGGGTTAAAGAAACGAGGAATTATGGGCTGGGCGGCCTGTATAGATAGGGGATATGAGAGGAGACCCGTGGATTGGAGCACTGAAAAATAAAAGCGATTAGGAGACGAAGGCGACAGGTGGGGGTTTACAATAAAAGAACCGGTAACGCGACTGGGGAAATGTAGTTCGTGCATAGCCTTCGGACAGGGGGGGGGGGCCGGTTGTGTTCCACAATTTGACTTGGCGGAGTGCGTAGCTGCGTTCAGGGAGCCATGGAGGGGCTGAGAGGCAGATGGGTTGGGAGGCAGTGATAAGACGGGCTCGCGCAGCGGGCTGGATTTAGGGTTTTCCCCCACATCGATTCTATCAAATGATTTGATGGAATCGATCTGATTCAAAACGTCATCACCGCTATGCCCCGGCCCCCCGACTCCTCCGACCCCGCAGAGATGGACCGCGGCTCCCTGCACCGCTGCATCCATGGCGGCACGTTCCACCCCACCGACTCCTCGCTCAGCAAGCGCCACCGGGTCCGCGGCATTGTGCGCACACTGGTGGAGGTGGCACAAGGCATGGCGCACCTGCACTCCTCGGGGCTGGTGCATGGAGACCTCAAGCCAGGTGCGAGGGAGGACGGGCAAGCCAAGGAATGGAGGAATGGATGCTACCAAATCTCCGTTACCAGCTAGAGCCTCTGTGGGGATGTTAAAGGATGCACAGGGTCGGGGCGAAGGGCCGCACTGACGAAACACGCCGCAAAGCGCAGCCAAGGCAACGGCCAAAACGTCTAACGTCAACATGGACGTAGCTATGTAGGGCCACACACAGTTAACCCAAGCTCAAGAATCAGTAGGAGACGCTCGGGCTTCGAGTATGGTAGAAATCCTTGTAATCCTCACTACAATCGGAATTTGCATGTCTTGGTTTCGGGAGCGGGAGCTGAATACCGTGCCGCGATGGAACACAAATTTAACGAGGAGTATCCTAGTTGCGCCGAGCGAACTCAGGAATGGCCCAAATTGTGATCACTTTTTGGAGAAAGGTAGTCTAGGGAAGCGCCGACCCTCAAGGACTGGCGAAAGCGCGGAACCCAAGTCGGTTCGATTGCCATTTTAAATTCAAAAGTTGGGCCTGACTGAGTATTCCCTTAACCGTGAAGTGTTCCAAAATCCAACATGTTATCCTATTGTTTGTGAGGTTTCACTCCTTCTGCTGTCCGTATTTGCCAGCAACGCTATACGCTCCGTCCGTGCCGACTCGGCCCCCGCCATCCCGCCCTCCCTGCAGCCAACGTGCTGCTTAAGGCCAACGCTCGCGACCTGCGCGGCTTCATCGCCAAGGTCTCGGACTTCGGCGTCACGCGCGCGCTGGCGGAGGGCACCACGCAGGCCACCGTCTCCACCTCCGACTGGGGCACCGTCATCTACACCGCGCCGGAGGTGAGCAGGGATCGGCGGGAGTGGACTGAAAGCTGACTGCACGATACACTAATAAAACGTTGCCGCCCCCCTCCCCCGTTCTTCCTCTCCATCCCCGCCCGCCACCACGCACCCACGCACCTGCTGCCGTACACCCGCCTCCCCCTTCCCCCGTCAGGTCTTCAACGGCAAGGCCGGCATGCCGTCCGACGTGTTCAGCTTCGGCGCGCTGACGTGGCACCTCACCACGGGGCAGCTTCCCCACGAGGACATCAACCCCTTCGCAGTCATGCTTGCCGTCTCCCGCGGCGAGCTGGACCTCGACTGGCCCTCCACCGTGCCCAAGCCGCTCCGCAAGCTGGGAAAGCTGTGCATGCAGCATGATCCCGCGGCGCGACCCACCTTCCCCGAGATCGCCCGCGCGCTACTCAAGCTGGAAGCCAAGATGCGCCAGTACTCCACGTCATCGTCCATGTCGGGCGCGGTTTCAGGATCGATGCCCAACACGCCCACGGCCGGCGGCGGCCCCAACGTCATGTTCAGCCTGGCAATGGGCAGCTGCGGCGGCGGCGGCGCCGCCGCCGGCGGACGGCGGTGGTAGACCGCTATCATTTTACATGTCGGTACGTACGGCATGGCGACCGCGTGATGTACGCCGCGTGGGCTGGGTCGTGTGTGTGTATGTATGTGCGTGTGTGTATGTGCGTGTGTGTATGTGCGTGTGTTTTAAGCATGCTGAGCTGAGCCGCGAAGGAGACTGTATGTGCGTGTGTGTGTGCGAGGAGCGTATGCGTTCGGGTATGTCTGCTAGCTCGTGAGTGTACGCGACGCGGGGGAGAAAATGGGTATCGGAGCAGCCGAGTGAGAGAGTTGCACGTGACGAGGCCGGCAGGTTGGCTGCAGAACCAGCAGCATCAGGTGGGGTTCCAGGTGGCGACCTCGCGCGGCTGCTGCTGATCGCTGCTCTCGCAGCCGCTGGCTGCCTGCCGGCCTGAGCCAGGGACTTTATGTAGGCGAGAGTCGCGCGTGGAAGTTGGTTCCATACTTCTCGGCGGTGCTAGCTGGGCAGGGAAAGTATCTTACCAAGCAGCCCGCTGCCAGAACACACCGCGCAGAGCCGGGTTTCAGGCGGTTTCCGCTCGTCTGACCGGCGGGTGTCGAAGAACACACCAGACCGGGCTGTACGTCCACTGCCGTCGTAGAAAAAAAAAGAGTGTGCTTGGGGCTCGGATGTGGATGTGGATTTGTTGCCTCGGACTAACTCGCATGCAGCGGCGGCTTGAGCCTCACTCACCTAGGGTCATTACATTTTTTCATTCTCGCTGCTGCTTGGGTGGAGAGGGTGATTTGTCGTTGACACACCGGTTCGCCATGGGCTGCTGGCCTCGGCCCTGTCCTGGCATCGCTCGCTCTCTCGTCGACTGGGAGGCTAATAGTCTATCTAGCGAGCGGAGACGTGGGACAATGGCTAGTCGCTCGTTGGGGCCGCGCTGCATTCCCTTACTTGGGGGATTGAGCGAGCACGTGTGTTTTGTTTACACCTCATTCAGTCGTCATACAGTCGTGTTTACACCTCATTCAGTCGGCTGACGGCGCGCGGGAGAGAGCGTCGAGCCCACGACATGCGGGTCGGACGGGTAACGCATGTTTTTATGCTGGCTTGCTCGGGTTTTGCCCCGTCATGCATGGGGCTGCCGGGCGAAGAATCGGCGGTGGTAGGTCGCGCTGTCGTACTGCTGGTATGAGCGCATGTGCGGCGGCGGATTTTCGCTTACTTATAGGATTTCCGAACGTACGGACGCCGTACCGCTGTGCCCTTATGAAACATACGCTGACAGGCGGCGCACCTTTCGTTGTGCCGTGCGGGGGTGAAGGCCGGTATGGATGGAGCCCATACGGCGCGGATTGCGCGACTGGCTCCTTCCGACCTGTCTATCTAGCTGTCCACCTCCTTAGCTGTTTCACACTTTTTTCGGCACGCGCGCACGTGTTTTGCATGCTGACTTGATTGCTTGCTCGCTACCACTTGCTGCTGCGATGCTCGCGGCAGCAGCGCCGTGCCTGCAGTCACGCTATGCTAATAAATGATATCACCGCATGGGGCGACATGTATGCTGGGTTTGAAGTCCATCTGCGCCACCTGTCTTTCTCCATACCATCCAGAGCCGGCGGGGAGCGAGATTATTATTCCTCCGTCGCTCGATAGTGGCCGGTCTGCGCTGGGCCTCAAATCTGTTTTTCACCTGTTCGACGACCGATGGTGTTATGAACGTATGATGTTACAAGAAATCGGATAAGGAGGTATCATGTGTGAGGCAACGGCGGTCGGGTATGAGGCGACCGCAGGTCACGTCACGCGGCGTGTGTATTTGCGAGCGCGCATGCAGCGTGCTTGCGACTATCTTACTTCTAGCATCCCTGGACATATGTCCACTTGCGCGCTGCTTGGCCTACCAGCGCAAGCATGGTTGGGTACACAGACCCTGCCGAGGGCCTTATGACGAGGACCGGTGTACGGCGACACACCGCTGGCGCCGAAAGGTCGCTCGCGCGTTGAGTTCAGTCGAGCGGAGCGGCAGCAGCTCCGGTCGCGACAAGCGCGCGCCAACGATGAAGCTTATTAAGTTGCAGCAGCAACGCGCTTCGTTTATTTGTTTGTGACACGCGGCACGGCGCGGAGGGGATTTGCGCCCGCACGTCTGTGGAGGACCACGCGGACCGGCTGTATGGTAGATAGACCTGGTGGACCAGCGTGCTCGCGTCCGTCCTTTTGGGCGGGTCCGGGCACTGAAATGACCTGCACAGGGCCCCGGCCGGCGGCACACGCGACTGGTCGGTGGCGCGACGACGCGTTTCGGCGGCGACTGACGCGTTTCGGCGGCGACTGCGTGTCGCGGCATGGTCCGGCGGTGGGCCTTGTAAGTAAGTTGCGGCGTGCCTTGTAAGTGGCGGCGGCCCCCGCTCAAGTTGCGGGCGGGGTGGGCTTGCTGAGTGACGTGGACGTTTGTTGTTCATGATACGACTGACGTACCTGCGGAATGTATGTGTGGTTGCCTGCTTGTGTGGGCAAGGTACGATCAGGTGCACCGAGGGAACGTGAGACGAAGGGACGGGGGGGCCGAGTGGTGCATGGGGAGGGCTCGGGGTGTGCGGCATGTGTGTAGCGAGCGCGAGGGTATCTACTCGAGCGTGAAGAAGGCGCATATGCGCATTTTTAGTGAGTGGGTCGACGTCTACAGTTCGAGCTCCTCCTACAGCGCTTGTTTGCGCAACAGGCGCGTACACGCAGAATGGGCCTCTTGCCAGGAGTTGCGTTGATCGATTGATGCCGATGGCGCGCAGTGGATCAAGTCTCGGCCGGAGGCGGCACGGTGTATGTGGGCACGGGATGGCGTGCAGAACTCGCACGCGGGGGCATCCTAGCTCCTATCAGTACTTGAAAGCATGCTCGTGGCGGGTGGGGCGGGGCAGTGAACGGGCGTGGGGCTCGTGTTTTGTTCTTTACTCAGTTGCTTGGATGGTCAGTAGATAGTACAGTCGTTGCAACGATCAATAGACAGCATGCGGCAGGTAGCAGGCCTGCACGGCTGCTTGTGTGTGTGTGTGTGTATGAGAATGAGTGAGTGTGTGTGTGTGTGTGTGTGTGTGCGCTCATAGCCCGGTGGCGGCGGTGGCGGCGGCTGGCCGGTAGGCGGGACGGACGGAGAGTGGTAGTAGCAGGGACATCAAGCATTGTGGCAGCAGGAGGTTACGTAAGGGGGCAGGCGGGTGGGAGGGAGAACCCAGCAGCTAGTACTACAGATGGCGGGACAGCGGGCGCGAGGTGGGCTGTCACTATGGAAGCCGGCCCCCGACCAGTGGATGGTCCGGACGGGTCGTCTCACTCGGCGGCGGTGGCCCCATTCAATTCAACGCCGCCTCACGGCTTGGCGCTCCTGCCGGCACAGAAACCTGCGACTGCGCTGCTGGGGAGAAGGAGGGGGGCAGGGGGAGTGTGGGCGATCAACGCCTATGGTATGCAAGCATATGACTGGTCGGTGGGAAGGGTTCGTGGAGAGGTGTTGCCGCGGGCGCAGAGAGACTTTATATCTATCTATCTATCGGCTTCTCCTCGGGCGCGTGCTTATTCAGGCGCCGTCGCAGCCCCGTCAGCCACCAAGGATGAATATTTTCGGTGTTGTGGGCCTGATACGCATGTTTACGGCCTAATTGCAGCCTACAACAAACAGTGCCTCAGCGTGAAGAGCGTACGTATAGGGCAGATGGGCCGGGACATTTTGCAGTCAACAAAGACGGCCTTCCTCTGGACGGACGTACGGTGGCAGCGGGCGGGCGGATGCGGAAGGGCGGGTGGCGGTGGACCCGCGGAAGGTGGGAAGCCACAGACCAAGCAGGTGCAGGTGTTGTTAGTTGGGATGGTTACTTTGACGGAAATGGGCGTGTATGCATGGGGCAAGGTTGCTGCCGGCAGCTCGTCTCATTGGTCCGTGGGTTCGAACCAAACCAAGGGGCCTGCATTGCACTGCAACCCGCTGGTGATAAGCCGTGAGTGGGTCATGGCACGGATTGAGGGACGGCGATAGTGTCCCTGAGGGGCCTTATCTCGTCATGCTTATCTATCACGACCGGTGTACGACGTACGATGCGTGGAGTCCGCCGTCAGGAGCCGAGACGTGCGCGTGTCCGCTACGTCGTGTGGAACCACAAATGTATGGCGGCCGTGTTGGCGTGTTTGTTCGTGATCGAGATGCTGCCGGGTGCCGCTGCTATGCGTTGGATCATCGATATGCACCACCCGGTTGGCGGTTTGCGCATCCACACTTGTTAGCTTTCGCGTTGTGTATTAGTTTTAGGGTTTAAACCGTTTCATCTTTCATGTGTGCCTTCGTGCGTCGCTGCTGCAGCAGCGTGGTGCTGCCGGCAGGTGCGGCAGTCCTTGTCTTTGGCAAGGGAGGAGGCAGGCTTGTTTTGGAGAGATGAAAATGAGTTGGTGTGTAAACAAAGAGGTTGGACGTGTGGAGAGTGTGGGAGGAGCGTCGCTGCAGCGTCGTTTTAAAGCTGCTGCAAGCAAGAATGTGTGCGTGTGCGCACAGCGGTGGTGGAGAGGGGGTGGGCACTTGCTCGCATTGCTCAACGAGCACAGCAAAGCTGTCGATGGCGTCTGGAAGGTGGGTCTGGAGTGGTTTCACGGACTGCTAGGTACCAACTGATCGACCGTTTTTGCGACTCACACGGAATAGGCTTGCGTTGGCGTGTTTGGAATTAGGTTTTGGTCAGTTGTTGCGGGCGGGCAGCCCACTTTGTGGCTTGCTTATCCCTGCTTGTCAACACCATGTGCTGGCACTCCTGCCGTTTACGCTTTCTCAAACAGCAGCACGGCGTCGTACGGCTGGTAGGAATAAGCCCCGTCCGGGCGCTTAACTTGTATTACCCGTGGACTGCCTCCGGTGATATGGCCGTGGCGGACGGGTCCTCTCCCAGATGGGTGTCGCCACAAGTGGGGCCCACCTAAAACTCTGGCCAATCCGGCGACAGATGGTGTCAACAAACCCCAGATGGGAGATCGATCAGTTAGGAGTATGATATGTTCCGAATCACGGAAGCGGGGCCCAGCTGAATGGGTCGCTTTCCTATTTAGACTAGGTCGCTATGGTTCCTGCGGGTCCTACGTGGAGGGCTTGCTGATGTTCACGGCGCAATGTGGCGTCCGTGTGTTGTCGTTGCTCGTGTCTTAAGTCAGTGCTGTGACTGCGGCCTACCAAGCTTGTTCCTTTTCTAACTTTGCTCCATCAGGATCCATCTTTCTGGAGCCCGATCTGGGAGGTTTCGCTTGATATCTTTCGCTCTGAAGTGCCCGCGTCTTAATTACCTAAGCGGGCTTTATTACCGCAGTCGCGCGTCGGCTCAGCAAGTTTGACGTCGCGTCTTTCCTGGCCATTTGGTGGTAATAAATAGCGCACATATGTAACGCGTTCGGAGACGGCTTTTCCATCGACGTTTTGCGCTTGCGCCGCAGCTGCCTTAAGGGCCCGCCAATTGGCGGTATCCATCACTTCACGCATAATTCGTAAGAGGTATCATCGACACCGTATGTGTGCTCGCCCTCATATTCATGTAACACATTTTTACCCTCAGGGTTGGTGCTCAAACTGTCTCACAGACAGGAACGCGCAAGATATGGACAATAAAACGTCGCAATCTGGCCCTCACGGCATCAGCGCGCAACCAACGCAAAGCCAGTCGATTCATCTAGCGCATCGTCAGCATTGTACGGCCTCTCACGGCCAAAGACTGACCGACTCGTCACGTGCGGTAGGTTCGAGCCACTACTGGCGACTTATTGCGTTAATGGGTGACGCCTGATAACACCTTATGGAGTCGTGCCGAGCGGGGGGTGGGGGGGGCCGAAAATTGCTTGTTTGCGGGCGGGGTTTGAACTGGTTCGGCCTGGAGTGCGTCGGGTGTGAGCAGCACGCGCTTCGGGAAGCCCTGGACAGGCAAGGGGTGGTCGGAAGCACAGCGATGTGGCGAGGGGAGTAAGCGAAGGCAAACAGCTGCAAGCGACGCTATGCTAAGCCTAGGTTTATTCGGATTACGAGGACCCACCGGCCGCGGCCCCTACTACGGAACGTCAAGTAAATGCAGATAACGTACGTAGGATGGTGAATTCGAGTAAAATAGATGCCCATATCACACATCTGGGTATAGGCGTATAGCTCCTACGCTCCGGAACCTGGTTAAGGAGGAAGGTGCAGCAACGCAGACGCTCGACGCGTAAGTTATTTTGACTCAGATGTAATTATATCTGAGTATCCTGGTATGAGGAATGTCCTGGTCAATACGTTCGCTCCGTCCGTTCCAGTCTTGCCGCAGCTCCGTTAGGCATCGAATTTACGAGCCTACCGGTGCAGGTCCACCACATGTAGTGCAAAAACTCCAACCTTTCGCGCCTGCGTGCGCGGCAGCAAGGCAGTCCGCGGCAGCTTCGGCAGCCAAGCTGCCGCTGGCGGAGGCCTCGCGCCTTCTGGAAGAGCAGTTGCGATTGCTGGAGACAGAGCGGGAGGAATCTCTGTCAATCGGTGGGTCGCAGCGCGTCGCTCGCCACCAACGTGGCTCCAACTGCCCATTTCCCAGCCGCTGCCGCAGCCCGGCCTTCTGCCCCCGCCCCCGCCCCCTGCCGCCCTGCCACCTGCCGCCAATCTCCCCTGCCCCTCTCCCGCCGCCTTTCTGCCTTTCTCGCTCGCGCCTTCTCAGCCCAAGCCTGCACTGCGCGCAGCAAGCGCCTGCTGGCGCGCCTCAACAACCTGACGCAGTACTCCGCGGGCGCTACCGCGCGGCGCAGGACCTCAGCGGCTGCTCCCAATCCCCCCAGTCAAACCCCTAGATCCGGCAGCCAAAGATCCGGATCCGCGTCCGGGCACGGATCCGGATCCGGATCGATCTCCCGAGGTGTCTACCCGGATGGTGGCAAGGTGACAGCGGCGCCGGCGGCGGCAGAGGACCCCCAAGAGGCGCAGGTGGGTGGGCTGGGGTCCCCGGGGTGAGACAGGTGTTATTGTTACTCCTTAGGGGACCCCCGGTATCCTGCGAGATCCATCCCGACACAAGCTCTTAACCGAAGCACCTCCGCCTACCCCATCAACCGCAACACCTCCTCCCGCCCCGGGATCTTCCCCTTGTCTTCTTACCACGCCCCCAAACTAGCCGCGGAAATACCGCGCGTTCGTAATCTATTCACCAGCTAGTGTCTGCCCTCCGTTCCCTATGTCGTGTAATCGGGTCTTTATGCCACACACAGACACACTCACAGACACACACACACACACACGCGCGGGGTACTCAGCCCCCGGCTGTACGGCACCCTTGTGGTCCCGTGCGTGTGCGTCGCCCCTCTCCCTGGTATGGGAGTTTGCTTCGGCTGTCTTTCCGTTAGGGCGGGGTTAGCTGCCCTTGGCCAACGCCAGGCCCGGTCAGATATGATGTAAAAACACACACACACCCTGCCCCATAGACTCGCCGGCTGGTCTCACGGGCGCTCAATCGCAACATGACCCGTGGCGACAACAACCTGGCGCTGGCGGAGAAGCTGCAGGTGTACATCGGTGGGTGCTTGCAATGAAGGCCCGTGCACGCGAGGAAAACCGTTGGGTGGTTGGTGGGCTGCGGGGTGGCATACAAAACGCCGACGCGTCAGGGACAGGATAGTTGGCGCATGGTCGGCGGACACCTAGTTTGGGCAGCAGGGTGGGAGGGTGGTGGGGGGTGAGTGGAAGCGCTCCAGGGATGGCTAGGGCAGTCGGGAAAGGGAGGCTGCCGGGCGGCGATGGCGGGCCATGCGCCATGGGAGCCGGTGTCTGGTGTGTACGGCCGTGCCACGGCCCTTACAGCTCTGCCACACGGTGCGAGCATCGCTCCGAATGTGTACGGCATCCAGGACGAGCCGGGCCGTACACGGCACGCAGTCCATTTGCTCCGGACTGCCCCCCCGCCAGCCCTAGCCTCTTCCGCCGCACTTCCCGGGCCCCTCTGACCCTGCTGGACGGGGCTGCCGCCTCCACTGCTGCCGCCTCCACTGCTGCCGCCTCCACTGCTGCCGCCTCCACCGCTGCCGCCTCCTCCGCTGCTACTTCGCCGCTGCTGCCGCGGTCTCCACCGTGGTCCCCCGCAGGGCTGCTTAAAGAGGAGCTGCGGCGGGTACGACAAGGTGACGTGTCACTTGCGTCCAAGATCCTGGACGGGCACCGCGCACGTGGGACGGCAGCCGCGGCGGCGGCGAAGCCGCCGACGCAACCGGCACCATCGCCGCCGCCGCCGCCACCACCTCCGACGCCACCGCCGCCGCCGCCAGCTGATGTACCTGGAAGGAGCATCAGAGGCGCTGATGGCGGCGGTGCGCGGTACGGCGGTGCCCGGTACGGCGACGGAGTGGCTGGCCAACCGTTGGGCGCAGGGGTGGCTGAGTCGCTGGGTCTGGGGAGACAGAGCGAGGGGCTGCAGGTGGAGCTGGCGGGGGGCAGCAACGCTCTCCGTACGGCGGTCGGCGGGGGGGAGGTTGGCGGGGGCGGGAGTGCTGCAGCCGCCAGCTCGGCGGGCATGGACAGCGATGGCGGTGGCGGTGCTGTCGGCGGTGGCGGTGGCGGTGGCGGTGCTGTCGGCGGGGGGCCAGACGCTGGAGGCGGCCTGGGTCGCATCTTCAGCCGCACCCAGCTGCTGCAGCTGCCTGGAGACATGGGGGCGGAGGTGGGGGCGCCTGGCGGAGGCGGTAACCCCGGCCGCAATCCAGCGGAGGTGGGGGCGCCTGGCGGAGGCCGCAATCCAGCCCGCGCCGCCGACTCCCTCCGCGAGCCCCCATCCAGTGGCAGCAGCAGCAGCGCCACCTATAGCACTACTAGCAGCAACAGCACCACCACCTCCAGCAGCGCCACCTACAGCACTGCTAGCAGCGATGTTGGCAACGGCGGGAAAGGTGGCAGCGGCGACGGTACGGCGGCTGCGGGAGGATCGCTCGCGGCCGAGGCCGAGGCCGGAGCGAGCGGGCTGAGGGCAGGAGCCGAAGCAGCAGGCGCCGCAGCTATCGGAGCTGCAGCAGCTGGCCTCATAAGGCCCCACAACGATCCCGGGCCCGGGCCCGCCCCCGGCCCTCCTGACCCCCCCGGTGCCAATCCAATATCAGCCGCCGGGCCAGCCGGCGATCCTCCCCTGCATCCCGCCGCGGATCCGGCGGTGGATCTCGCCGCGGATCCAGCCGTGGATCCCGCAGTGGATCTCCCCGCGGATCCGGCTGCCGATCCAGCCGTGGATCCCGCAGTGGATCTCGTCGCGGATCCAGCTGCCGATCCAGCCATGGATCCTGCAATGGATCTCGCCGTGGATCCAGCTGCGGATCTCGCCCAGGGCCTGGGCCTCAGCCTGTCCGCTGCGAGGTTCATGGCTCGGGACGCGGAAGACGCCCGGCTTGCACTCATGGGTCTCCTCAGCCCCGGGGGGGGACTCCCGGGGCCTTTGGAGGGGGCTAAGCTGGGCGACGTACCGGTGCGGAGCGATGGCGGGGCGGCAGCGGCGCCAGCGGCGGCACCCGAGAGCGGTGCGGAGCCGGGAGGGGGAGAGAGCGTCGTTGCAGAGGTCGGGTCAGGGGGCCTGGGGGCGGGCAGCGTTTACGTTTACGCGCTGGCAGGCGATGAGGTGCCGGCCCGTACGACACGAATCCAGGCGCCGTCAGCGTCAGCGGCGGCGGCGGCGGCGGTGGCGGCAGCAGCCGCGGCGCAGGGGCTGGGAAGAGGGACCGCGGCCGCCGGTGCTGGCGGAGCCGCGACCCGGGCGGGGTCTGGCGCTGGGCGAGGCCCTGCGGCGCGTGGGAGACCCATGGGTCGCCCTGGCGGCGCAGCTGAGGATGTACGGCGGCTAGGGTCGTTGCTGTCCGCTATGGTTTCGGAGCTGCGTAGCCGGGGCTACATGGGCTGCGACGCCCAGGTGGGCGCGGCGGCGCTGGAGCTCGAGCGGGCGCTGGCGGCGGCGCGTGCCGCGGCGGCGGCGGCGGCGGGGTCAGGCCCGGGCCGGTGAGCTACTCAGTCAGCTCCGGAACCAGGGCTGGTGAGTTTTGGTCGGCTCCGGAACCAGGGACGTGGCGAGGTGGTGGCTGCGGTGGTGGTCGATGAGGCGCCTTGAGAGCTGTGTGGAGGGGGCGCGTGGATAGCAACCGGGGGCTGTTGTTGGGTTGGTCTCGGAGCAGCAGTTACAGCAGCAGTAGTAGTACGACTGGGCGAGGACTGCGTTGCTTGTGCGTGCCGTCGCGAACCAACGATCGAGCGACTGGAGGGGGTGGGGGTTTGAGGGTTTGTGTGAGTACCGCAGGATGCGTACGGCAGAGTGAGTACCAGTGATTTTTTTTTGAGGAATATATTCCTTTTTAGGAATAAATCGGGTTTTTTGGGCTGGAAAAAAAGGAACCGAGCGCAGTCCGGCCGTACGTTTTCGTTTTTTGCCGAAAATTGCCTGTTTTCGCGAAAGCCCACCTAATTTATACAAAAAGGAGTCATTCAATCACTTAAGGATTAATGGTGAACCATGGATTGCTCTAAGAAGGTCACGCCTGGAAGTCAACGGGGCATAGGAGCATTTTTGACTGGTCTGAACGCGGCAAAGTACTCTGATCCTAAGCTTCCCAAGCGCGGAAGGCCACCTAAGCAACAAAATAACGCCGACAGTAAAAAATGCGAAGGCCTTTCGGAAGCCACTGGGGACGACACGCAGGGGCAACGATGCAGCATTGCTGCAGCCGCAGCTCGTGCCAGCCGACTCCAGCTTCCTTACCCCAAGCGCTCACGATGACCGTCATGTGCGTAAACGTCAGCTTAATGAGGCCGACGAACTTAGCGACGACGGCGACGGCGATGAGGACCGCGAGGGGGACCGCAACCGTGTCAGCGATGAGGGGGCAACAACCCAAACCCCCAAGACGCCCGCCAACAAGAAACCCCGACAGCAGAGCCGGCCACAAACGCCAAAGGGCCAAAGTGATGGTGCGTGGGTGGGCGCTCAGGCGGAGCACCCCTACAAGTGGCAGTTGGACTGGCCAGCCAGGTGGCCGTGGGCTGAATGCGTGCCTGCCGACACGAGCAAGGGGGAGGTCCACGATCGGGTGCGCTGCACAATGTGCTCCTTGCGCATGGGGACGGACGACACCTTGGCGGCCCGCACTCAAACCATCCAGAGACACGAGGAGTCTGATGCGCACCAAAAATCATTACGTCGGTGCAGGCGGCCGTCTCACCGGCTGTCCAGGTGCTGATCGATGAGCTTACGGAGCGTTTCCCACCGCACCCCCTCCTGAGCGCGATGTCCATTGTCTACAGCGTGTACTGGGAGGACAAGCCAGCGGTGCAGGACTTCCAGGCCAAACTTAAGACCATTAAAGACCACTATTGCCAGGAGCGCGTGGGGGCTGACGGCAGCAAGGTGCCGCCGTTGCTTGATGGCACAGTGCTTGATGGGCAGGCATCGACCTTCGTCAGCGTCATGACGGCGCTGGGCGCCGAGGCTCGCCTCAAGCGGATGCGGGAGCGCACAGCACAGCAGCGGCAGGCAGCGGTGGAAGGCGAGCAGGCGAGCAAGCGCGCACATCGTGCGATGCTGGAGGACTCGCCGACCTTGCAGCTGTGGCAGCGGATCAGCAACACGCCGGGCATTGAGGCCGGGTTGACTGAGTTCATGGCTCTGGCCAAGCTGGTTTTTGTGATGGTGCCGGGGTCAGTTGAGGATGAGAGGCGCTTCTCGGCCATGGCGTTTGTGCAGGACCCAACCCGCAACCGCCTGGATGGGCACTTGGCGCTGTGCGTGCGCATGTTCACGCAGGATCTGTTTGACCTGCGCACGTTCCCCTTCGAGGCTGCGCTGGAGAAGTGGAAGGAGAGCAGCAGCAGGGGCCGGTACATGATGAACCGGTAGACTTTAGTTGAGCTAGGTGGCCGGCTGTTCATTATCCTATTTCATGGTTGTTGCAACGATTACAGTGGTGTTGTTACTGTTGGGGGTTGGTCCCACCATTTCCTTTGATGAGCGGGTCTGAGAGCCTGAGACCCTGAGAGACCGGTATTCGCCCCCCTTTCGAGTTTCGGTATTCGGCCCCCTTTCGAGTTTCGGTATTCGCCCCCCTTTCGAGTTTCGGTATTCGGCCCCCTTTCGAGTTTCGGTATTCGGCCCCCTGCCGACAGGTAGAGGCCTACTTCTGTGAGAGGACTTGTAATTTAAGGGGGGGGTCTGGGGGGGGCGAAGCGCCCCCCAGCGCCTCACAGAAAAGGAACAGAAAATTAGTCCGGACGGAAAACTCGTTCCTCATAAGTAACCAAATAATTCCCCGGCCAAAACCAAAAAAAAATCACTGGTGAGTACCGCAGAGGGGGCGGGACAGCGAGCAGCCGCGGTGGCGGCCTTATGGTGCGGTGCCCGGCTCGGGAGCGGCCTGGCCGCACAGGCGACGGGGGGTCGTGTGTTTTAGTATGAGGCCCTGGAGCAGGTGCAGGATGCATGAGTCATCCCACTGGTGGTGATCCAAGGCTGTGCGTGTACCTTCTACTGCCGTGCATTCGAGCTGAACCGTGCCACTTTTAACACATCAAATTCGGCCGGTTGCGCGCGGATGGATTACACGGTACAGCGGGCGAAGAAGACCCGGGGCGAACAAGCACGACAGGATATCGCAAGTCCGCAACACCTCGCCACCTCCTATCGACATCAGGTAACCGCCGAACGGAAACCGCCTGCCGCCGAGAAGGCGCGGAAGGGACGCACCCGCAGGCACCCGCAATAGGGGGCTAGCGGCAGGAGGTCAGGGCAGGTCAGGGCGGCCTCCATCAGGAAGTTAACAGTTCGTACCTTTCGTACGGGCTCGTACCTTCTGATGACGGGGGGGACGCAGTGGACAGGGCAGGCGCGGGGCTAGCCGACCTTGCGCTGGCGTCCCCTTGGGTCCAGAACGAGGCCGCTGGGCGTTTTGTGTGCGTAACGCGTGGCGGCAAAAGGAGACACGGCCCCGTTCTGCAGGGTTCTGCCACGTCCTGGGGGCACTGCCCTCCGCCGCGCTGCAAGGGATGCTCCAAATTCGGGCTGCGTGACCAACCCAATGCCTGAGGTGGCAAAGGGAAGCAAGGGGAATGTGGATCTGCATGCCGAGAGTTCAGCTCTCGTGCTGAAATCCTCTTTCTCGACTGAACGATGCCGGCTCAACGAACGCACGGTATTGCGCAGTTTGAGGTCGTGCCAGACGCAGGCTTCGTTTGGAGAACCCTGCAGTACCGCTTGATCGAGATGTGCATGTGGAATGGTACCATTCGACCCAAAACGCTTTCGTATACTTTTCAGATTATACATCGTGTATGTTTTGTTTCTGCGCTCACGTACGTGCGCGCCAAAGGCTGCCTTAGTGCTTGTGTACCTTCGGAGCATTTCGGTTGACAGCCCGCCGGAACACTGCCCTTGCCGGGCCTTTCACCGCTCTAGGCTGATTTATCTTGCCAATCCTTTAAAATGCTGTCATTCTTGCTCGGCACGGCAGCCATCGTCGCGCCGGCGCAGATTGGGCTGCCAGCGGGTCTGGCCGTGGTCGGCCTCAAGGCCGGGCTTGGCGCAGCGAAGCGCAGACGGGAAGCGAGGGCTGCTCGTATCAAATCGGAGAGCACGGCCAAGCTGGAGGCTACGTATGAGGCACTCTTGGCCGAGGACGCGATCGAGCCGGTGACGCTGTCCTGGAGCGACCTGCATTGCAGCCTGAAGCTTAAAGATGGCACCACCAAACCGATTTTGCGGGGTGTCTCTGGGGTGGCGCGCCCCGGAAGGTGCGTTGCTTCTGGTGGTGGTTGGGCAGCATGCGTCAAGAAAGCACATAGCCGCGCTGTGCCCTGCTCCATCATCCAATTCCAATACGACAATGCCGGACGCGTCATCGCTCGAACAAATCGCAAGGGAAGGTATGATAACAAAACTATTGCACAGAGCAGCGCCGCCCGTGCTCCCCCACACTCCTCGACCCATCTCCACCTCACCCAACCCTCTCACCCTGCGCTCTCGCTTCCAAAGCGGCCTCAGCGACCTCCGCCCCCGGGGCAGGACCTTCCCCCTCCCTTCCCCTCCCACCCTAACCCCCCTCCCGCCCCCAAACAATTATTTTCTGTAGTCCCCCCCCCCACATACAAATGCTCGCCGCCTCGCTCCCGACCCGCCCGCCTGCCGTACACAGGCTCGTGGGCCTTATGGGTCCCAGCGGCAGCGGCAAGACCAGCCTGCTGACCGCCCTGGCTGGCCGGGTGCCTGCGGGGTCGGGAATGATTCTGTCCGGAGAGCTAACCGTCAACGGACTGCCCGCGGGGGAGGGGGGACACCGCCAGGTGCGAGGGGGGTGGCATAAAAACCGGTTACGCGACATGCATAGGATAGCTGGCGCATGGGTGGGGAGGGGAGGAATTGAAGGGCGGCCCAGCCGGGGTGTTGTGGGGGAAGGAGGCAGGGTCGGAAGACGGGAGGAAGGCAGAGGCTTTGCGGTGCGGAGGGAGTCGCGAGCTTCCTTCCCGGACCCCTCGACTGGTCCGTCGTGCGCGCCACACACACATACACACACCTTTCATCCTTTCTTTCGTTCCCCCTACAGGCCTTCGTGCAGCAAGAGGACCTTTTCTATTCCATGCTCAGCGTGCAGGAGGTGAGGGGGGTGCGGAGGGGTGCGGGGTGGGGGGCGGAGGGGAGGTGGGTGCGGGTGTGTGCGGTGTTTGGAGCGGTGGGGGTTTGAGAGGAAGCCCGTACGTGTCGAGCCCGGATCAAGGGCGGGGGGAAAGATGCGGGAACTGGAGGGTTTGACAGCCAGGGTTCCTCCCCCCTCGCTCTCCCCCCCATTCCCAAACCCCCACGAGCCCCCCGAACCCGGCCCGGCCCCCCCGCCTGTCTCCCCAGACCCTCTCCATGGCTTCGGAGCTGCGGCTGCCCCGGCAGATGGCTCCGGAGGCTAAGGCGCAGTACGTGGATCAGCTGGTGGCGGTACTGGGGCTGGCCAAGGCGGTGTCCACTCTGGTGGGGGATGACAAGACGCGCGGGCTGAGCGGAGGTGCGCAGCGGGGGCCGGGTCGGGTCGGGGAGGGTCGGGTCGGGGAGGGTCGGGGAGGGTCGGGGAGGGTCGGGGAGGGTCGGGGAGGGGTGGACAACACCGTGTGTGTATGTGGGTCGGGAGTGGGGGAGAGGAAAGCAGTTGATGCCAAGTAGTAAACCGGGGAGGAAAACACTTGGGGGTGCTGCTGCGAGGGAGACCTGTGGAGAGGGGAAACACGTTTGGTTCGAAACTGGATTACCATCACTCCCACTGCCACCACCCGGTGAAAGCAGGGCGCGGAATAGTGAGGAAGCTCGATCGCTTTTCCTTCGCTTAGCGGTCAATTCGAGCGCACACACACGATGTGAAATGATGAAGACGCCCTCCCTAGAGTATTCGGGGCTTAGCGGTGCATCAAGACACACATATACACACACACACCCTACCGCAGGCGAGAAGAAGCGACTGAGCATCGGCTGCGAGCTGGTCGGCTCTCCCTCCCTGGTCTTCTGTGACGAGCCCACAACCGGGCTGGACTCGTTCCAGGCGGAGAAGGTACGACACACCGTACGGCAGCAGGGAGGAGCGTGGAGGCCGCCGCCACGCACCCGCGTGTGTGTATGTGTGTTCCCCTCCCTCCCTCCTCCCCCCATTTTCCCGGCTCTCCTCCCCCCTGCCTGCTGCCTCTTTTGTCACTACGCGTCCCTCGACACCGGCCGGTCCTCTACTTGGACCCACATACCCCCGCTCCCCCCCCTCTCCCCTCCTTCCCCCCCCCTTCCAACCCCATTCCCCCCCGGCCCCTCCCCCGCACCCCCCATTCAGGTCATGTCGACTCTGTCCTCTCTGGCCCGCTCCGGTCACACGGTGGTCGCCTCCATCCACCAGCCCCGCTCCTCCATCTTTGCGATGTTCGACGACCTGGTGCTCCTGTCAGAGGGACAGCCGGTGTACTCGGGACCGGCGGCGGAGGTGGGGGCGGCAGGGCGCGGAGGGAAACGCAGGAAGCCCGAGGTCCAGGGAGGGTCCAGGGGGGTATTGCAAGTTTGCAACGGGGGGCATGGGGCCTTGGCGCCCTAGGGGCCCTGGGTGCTGGTGGAACGTGTGGGAGGAAGGGAGAGTGCCAGGCTCTTAAGGTCCCCCACTTGCTACTTCAGCACCGAACTCCTCCTCCCCCCCTTTCCCCCCTGCCCCCCTGCCCCCCTGCCCCCCTGCCCCCCTGCCCCCCTGCCCCCCTGCCCCCCTGCCCCCTGCCCCCCTGCCCCCCTGCCCCCCTGCCCCCTGCCCCCCTGCCCCCCTGCCCCCCTGCCCCCCTGCCCCCCTGCCCCCCTGCCCCCCTGCCCCCCTCCCCCTCACTCCCATGCGCCCACAAAATCGGTGTCCGCCGACCCTGCGCCAACTATCCTGTCCCTGTCGCGTAAACGGTAAACGGTTTATTTGCCCCTTCCCCCCCCCCAGGCTCTGGCCCACTTCGCCGCCCTGGGTCACACCTGCCCGGAGCACTTCAACCCTGCGGAGTTCCTGGCGGACCTCATATCAATAGACTACGCCAGCGGGGAGGCGGAGGCGGACAGCAGGTGGGGGGACCGGGGGGTGGGGGGGAGGTAGATAGAGAGAAGCCGATGAATGAATGAAACTGGAGTGGGGGGTCCACTCGGCGCGTAGAGGGGCGAGGGGCGCAGAAATCTTGTGTGTCATTCTGCCCTGTCGGCGGTTGACGGTTGCGGTACGGCTCCGCAGGGCCCGCCTGGAGCGCTTGGTGGCGGCGTGGCGCGGCTGCGAGCAGCGGCGGCGGCAGCCATCGGGACTGGGCCTGGGGTCGGAGGCGGAGGCGGCGGAGGCGGCGGAGGCGGCGGAGGCGGCGGAGGCGGAGGCGGAGGGGCGGGCGGTGGTGATGAGGCGGGCGGCTCAGCTGCCCCGGGCGGGGCCGCTGCGGCAGCTCCGGCTGCTGCTCACTAGGTCTTGGCGCCAGGTGTGAGGGGGGGTGGGAGGTGGGGGGCAAAGAGTTCAGGGTTTTAGGGTTTTAGGGTTTTAGGTAGGGTTCCGGAGCGCAGGTCTGGACCGGGTCCGGAGGTTCCGGAGCCTTGGATGCGCTGTTAGCGAGCGAGCTAAGCAGCGCGTAGCGCCCCTTGTACGGCAGGCAGTTGGTCCCAGAGGGGACTTCCCTGGAGTGGCTCCCTCCCCCTCCCCCTCCCCCCCTGACTCTTTCCCCTCCCCCACCCCGTCCCCCAAACCCTGGAACCCCGGAACCCCCCCTGGACCCCCTGGACCCCCACAGGTGATTCGCGACAAGGCCACCAACTTCGCTCGCGCCATGTCGAACCTGTCGTCGGCTCTGGTGTTCGGAGCCATCTTCTTTCGCATGCGGAGGGGCCAGTCCAACATCCAGGACCGCATGGGGCTGCTGCAGGTGGGGGGGGTTGGACGGGGGGTGTTTGGGGGAGGGTGACAGGAAAGGGGAGGTTGCCGGGGGGTTGTTTCGTGGTTTTGTGTGTAGTTATGTGTTGATGTGTGACTATGTGTTCGTGTGTGGGAGGTGTGTGTTTTCACCGCCAAGCTGCTGCATGTGTGTGCATGTCCGTGTCGGAGAGGGTGGGGCGCAGCTCTTTGCACCGCCTGCTGTCTGGTGGCATCAGGAAACACAAAACACCTCCCCCCCGAAGAAGGCTCTGTACGCTCCGGGGTTGAGCGCGATGTACAACGAAAGGCTCTCCCCACCTCCCCCTCCCCTCTCCCCCTCCCCCCCCGGTTTTCCTTCGTACAATCCCCCTCCTCCCCCCTTGCCCCTCCCTGGACCCCAAACCCAGGTCGTCGCCATCAACACCGCCATGTCCTCCCTGGTCAAAACCCTAAACATCTTCCCGCGAGAGAGGACCATCGTGGCGAGAGAGAGGGCCCGACAGTCGTACGGCATCTTGCCGTACCTCTCGGCCAAGCTGGCTGCAGAGCTGCCCGTCGGTACGTGGTCGGTCGCTCTCACCCCCCTTCTCAATCCCCCCCTCAACCCCCCTCTGAACCCCCTCTCAACCCCCCTCTCTTCCTTTCTTACCCCCCCTCTCAACCCCCGCTCTTCCTTTCTTACCCCCCCTCTCACCCCCCTCTCTTCCTTTCTTACCCCCCCTCTCAACCCCCCTTTCTTTTCCATCCCCCTCTCACCCCTCCCTCACCCCCTCCCGCCCCCTTCCAGGCGCCCTGTTCCCGCTGCTCTTCGGCGCCATCGTGTACCCCACCTGCGGCCTGCACCCCTCCCTGGGCCGCTTCGCGAAGTTCCTGGGGATCATAACCCTGGAGTCATTCACATCACAGGTGGGGGATTGGGGGGGTTACAGGTAAAGAACCGGTAACTCGATTGGGGGGGGGGGGAAGAGGAGGGGAAGGGGCGTCCGGGGGGTGAGCCGAGGAGTTTGGCCAAACCCGCGGTTTGGGGCTTGCGGGGGGCGCTGCTTGCGGGAGGAGCAGTGCGGAGGTGCCGACACGGCATGCCGCGCTGCGCCCTTCCCCGCGTCGCGCATCGTACGCTGCGCGGCGTCAATCGTGTCGTACGTCGTCGTACCATGCCGTACGCTGTCGTACTTCGCAGGCTCTGGGCCTGGCGGTGGGCTCGGTGGCGCCCACGACGGAGGCGGCGATGGCCATAGGGCCCGCGGTGATGCTGGTGTGGATCGTGTTCGGGGGATACTATGTGAACGCAGGTGGGCGGCCGGGGGGTGGGTTTCGAGGAAGACCTGTGGATGCGAGAAAAGCCGTTTAGGAAAGACGTTTTGAGATGCATGCCGGGGGGTGGGGGGCGGGTGACCCGTGGTTTGGCAACACGTGGGGAACCTGTGGGGGGATGGGGGCGGCCGCGAGGAAATACACACCGGGGGAGAGGCGCGGGTGGGGTGGGATGGTTGCACAGACCGCAAGGCCTACAAGCTCCATGCTTGCCCCTCAAAACCCTAAACCCCAAACCCCACCCCGCAATCCTCTCTCCTCCTCCCATGTCGTTGTCACGGATACGCCCACTGCCCCACGTGCCCACGTGCCCAAACCGAACCCAAACCGAACCCAAGCCGAATCCAAACCGAGCCCAAACCGAACCCAAACCGAGCCCAATCCCTACCCCAACTCGCCGCCAGACAACGTGCCCGTGGTGTTCAAGTGGCTGCCGCGCGCCTCACTCATCAAGCAGTCCTTCGAGGCGCTGTGCGTCAACGAGTTCCCGGGACTGGAGGTAGGGTCGGGGGGGGACGGGGGCACTGGTGGGGGGGGTCACAGGGGGCCACGAGGGGGACAATCGTAGCTTTACTACGATAATTATATACCCGTTTGGGGAATGCACCCCTTCGGGAAGGGGGCGGGAGGCGGGGGAAGATCCGCCTTGTGGGGAAAAGGTCCGCGTTGTGGGGGTAGATAGGAAACCCGTGGGTACGTACGACACGGGGGGAGGGAGGGAGGCAGGGTTCTGGCAGTCCCACAGGCTCCAGGGTGGCCCTCGGCCCTCGCCTCGCACCCGGTCGCTACATCCCTACCATCCAGTCCGTCTTCGCGTGCATTTGAAACACGCACCTTCCTCCCACACGCACACGCCAGAACACCTGCGTCTCCTTTCCTCCCTGTGGTTGTTCACCGGTTCACTCCCTGGCCCCCCAAACACCTGGTCCGTCCCGCCCCCCCCCCCCTCCCGCCCCTTCTCGGCCCCGTAACTCCTCCTCCCTCCCCTGCTGATGTACGGCACTACCCCGACCGCAGTTCGAGGCGGACGCCAAGGGCGGCGGCATGCGCAACGGCGAGCAGGTGGGGCGGTTGGACGAGCACTCCCCCTCAACGCCGCCGTACAGTACATGTCGCACATGATATCTCCTCCCTTGCATGCCGTTCCTTCCTCTCCCTTTCACGCCCCTCCCTCTCCCTCTTCCTCCCCTCTCGCCCCTCCCTTTCCACAGGTCCTGCAGTGGCTGTCCTTCGACAAGAGCAGCGTGCCCGCCCGCTGCGCCAGCCAGGGCCGCATCCTGCTCTTCTACTACTGGGCCACCCTTTGCATCTTGCGGGCCTCCCAGCAGAGGTACCAACAAGTTGACAAGGCCGCCGCCGCCGCCGCCGGGCAGGTGGAGAAGCAGCCACAGGTGCAAGTGCAAGGCGGGGTGGTCGCCGCCGTGGCGGCGGCGGCGGCAAAGCCGGCGGCGGCCTAGGTGATGGGCGCGAAGGGGCCCGAGAGCCGATGACGGCAGCTGCGTGTTGGGCTGGCTGTGCTGTTGTCCTGGTTTTTTGGGGTCTTGGTCTGTCCGAAGCGAAGCGAAGGGAGGGAGAGGGAAGGGAAGAGGAGAGGAGGGCTCAGACGCCGAGCGACGGCCTGAAGAAGCGCCGATCTGGAGGGTTTGCTGTTTCCCGCTTAGTTCCGGACGTCGGAACTGGGACTGGGTCCTTGACGTGTGTTGTGTTGTGTGGTGTGGGATTTGATGCGTGGCGTCGCGTAATTGGTATGGTGTGGTGTGCACTTATGCACCGGCACAGCGCATGTGGTGTGTCCGCAGGGGCTGCAGGAGCTGGGGGGGCTGGAGGGGTTGGAAGGGGAGGAGCTGGAGGGGTTGGAGGGGCTGGAAGGGGGGGGGGGGCTGCGGGGAGGTGGGTGGGGCCGGGCCGTGACGTGGGGGTTGCGAGCCGACCCACAGACACAACTTCACAGCGTCGGTCGTTTGTCCCGGTGTACAGCAAGCAGTTGCAGTACCGCGTCGTGTGGTGTCACTCGTTAGGCGCCGGGGCGGTGGTGGAGGCGTAGGCTGTGGGCCGCCTCCTTACCCGCAGGACCGCAGCTTCCGTCGCGCCATATGCTCCCCTACGCCATCTAAGTTGTTGAGACCGTGCACTTGCACGCCGCAGGAAATGCGCTCCATAATTTCGGTGTTATTATGCCGCGCCCGCCCTTTCGTTGCCACCACCGTTTACCGCCGCCAGCGACACAATCCCTGATGTGCGCAGAGAGGGCCGTCGGGCCCACCGCCAGTAGAGCCACACTGCCGCTACGCATTACATCACGCCCCAACGCGGCCGAGGCGGTCGTCTCCCCCCACACGTGTGCCTCTCCCACACAACAACAAATCACCAACCGCACGACCCGGCTATCGCGCGCAGCGGCCTCTTCCACCCCCACCCACCCACCCTTGTTTGCGCGGGCAGGTCGGTCGGCTCTGCTACGGTGCTACGTCAGCGCCAGCAGCAAAGGGTGCAAACCCACATGGCAGTACGACACCCTGAGCTCCCATGCGCCCCCACCCGCCGCCGCAAGCAGGAATGAGCCGCACCGGGCAACAAGGAGCAAGCAGGAACTAGATGGGTGCCCCCCCCACACCACATGTGATTGCCCTGCCGCCTAGCCACCCAGCCGGCCAAGGAACAAGCACGAACTAGATGGGTGTCCCCCCCCCCACCACATATCGGGCATCCACGGGTCTTCCTCGACCCCCCCACATATGATTTGCCCTGCCGACTAGCCACCCAGCCGAACGCGGCCGCGCTCGGCGATTTGCGCGAGGACCAGGACATGAGCAAAACAACCACATGAAGCATGCACGACCGCTGTATGTTGGCTGGCAATGCCTGCATTCGGCTTCTGTGCCTGTGCATGGATTGTTCCCAACGTTTTGCCGCCACCTGCCGCCACGAGGCAGGGCCCCATGCGGCACCAGGGCTTAGACAGCATGCAAATAGGGATGCCAAGAGCACCTGAGCGAATGGCCCCCCCCTCATGCCCCCAAAAGCGCACTCCGCACCAAACTCGACTGTCCGTCTCTGCGATGCCTATTTAAGCATGTCAAAAGTCACGAAAGAGGCGAGAGCCCAAGCATTGCCGGGCCAACGAGCACCGGTACTGCGGTGAACCCGGCAGCGGGCCAGCTGCGAAGTACGGAAGCATGAACTGCCGTAGTACGGGAAACGGTGTCTAAGACGAGAAAACCGTCAGTCTACAGTCGTAACGGCACTGATTACGCAGCAGGAAGGCGTACACGTACAGCCCACCTTGCAAATGAACCCTCCCCTCCCCGCCGGAGGGAGGAATCGCGGATTCTCTTTAAACACCCCCCCCCGCCGACGAGCCCCTCCTGCAGCCTCTATCCAGGCTCGGCCCGTTCGTCGTGTGGCTTTGGGTAAGGTACGGAGGCAAGGAGCTAGGTAACTGGATACTTGGGACGCATCACAGCTATCATCCCCGCCCCCAAAAACACATACATGGCGTCTGGTGCCGTACGTTGGCCGTGCGTGTGGATTCGTTTCAGGAAGCATGTGTTCTCACGGGCATCGTGGCGTCCTCGCCTTGTTAATCGTTCTAAGACCAGGAGCGGGACGGCGTCCGGGTTTCCACCGTTACCCGCCAGGCGGTCACCGCACCCATCGCGCTCAGCCGCCCGCCCTGCCACCCAAACGCTGGTGAACACCCCTCGTCCGCACACACGCACACATCCACGTTTGTCTCGCATCCACGGGTCCTCCTCCCCCCCCCACAAACGGTTTTTATACACCCCCCCCACAGACACGCACACTGAGTGGCAGCACCCAGCACCGCGCCGCGGCCGCCGCCGCAACGGTCCGACCTGCTCCCTCCGAAACCCAAACACGTGACACCTGGAAAACCGTCAACGACCGCGATCAAGGACCGCAAGCCGCTCGATAGCCCGCGGCGCTCGGAAACGGAACTCTGTACGACACCACCTGTGTCGACTTGCTACTGCCGGGCTGCCCGAACCTACGGGATGTGATTCGGAGGCCCTTCTCGCTCCCCTCATTAATACACTCAACAGCTCAACTAAATCGGTTGCCTGCAACCGCCTCAGCCTAACCTCCCGCCCCGCCCACCCATCCGTCTCCGCCTCCACCTCAGCGCCTGACCTCTGCGCCCCCTGCATAGCATACAGGAGCTCCAGGGCCTTATCCACCTCCCACCCGCCCATCCCTGGAGCTCCCAGGGCCTTATCCACCTCCCACCTCCCAATCCCTAGTCCTTCCGGGCCCCTGCCTACTACCCACACCCGCATGCTCCATCCCATCCCTCCGCTCCGCTCCGCTCCGCTCCCGGCATGTCGGCTGTGCACAGCTTTATTGCCATATGCCTGCGCCCCTCCGTCCAGGGAGGGGAAGGCAGGTGGACATCATCTCCTGCAGGTTTCGGAGCACCTGGCAGCCCAGCCCAAGCCCAGAGCAGCCTATTGGTGGGCGACCGACTCGTATGATGGTTTTGAGACCCTCCGTCGCTGCGTATACCCTAAACCCTAAAACCCCAAACCTACACACTGCACTACATGACGGCACATCCAAAGGGCCCGCCGCCGCCGCCGGGCGCGTTCGCCCCATTGGGGCCGTCGTCGTCGTCGTCCGGCTCGTCCTCCTCCTGCTCCGCTGGGTGACCATGGCCGCCACCACCACCGCCACCGCCTCCGCCGCCAGCATTACCTGGCGCGGCCTGAGCGGCCGCCGCCGCTGCACCTGGACCCCCGGCCGCCGCGGCCTGTGCGCCCTGTCCCGCCGCTGCCGCTGCCGCCGCCGCCGCCATCGCAGCAAAGCCGGCGACATGCCCACCGCCGCCGCCGCCGCCGAAGGGCACCGGTATTGGCCCTGCGCCCATCATGTTGATAGCTACACCCGGCGGCGGCAACCCTAGCGCCGCCATTGCCACTCCGATCATGAGCTGCATCCCCATGTCGCCCAACGCCGCCACCATCTCATCCATCGGCAGCGCGGCACCGCCGCCGCCGCCACCGTCGGCGTCGTCATCACCCCCGGCTTCGCCACCGCCGTCGCCGCCGGCGGCGGCGGCGGCCGCACCGGCGGCTGCCCCTAGAGCCTCCGCGCCGCCTCCTCCAGCGCCGCCGCCGCCGCCATCGAATATATTAGCGAGCGCAGCTGCAGCTGCCAGAGCCGCCGCCGCGCCGGGGCCACCAGCGCCCGCACCACCGCCAGCTTGCGGCTGGTTCTGCCCGCCTCCGCCCGCGCCGCCGCCGCCGTTGCCGACATTGCCGCCGAGGGCTCGGGGCGGCCCGCCCTCCTCCTCATCCGACTTAAAGGTGATGGTGATCAGCTTCATCCCAACCCGCGTGTACGGCAGGTTTCGGACGAGCGACTCGTACAGGTCGCGACTGACCGTGTGGGCGTCGTGAGGTGCCGTCGTCTTGGCGGTTGCCGCTGGTGCCGCTGGCGCCCGGGGTGGCCGCTGCTGCCGGCTGCTAGCCGGAGGTGACCCAGCCGGCGTCGGCTGCGACGGGCGAGATGGCCCGGCTCCGCTGGCCGCGGCGGCGGCGGCGGCCGCCGCCGCCGCCGCCGCGACACGCCCACGCACTCGACCAGCGATGGTTTCGGAGACCGGATCATCTTCCCGATCACCGGCATCCGATTCACCGGCTTCAGACTCACTACCCTCACCAATGCGGCACCCCGCGACCCGCCGACTCCGCTTTGCGCCGCGAGCCGCCGCCGGCGGCGGAGCCGCTGCTCCGCCCCGCTTGCTGGCCCCCTCTGCGCCGCCGGCTGGCGCCGCCGCCGGCGCTGTCGCCGTGCTGGCGGCGGAGCCGCCAGCTGTCGCCGTCGCCGCCCGCGACGCCGCTCTGGTGGTTCGTCGCGACCCGGTATCCTCGGGTTGCTGCTGCTGGGGTTCTGCCGCCACCGCCGACCCGCGGGTCGCCGGGCGCCCGGCGGCGCCCTCGCGCTGCGCCGTACCGACGGCGGGGGATGCGGGAGGCGCAGAGCTGGACCGCCGCGCCGCCGCCGCCGCCGCTGCTGCCGATGAAGGACCCGCCGCTGCCGACGACGGACCCGCCGCTGCTGTCGGGGCCGCCGCCTGCACTGGCCTGGCGCCGGCGGCGCGCCGCCGCGCGCGTCCGCCGGCGGCCGCGACCGGCTGTTGCTGCTGCTGCTGCTGCGCCGGGTCCTTGAGGCTGTAGCACCTGGTGTCCACCACCATGTGCAGCTTGAGCCACTCCAGCCGCTGCAGGGCTGTGAGGCAGGTGAGGGAGGGCACGCACAGGTCCCACAGGCCCTGCACCAGCAGGCTGTGGAGGCTGGGCAGCGCCTGTGGGTCGGGTGGGGTGGGGGCCGGAAATTGGGCGGGGTGTGTGTGTGAGTGGTTTTGATTGGGATGCGTACAGTAACGGCAGCCCCCCCTTCCGCGCCGCCGCAACAGCACACGCGATGCTACCCCCGCAGCCCTGACACCCCCCACCCCACCCCACCCCAAGCCTTCCTCGAAACCCCACCCTCGAAGCCGCTCCTGACGCCCTTACCCCTTCCCCCTCCCGCCGCTCCATCCAAACCCAGCCGTCCCGATCCAGCCACCCTTCGTCTCTCCCCTTCGTCTCTCCCCTTCGTCTCTCCCCTTCGTCTCTCCCCTTCGTCTCTCCCCTTCGTCTCTCCCCTTCGTCTCTCCCAAGCCCAACGTTACTGTTCTCTTCCCCCAATGTCGGTCCACGGGTCTCCCGGCGATCCCCTCCCCCCCCCGCCCTCCCCCCCTCCCGGCCTTCCCCCCTCCCGCCACGGTTTTCCTTCTGTATACGTGTTTTCCTTGTAACCCCCCCTCCTTCACTCACCGCCAGGTGTGGCACCATGGCGGTCATGCCGTCACACGAGTGAGGTATGGGCAGCGCCAGCGACTCCAGCCGTGACAGCCGGCCAATGTGGTGCAGGTCGGCCAGCAGTCCCGCGCAGGCCAGGGACATGTGCAGCCGCCGGTGGGCGGAGTCGGGCGAGAAGGCCTCTTGGAGGTTGAGCTGCGGGGGGGGAGGGGGCAGTGTGTGTGGGTGTGTGTGTGTGTGGGGGGGGGGGAGGGTTTGGATGCGGTTTGTAAATGAGGGGTGTGATGGATTTTAGGGTTTAGGGTACCCTAGGATACCCCCTTAGGATACCCTAAAACCGGATACCGGGGATTTACTTACCTAAAGGGGACGTAGCTTACCTACGTCTAGCTAATAGTTTCCTGAAAGGGCGCGTAGCTATTACGTATGCATAAAACGCCTTTGCAGCACGTTACCAACGATGTTAGTTGTTCGGGTGCAGAAATAAATAAATAAATAAAGGTGTCATAAGGACACTAACACCAGTCCATGTGCTCCCTACTATCCAAAAGAGGCACCAGCTCTCCTTGCTGCTATAGCCCACCTGGCACTCAAAACATTTTTGGGTTTTAGGGTACTACAACGCCGCAGATGACTACTGGTGACAGGGATGACGGATAGGAGACTGGCCGCGGGGAGGGGGGAGAGACAGCCGTGGCCCTGCAGGGAGGCCCGGTGGCTGGTCATCAGATGCGGCAACTTGGTTGGCATCCGCCCTCTGCCCTCAAAAACACACGCCGCAGCGCATCCCACCGCAGCTGAGAGGTCTGACGACCGTCAGCAGGGCCCCCTCCGCATCCCCACCCCCAAAAACACATAGCTCCCCTTCCCTCCCCCTCACCTCCCTGCTCCGCCCCCTCACCCCCCCTGCCCCGCCCCCCTCACCTCCCTGCCCCGCCCCCTCCCCTCCCTCCCCCGCCCCCCTCACCTCCACGATGCCCGGGCATCGTTCCACCAGTCGCTCCATGCTGCTGCTGGCGATGCTGTTACGGAACAGCGCCAGCCGCCGCAGCCGGGGACCCAGAGCCAGCTGGTCCAGGTTCGACAGCGCGCAGCTGTGCAGCGACAGCTGGGACAGCTGCGGCAGGCCGCGGCAGGGGGCGGTGCCTGGGGACCGGTGGGGGGGGCGGGGGCCGGGGGGTTACAATAAAATAACCGGGGGGTTACAATAAATAACCAGTTACGCGACTGGGAAAATGTAGTGGGTGCATAGCCTTCGGACACCGGGACACCGGGCTGGGACCGGAGGAGGAGACAGGGTTACACGACAGGGGGAAAAGGAGGACAGGACAACTACCAGGCCCCGGGTGGGTAGGAGAGAGGCAGAGGTGGGGAGGGGGATAAGGGGAAGGGGCAACGTAAGGGGGGGGGGCAAGCGAGGCTAGCATGGGGCGGAGGGACCTGTTGCTGCCCGCGGCCCCAGGGGCTAGCACGCGGCGCTACGGACCTGTTGCTGCCCGCCCCCCGCCGGGATCTCCCCTCTTTTCCCTCCATCCGTTCTCTCCCCCCCTCCTTCCCCGCAGGTTTCCCTCAACTCCCCCGGCCCCCCCCATACACACACAGGTCCCCACCTTGAAGCGACATGTTTTGCATGTCCAGCGCCTCCAGCCCCTCGGGCAGGCAGTCCACCTGGGTTCGGTATCGCGTGGGAGGATGGCGACAGCAACAATCAAAATACTGAAATATAGGGTATATACTGAAATGTAGGATGTATTCAGTGTGAGCGCGATCATACAAAATACCTACAATCAAGAACAAGGCTGGAGAAACAACAGGACACCAAGGACTGAACACGTGGGCCTCCTTCCCCATGGCGCCTCACGATGTCGCGGTTTAGCGGGTATCGCTACGGCCCCAGGCCCCGTCCCGTCCCCTTCACCCCGGCTTCCCCCCACTCCGGCTTCCTCCCAATCGGCTACCTCATCGGTTGTATGCTCCAAGTGCCGACCCACGGGTCTCCTCTCACCCCCCCCCCTAAGGATCAAGCCGCCGCGCACCTGCACCGCCGCCTGCCTCCGCGCCTGTGCCCCCCGGGCCGCCTCGCCCTCCCCCTCCGCCTCCCCCTCCTCCGGCATGCGGTTGGCCAGGGAGAGGCGCTTCAGGGAGGGCGGCAGCAGCGGCCCCAGCGTGTCCGGAAGCATCCCGTGGATGACCAGTTCCTGAGGCAAGGCAGAGGTTTGTTGGGGTTTTAAGGTTTAAGGTTTTAGGGATTTTAGGATCCGTAGGTATTTCTTTACCTCGCTGCTAGGCAACTGTGCTGCGATCCGCAGGCGGTCTACCTAGCTAGCTGGCTGGCCAGTTCAGGCTACTTGCAGTGGCTAGATGTCTGTTGAGGGGGCGGGGCGCGGGCGGGATGCGGGCGCACGTGGACCGCCGTACGACGCCGTACCTGCGGCCCCAATGAAAGCGCCGCGGCGGCGCCGCTACTCCGCGCGACCGCCCCCCCGGAGGAGCCGTCCGCGCTGCTGGCACATTCGGACGTCGGCTCCGGTTGCTGCGGAGGGTGGGCGGCAGGGGGGGAGGGGGGCAAGGGGGGAGGGGGGCAAGGGGGGGGGCAAGGGGGGAGGGGCGGCGGAGTGAGGTGTATTGGCGGGAAGCCGGGGAATTGACAGAGGAGGCGAGGGGCGCCCTTTGCTAGTCAGGTGGACGAGGGGGGCCGAGGGGGTCTTGGAAGGTTGTGGGGGGCCGAGGGTTTAGGGTTTTAGGACGAAGTGCAAGTGGGGCGGGTGGCGCGGGAAGTCGCTTGCACCGCCATGATGCAGCAGAAGCAAAGGACCATGGATCCCATGGATCCCGCGATGGCCCGCGGCATCGCCGCCCTACACTCCCCTAGCTGCACACCCGCCTGACTGCATGCAACCCCGGCGGACCCAAAATCGACACAAACCCCACTCCACCCGCAGGGTGTCGTACGCTGCCCTCTCCACCCAGGGCGGCCTACGGCTTACCCCCCCATCCCATCCCGACCCTAGCCTCCCCCGCCACCCAAGCCCCTGCTCACCGCCAGCACCCTGTTGCTGACGTCGAAGGCCTCCTTGTCGCGACTCCACAGCTGTGGAGGGGGAGGTGAGGGAGACGAGGGGAGGAGGGGGGGAGGGGGGGAGGGGGGGGAGGTGAAGGAGAGGAGGGGGAGGGGGAGGGGGAGGGGGAGGAGGGGGAGGATGGAGACGTGGTCGGCGGGGCAGAGCGCGGTGAGTGCCTCCTAACGACTCAGGCCCTCCTCCCCCCCCCCCACCTGTCCCCTGATCGTATAACTGGTTTTTATGCCGCCCCCCACGTGTCCCCTGTGCCGAGCGTCAACTGCTTTGTCGGCAGCCCCAGAGCCTACCCCAAGCTGAGCCCCACACCCCCAAGTGGTCCTGTGTCGATGCCATCAGGTTTCCCTACCCCTCCTCCCGCCCCGCTACCACTACCCAAACCCTTGGCTAAAACCCACCAGCTCGTCCGCTACCATTACCCAAACCCTGAGCTAGAGCTACCCAGCTCGTCCGCTACCGTTACCCAAACCCTGAGCTAGAGCTACCCAGCTCGTCCGCTACCGTTACCCAAACCCTTAGCTAAAACCCACCAGCTCGTCCCCCGCCCAAAAAACGCCTGAACACCCCCATCTCCGTCGCACCTGCAGCCGGCGCAAACCGCACCGCTGCGGCTGCGCCCCCGTGCTCGCCGAAGTGGGAGCCCCCGCGCCAGCAGCCCCGGCAGCGGTAGCCGCCTCCGACGGCGCCAGCAGCGCCGCCAGCACCTCCGTCGCGACCCGCGGGTCGGTCCACGTGGCGTGCAGCATGACCAGCGACCGCACCGGCAGCGCCGCCACCAGCTCCCGGATCTGGGTGCCCAGGTCGGTGCGCACCTGGGCCGTTGTACGGCAAGGGGTACGACAGGACGTCTTGATGTACGGCAGCTACGCGGCGTCAGCGTCATGGTAGTTTTACTTTTTTCGCCAAGCGCCAGACGGCCTGACATGCTGACGTATCCACTCGAAACAACACACGCCCTGCCCAGACGCACCTACACCTACACCACCCTCGCCGCCCCTCTCCGCTGGACCACCACCTTCATCGCCCTGGGTTTGTCGGCCGTGGATTCGCGGATTATCCTTCCCCCCGGGAGTTTCTTGTCAGGGGACACAGACGCACGCCCTCCGCCATACCACGCTCAAGTCGCGCCCATCACTCACCGACCCCATGCCGCAAACGTCCAGGGAGATCTCGTCCTGGAGGGCCGGGAGGTGGGGAAGAAGGGAGGGTTGGAAGGGTTGGGAGGGGGGAAGACGGTGTTTTGTAATGCGGTACTGTGGACGCAAGTCCTTAGGACGGATGACGACGATGGCGGTCAGGCGGGGGGGTGTATAAAAACCGTATTACGCAAACCGTATTAGGCGGGGGGGGGAGACGTCCCAGCGCCTTAAAGACGAAGGGGAGGCACATGGTGGGCCAGTGGACACGATGGCTACAAGGCAAGAGCAAGAACCAAATACCTCACCCTGCTACGCCAAGCGCCCACCCAATCCCTAGCAGCCATTCCGCCCTCCGTTTCCCATGTCGTGTTACCGGGTCTTCGCGCAACTCTCTCTCCGCTGCTGCCCAAGACTACTAGCACGCGCACGTGACCAGGTGTCCGAAGCCTATGCACTAGCCACACTTCCCGTGCCGAGGAACCGGTTATTTTCTGTACCCCTCCCCCCACCCGCTGCTGGCCCGGGTACTCAGGCATGCAGTTCTCAGAGCACGTTTCCCACACTCGCCCCCCCGGCGATTCCTTCCCCTCGGTTTACCCTGCCGCGTCCACCGCACCCCTCCCCCCCCGGACACCTGGACCGCTATCTTCACCGCCTTGGTTTGTCGGCCGTGGCTTCTCGCGGATCCTCCTTAAACCCCGGCCCCCCGTGTTAGGGCAGAATCTTACGGCAGAATCCTAGGACAGAATCCTAGGACAGAATCTTAGGACAGAATCTCGACACCCCGGACCCCACCTGCGGTGGCAACGGCTGTAGCGGCAGCAGCTGCGCCGCGTCCTCCAGCAGCGTGTGGCCCTCAGCGTGCCGTACCATGACGCGCACGTGCCGCCCTGCCTTCCCTGGAGCCAGCGAGCAGCCGGGGGCCGGGCTGAGCCGCAGCGGCTCGTGCGCGCGCTGCTCCTGCTGCTGCAGGGACTGCTGCTGCAGCGACAGCGGCTGCTGGGTGATGGGCGCGGCGACGAACTCGGCGGGGGCGGTGGTGCAGGAGAGGTGCAGGTTGGCGATGTGGGGGTGCGCCGCCAGGAGGTACTGGCCCATCGGCAGCCAGAAGGGAGCCGCGCCGGTGACTACCAGGTAGCTCAGGCGGTGCAGCCGGGAGAGGACCTGTACGACGAGGGGGGGGGTTCGAGGGAAACCCGTGGATGTCCGAAAAACCGTTTGAAACAGAAGTTTTGAGAGTTTTGAGAGTTTTGAACGAGGGGGGGGGTACAATAAGAGAACCGGTAACGCGACTGGGGAAATGTAGTGGGTGCGTACGACGATTGGGGGGGGGGGTTTGCGAAAGAGACCGTTTACGCGACGTGAGGGCGGGGGGGCGGCGCAGAGGGGGATTGAGGGGTGGGGGGGGGATGCGGTGTGTTTTGGGTCTACCTTCGTCCTGCGCGCAGCAGCCTCGTCGTCCGTCCCCGCCTCGCCCCTCGACCAGCCTCTTGGGTTGCATTCCGCAGTCAGCCGTCCATCCAGGAACTTCCGTGCAGTAGCCTGACAAGTCCCATGCTGGCCTATCTGATAGTGTGCCTCATACTGTCTACTATAAATCGCTTATATTGGCGCCCCTTGACCTCGGTTTGTGGGGATTATGGGAAGGGCTTCGGGGCCTTACTCCTGTAACGCAATACAATAAAAAAATATGACCAACACGCGTTGCTGCGCCTCCCTCCCACCCTCCCACCAACCCTCCCACCCACCCTCCCACCCTCCCTCCCAGCCACCCTCCCTCCCTCCCAGCCACCCTCCCTCCCTCCCAGCCACCCTCCCAGCCACCCTCCCTGCCACCCACCCTCACACCCTCCCTCCCTCCCACCCACCCACCGCGTTGAGTTGGCTCCAGGCGGGGTACACCCGGTGCGCGTACTCGAACTCGCGCACCAGTCGGCTGCTCATGAGCATGATGGGCCCGGGCGGGGGCAGGTTGCTGGTGTCCGGGGGGCCGTACCCGTCGGAGCGGCGGTGCCAGTGCAGCGTGGTGGGGTCGTCCTGCGGGGCCGGAGAAGGGGGTTTGATGAGGGGGGTCGCTCCTGAGCCTTCTAACCCCTCCTGATCCTTCTAACCCCTCCTGAGCCTCCTGACCCCGTGACCGTGGCCTCAAGTCAGCCACACGAGGCGTCCTGTCGAAGGCAGCGCCTCAGCCCCACACCCTTTGACCCCGCCCACTCGCCTCAGCCCCAGACCCTTCGACCCCGCCCATCCACTTCCCCCATTACCAACACCACCACCACCCCCAACGGCGGCCACCATACCCAACACCGCCAATCACTCGCCCCATTACCACGCCATCCCCACCACCACCACCACCACCACCCCCTCATCTGTTCTAAACGGTTTTTTTCGGGCATCCACGGGTCTTCCTCGCAACCACCCCCTCATCCTGTCTCCCCCCGCGCCCACTCACCAGGTAAAGCTCCAGGTGCTCTAGGCTGCCCGCCAGGTCCCCTAGCGGCGCGATGTCAGCCGAGGTGAGGCCGTTGACGGGAAGCAGGTCCAGCCGCCGCAGCTGGCGCAGCGCGGTGAGGGCAGCCAGGCCGCCGGGGCCCAGCCCGGGTCGCGGGGCGGGGGGCCGCAGGTCCAGAGGCACCGCCAGGCGCAGGCTGATCAGCGCCTGCGGGGCCGACCGGATGGCGAGAAGACCCGGTTACAGGGGGGTTAAGGATAATCCGCGAATCCACGGCCGACAGGGAGGGAGGGATGGGGTCAAGGATAATCCGCGAATCCACGGCCGACAGGGAGGGAGGGGGTCAAGGATAATCCGCGAATCCACGGCCGACACACCAAGGCGGTGACAGGGGGGAGGGGCAGTGAGGGGGGGTGAGGGTTGATGGCGGGCAGTGCGAGAAGCTAGCAGGAGTGGAGGCAACCACGTCGCGTGGGCAAGTGTGGCATGCAGCTGAGCCTTTGCGGCCCCCTCCCACGTGTTTCCCCCTCCCACGTGCTTCACCCCTCCCCCGCGTGTTCCCCCCCCCCACGTGTCCACGCACTCAAGACCAGCCACCGACAGCCAGTGTGCGTCCTCGTGCCGCCCCCCGACATCCGTGCAACCCGCCCACTTCGTCGGAGCCCACCCAGCTTGCCGCCACCACCACCACTACCACCACCGCCACCACTACCACCACCACCACCACCACCACCACCATCATCACCACCACTACCATACGGTACTCTGCCTCCCTCGGTACTCGACCCGCAATGACCCACACGGCGCACGCAGCCTCCCTCCCGCCCACAAGCTGTAACCCAAACGGGCAGCAGGGCCCATGCCGTCACCCGAGCTCCCTGCCTCACCCTGCCTCACCTCCCCCAGCTCAGCAATGACCCACATGGCAGCACCAGCAACAGTGACTCGCCCGCATGACCCACAGGGCCCACATGACGCCACGTGCCGTACGCGTACGCCCCCAACTTACCCAGCGCCCCAAATAACTCCCCACCATACCCAGAACCCCGGTTTGATTCCTACCTAGCTCGCTCCCCACCATACCCAGAACCCCGGTTCGATCCCTACCCCGACCCTACCGGCAGGTGCTCCAGGAAGCCAAGGTCCAGCAGCAGCTCCCCGTCTACGGGGCCGCTGGCGCCGTGACCGTCCCGCGCCGCACCCGGGCCTCCGTCGTGGCCGTCCGGGTCCTGCAGCGCCTCCAGCAGCGCGGGGGGCAGCCCCAGCAGCTGCAGCAGCGGTGCAGTGGGCCTGGGGAGCGGCGGGAGGTGGCGGGAGGAGGGCGCCGAAAGGGTGGGTGGTCGGCCGAAGAAGCAACCGCGGAGCTGCACCCAAGCAGGCAGATGTATCGCCCTAGGATCCACCCAAGCAGGCAGATGTATCGCCCTAGGATCCACCCAAGCAGGCAGATGTATCGCCCTAGGATCCACCCAAGCAGGCAGATGTATCGCCCTAGGATCCACCCAAGCAGGCAGATGTATCGCCCTAGGATCCACCCAAACAGGCAGATGTATCGCCCTAGGATCCACCCAAGCAGGCAGATGTATCGCCCTAGGATCCACCCAAGCAGGCAGATGTATCGCCCTAGGATCCACCCAAGCAGGCAGATGTATCGCCCTAGGATCCACCCAAGCAGGCAGATGTATCGCCCTAGGATCCACCCAAGCAGGCAGATGTATCGCCCTAGGATCCACCCAAGCAGGCAGATGTATCGCCCTAGGATCCACCCAAGCAGGCAGATGTATCGCCCTAGGATCCACCCAAGCAGGCAGATGTATCGCCCTAGGATCCACCCAAACAGGCAGATGTATCGCCCTAGGATCCACCCAAGCAGGCAGATGTATCGCCCTAGGATCCACCCAAACAGGCAGATGCATCGCCCTAGGATCCACCCAAGCAGGCAGATGTATCGCCCTAGGATCCGGCGCTGCTGGTGCTGTCCGCGGGTGCTGATGAAAGTGTCAACCCGAGGACCGGTTGTTAGGTACACACAATGTGGCAGGAGGCTGGCCGACTGCCTTCCTCCACCCGGCCCCACCACCGCTCGGGGCTGCCCGGCGGCGTGCAAGCACCCGGCCCCTTAGCACCCGGCCTCCAGCACCCGGCCTCCAGCACCCGGCCTCCAGCACCCGGCCTCCAGCACCCGGCCTCTAGCGCCCGGCCTCCAGCACCCGGCCTCCAGCACCCGGCCTCTAGCACCCGGCCCCTAGCACCCGGCCCCTAGCACCCGGCCCCTAGCACCCGGCCCCTAGCACCCGGCCCCTAGCACCCGGCCCCTAGCACCCGGCCTCTAGCACCCGGCCCCTAGCACCCGGCCTCTAGCACCCGGCCTCTAGCACCCGGCCCCTAGCACCCGGCCTCTAGCACCCGGCCCCTAGCACCCGGCCCCTAGCACCCGGCCCCTAGCACCCGGCCCCTAGCACCCGGCCCCTAGCACCCGGCCCCTAGCACCCGGCCTCTAGCACCCGGCCCCTAGCACCCGGCCCCTAGCACCCGGCCTCTAGTACCCGGCCTCTAGTACCCGGCCTCCAGCAGCAAGCACCCACCCCCCTAGCGCCCTCGCGGCGCGACTGCGTCCTCAGTGCGCAGCCGCCGCCCCAGCGCCAGATGATCGACCCGCTCCTACTCCGGCACCAGGCCACCCGCTCCTACTCCGGCACCAGGCCACCCGCTCCTACTCCGGCACCAGACCACCCGCTCCTACTCCGGCACCAGACCACCCATGCCCTCCCAGCTCCTGTCCGTCACCCTCCGCCGCCTCCCCACAATGCCCCCAGCAGGACGTGCACCTTGCCGGCTGGGCAAAGCAGCGAGACACAGCAGCACACCGCTGACCGATGTGCTCTCTACCCCGCCTCCTTCCTTTCCTTCGCCAGTCCACCGGTGTACTCTCCCCCCGACCTCTTCCCCACATCCCCCTCGCATCCACGGGTCTTCCTCCAAACCCTCCCCCCCATCCTCCCTCCCATCATCCCCCCACCCTCAACCCCCCCATCCCTCACCCCACCCATGGCCACCTGCGCGAGTGCTTGTCCTTGTAGCGCTGCCGCTCCTTGGCTGTGTCGCTGCGGTTGATGTTGCACCGCAGCGCGAGCCGCGTCACCCGCGACAGCGACACCTCACAGCCACCGCCGCTCGCGCCGCTACCAACCCCACCGCCGCCGCGGTTGCCATTGCCATGGCCGCTGGCGGCGGCGCTGGCAACGGCGCTGGCGGCGGCGACGACCGCATCCCCTCCGGCGCCGCATCGCCTAGAGCTGCGGCGGGGCGCGCTGCTGCAGCTGAGTCGTACCGAGGCGCTGCTGGGCCCGGATCCGGATCCGGGTAAGGGTCCGGATCCTAGCTCAGGTTCAGATTCGCTGAGGGCCACCGCCGCCGCGGCCGCCGCGGCCGCCGCAGCCTCTTGCTGGAATCGCCTTTGGCCAGATGGCCCCTCCAGCCTTAGCCGCTCCACCACCGCCTGCAGTTTAGGCCGGAGCACGGCCATCAGCGCGCGAGCATAGCCCAACTGCGACCGCGGACCGTAGACCGAGGGCCGCTCCAGGGAAGGGGACCAGCCGCAGAAGAGACGCGGAGAGCGCTGTTGGGCCCACAGCGCATAGGCGCCCACGGCGAGATAATACTACTTGCGGGAGCGACATGGGTACCTCGAACTACCGTCTATCACATCCACATGCCCGGTGTGCCATCGCCAGGGTGGCGTGCCGCGTGGGTGCTGCGCATTTGCATTACCGGCCCCATACGCCCGCCGTCACTCAACGCGCGACCCACATCCAGGACCGGCCGGGTGCCCTGGTCACGACGCTGAGGACCCCCCGGGGTCACCGCGCCATCGAAGAAGAAGAACACAACTATGGTAGTTGAGCTACGAAAATTGTCGGCCGCAATTTGACAAACCTGCATTCGCGGCATGTCGTTGTAGCCCTCCAGCACCAAGAGCAGGGACTCCGCTGCCGGGTACACACGGCCGCAGTGGCGCAGGTCGCGTACGATGGCCCCAGAGTCGCCCGACACCAGCTGCATCAGCTCCTTGACGGACCTGCATGAGCGAGCGAGGGAGCGGAGGAGGGCCGCGTGGCTTTGACGGGCTGGAAGCGCTAACATAGCACATGGCATGGAGCATTGCGCTTGACGTGGGGTTGCGTGGAGTGTGTTGAGGGGAGCGGAAGCGGCGCTGGAGCAGCGCTGGGAGCGAGGACGAGCGAGCAAGGGAACTGGCCGAAGGCTGGGGCCCTTGCCGTCGTCGCAAGCTACGCAAAACAACCGCCTTGGGTCCACCCGGGATGCTCGCCCCTCAAGACTGCTTTCAGCCGTTGGGGCCCAACCGAGGATGCGGCCTAATCCTACCTACCTACCAAGCACACAGAACGCTGGGCTAACTTGGATGATAGTTGCACAATATTACTGGGGGTGCACAGCGCGCAATCGACTCGTCACAAGGTTCGCGACTCAAACCAACGTCCCACTACAACATTGTAGTTTCGTTCTTATGTACGCTTTTCCAACCCACCATCCAAAGGCGTGAGCAAACATCTTGCTGACGAGCCTGCTCCGCAAGCAGCTGTTCAGAGGCAGGTACTTTGCGACCTCCTGTACAAAACAAGGGGGATTGCCAACGACATCGTTGAGAAGTGAGAGCCGCAAAGTCGTTAAAGGTGACAAGTGGCAGCAAATTCTTAAGATCATGAATGGTTGCATTACAGTGCCCCTTTGGCACAAGTGACGACGTCATAAAAGGCCATCGCATCTGGGCCAAACAACGACGCGCGCTGTGTGCGACTTACATTTAAGCAATCTCCAAGATCGTAAATTTGCGTTTGAGACGTCGATGGCCTCGTCTGGTCCTCCTCTGTCTGTGAGGGCCGGTCGGCTGGCCGTGCCTTCTTGCGAGGTGGACCTCCGCCCATGGTCGCAAACTAAAAAGAGCAGGACTACAGTAAGGAACCAGCGGAAAGGCTGCACGTCAATCAGCGGCAAAAGTCGTCGACTTCAAACGAACCGGGCCCAGGTCGCTTCGCCTATTGTGTGTCATAGGGCTAATCCGGATACATTTACACGATCCAAACTTGTTCAAGCCATTGGCATGGCCCGAGCATCATATCAAGGCACTCATTACCGATTTTTGCGGTTCGTACAGTCGTATTACGCACTCCACAGAGAGCGACCGCTCCTTCGGCTGCGTGCCCCGCTGTTCGGCCCAACAGCAATTGGCTACAACGGCACTAATCGCTCCGGTTTTCCACAACCACCGTGTACGTATCTCTAGTAGAGGCTAGCACCACCCGTAACCACCGTGCACCACCACCCTCCACCACCATCATCAGCCAATCGCAAACCCAAGGGCACCACGATGAAGGACATTAGGCCTGATCTTCATGCTGCAGATCTAGGACCTTTCTTAGCTTTAACTGTTATCGCACGCGAACAGCACAATATGTTGACACCAACAACCACGAACTTGAGTGGCCCTCCCATTAATATCAGGATGGACAGCAGCTCATGTTGTATTTGTCGCTTGGATACCTTTCATGCCACACAGAGCTTGTGAGCAAGTATTGCGTGCAACGGTTTTCCTGTGTGCTGGCAAACATAGCTTCCTCGCGTTGGCAGTAGAATATAAACCCGTTAACTGGGGAACTGTCGTCCGTGCTTTAGCAGCATGAGACTGCACCGTACGCGGATGAGCATATCGCTCGGGGATGAGGAGGGACGAATGGATGCATCGAGGATTACACCATGGCCCCGGCGTACGGACGGAAAACGGAACCTGGCTATGACGTCACTTCGGAAGAACGCCGCGTGAACACCACCGAGCCACACCTAAATAGCAATAATAGATTCAAAAATTCATCTAAAGGTCGTGGGTAACAGTTCGTCATTGGACGGCACCGAATATCACTCAGCCCCCCACCGCTCGCAACGCTCAAATACTCATCCTGCAGTTAGTAAGAATCAATCGGCTAATCTCTCCGGCGGCTCGTCAATGCGCCCACACGTTTTTGCCTTCCGCCGCAAGCCCTCGCCGTTGCTCCGAACTTTCGCCGCATCCCAACCACAGAGCAATCCTCGGAATGATCAACATCGCTAACGACACGATATAACGTCACAAACTTGCTAGCGACTCCAAAAGGGATATGCCGGTATCCCTTGCTCACAGAAGACAAGGCGATCCTACTCATCGCAGCCAGTCTAGGACACACAGCAAAGCAGTCGCGGGGCTGCCTTGCAGTCTTCAGGTCACCCTGCGACGCTCCAACTCCAAAATGCATAACGGACCAAGGCATGGCACTACCTTAAAAAAAAAGAGGACAACTCGAATCAGTGGGACGTTTCGACGCTGTACGCAGCCCCGGCGTGGGCGCGCGCCCAAAGCATCAGCAGCTTCATTTCGTTTTCTCTCTTGCCATTTCTGCCACAACTTGTTTGTAATTGGAACCTCGGCATCACCACTGCCGTAAGCATACGCTGCTAACGCAGCAACATTTGAAAACACCGTCGCAGCAAAACAGCAGCGAAGGGCCATCCGTATCTTCATATTTTCCCATCTGCAGCAAATGTTACTGTTCCTGCTCCGCACTTTCTGGTGCCTTCCCCTGCAGCCTCCTAGCCCACCTTAATGACACCCACCGCTCAGCAAACCGCACTCCCAGCAAGTATCGCTTCTGGATAGCGACCCGTGGGTCATTCTGTCAAAGTATCATCAATTTCAAGAGGTATTAAAAACAATGTCTGGCATCAAGAGGCCAATCCGCCCCTTGATGCCAATCCGCCCCATGAAAAGTAAAGTTGTGGACTGGCCAGCGGCTTCCCAAATACCCATCCCAAGAATCCCTATTCAGGGCGTCACAGAACCAAAACCATCCAGCTGTACCCATCTACGCGAAATTGCGCGTTATGCATTGCCTATACCCTGCGAGCCTTTCTACTGTTCCGGATGTTCCAAGTGGACGATGACATCACCTACCGAGTATCAAAGCGCGTAGGAGGAAGCGCATATACATCTCCCTACCGCGTCTCGTACAGGGCGTCAAACGGCTGCTCGCAAGGCTCCAGGCAGGGCCCGCCAATAGTGACTGAGCCGCCCGCAGCGAACGGTATGGGAGGCGACGGCAACGACGCCACCACAGGCGCCGCGACCACCTCCGGCTCGGGCTCGTACGCAGACAGCGCCGCCTCAATGGCCGCGACCGCGAGGCCCGAAGCGAAGCCAAATGACAGCCGACCAGAGGCTGCCGCACTGACAGCGGCCACCACCACCGCAGCCTCAACGGCTGCGGTAACGCCAGAATGGCTGCAGCATGACGACGCCTCAGTAGCGATGGTAGCATCGTGGCTTGATGGTGCGTTGACGGGCGCTTCTTTGGCCTCACCGCCACTAGACATCTGCGTGTACAGGGATTTGGGTCCGGATATGTCAAAAGTTACTTAGTGCATCCAATGTCGCTAAGGCACCAAAACCATGTAGATTGCCGCCGTCGGCCTAATGCCCAAATTGTTAGCAGGAGGAGCGCCGCGATGCAACGTTGGGCTGTGGACTACCGCAGCCTTATCACACGAGTTGCGGTCGTGGCGGAGCTATGATAGTCCATCGATAAACCTTGGGCATGTCTTGGGCGTGCAGACATGACCAGATGCGGGTGGCGTCACAAAAATAATTACCGCAAAATCCAGATCCAAAGCAAACAAGCGCCCGCGAAAGCTTCATGTCGAAGCCCTGGGAAAGCTTCATGTCGAAGCCCGAACCCAGGCACGCATAATCGGCGATGTATCTGTAACTCACCCACCCCTCACGCGCAAAACATAAGCCAGCGTCCAACGCTAAATCCAACTAAACCCTATCCCTTTCGCCTCCATCCCTTACAATTGACAGGAAGCACGTCCAGATGATGTTGACGCAGTTGTTGAACAGCAGGCGGTACTCGTTGGGCAGCAGCGCGAAGTTGAGGATGCCGGCAACAGGCCACAGCAGGTAGCCGCCCAGCAGAGCCTTCACGTAGCTGTGGGCATAGCAAGGAAGAAAGGCAGCAGCGTGGTGATAAGGCTAAGCGGTGTGAAGGACTGTGCTTCAATCTCCTGGGAGATGGGCGGTAGGCGATATATGGGTCATTTAACCCGCAAAAGGCCCACCACCACTCGGTGTTACGTCGCTGAGGGCAGCTCACTAGCCGATTTGCAGCAAGATACACCAGGAACGCGTCAGGACAGTACGTGCCGCCACTGCGCAGATGTCATTCGTTACGAAGCTGCAGATAGTAACCTTCGCGAAAAGGCGGGAGACTACCACAGCTGAGGCCCCGATCGATCCACCGATCGACTCAGTCCCAATTGCAGCCCCCACCGACCCACCTGGTGCGTAGGGTCTGCGGAATGTCCCTGGGCCGACCTTCCAGGCACTTGATGACCGCAAAGAACATGAGCAGCCCCAGGGGCGCGAACAGCACCTGATCCGCCAGCATCTTGGTCATCACGGCGGCGGGGCAGTGCGGGTCGTCAGGCATGATACGCGAGTCCAGCAGGCCGAACCTGAAGCAGGTGGGGTGGAAGCATGGCTGGGTTAGGGATGCCTCCGTTAGCTGCTTTTGGGAATTGTGAAACAACAATCACAGGTCCATGTACGCAAATTCAGTCCTGAAAAGGGCTTCCACCTGGTGAAGGCGCCGGTTCAGGATTCGTTACGACAGGACCCACATCAGCGCATACGTGCACAAACAGTTTCTGCACAACCCAGATTCCAATCGCCACTCACGCCCGACCCACATCCCAACTTGACCCAAACCTCACCCAACCACCGCGCACGCCCGACCCACATCTCAACTGACCCAAACCTCATCCAATCACCGCTCACGCCCGACCCACATCCCAACTTGACCCAAACCTCACCCAACCACCGCGCACGCCCGACCCACATCTCAACTGACCCAAACCTCACCCAACCACCGCTCACGCCCGACCCACATCCCAACTGACCCAGATCGCATCCGACCCAGGTCCCTACAGTGCAGCACACTCACCACCAGTGCCCCAGCGGGGTGCCGAATGCGGACGTCTCCAGGCACAACCGCCCCGTGCGCATCCAGTCGACACGCCGCCGGCCACCAGCCGACGCTGGCTCGCCGCTGGCCCCCACGTCGCCGTGACCGCCACCGCCGCCCAGGCCCAGCTGCGCCAGCATGTCGCCAGCGACGGTGAAGAAGTTGCCGGTCACGATCTTGCACACTAGGGGGCTCTCCTGAGGATGCGGGAGGAACGCGAGCGGTGGGCGCGAAGGGATTTGGGCACTTCAAACCGCTGTGAGGATGAACAAAAAATAAAAAGGCGAAAGTACCAGAAAGGTGCACGTGATGTGCTACCCTAACTTATCCTGACGAAAGGCAACCTCACCTCCAGCCAGCGGTTGTAGCCATCACAGGCCTTGTCCACAGCACCGCGCACCGCCACCGCCGCGTCCTCAGCAGCCTCGCGCGCGTCGTGCAGCAGCGAACCGCCCGCGTCGCTGCCGCCCATATGGGGCAGCAGCGCCGGACCGGCTTGGTGCGCGGAGGCCGCGGCTTGGTGGGAGTGGAGCAGTGCTGACCACAGCGGTCGGGTGGGGCCGAAGCTCTGCGCAATCACGTCCGCAGGCCCAAACTCCTTGAGAGGCGTGACCACGTTCGCGGCCACTGTCGCGAGAGTAGCATGATCGGTGCCGCCCAAGTGGACCGCGGCCGCGCCGAGAAGCACACCACCGCTCAGGCCAGCCAGCATAGTCGGAAGCGAGGACGACGAGGTCTTGACGGTCTTGGCTCGTGGCGATGAAGGCGGCTGAGGAGCCGGAGGTGTTGGGCGCGAGCCTGCCGCAACGCTGACCGGTGCGACACGCAGCCGGTGGCTCCGCCGGCCCTGCCGCTGAACGACGGCTGGATGCTGGACCTGAGCTGGAGCCTTGGTGCGGACCTGAAGAGAGCCGCGGAGTTGCTGTAGGGCTGTCATGTTTTATCGCGCTCGTTGGCCGGACGGGAAGGGGAAGGGTTAAACGATTGCGCTAAAGCCTAGTCCTAGAGCTAAGTAGTCGTTAAATGTCAAATTTCAGAAGGAAGAACCTAAGAAGGGTTATCAAGTGAATAGCGGTGCGTTTGGGCGCGGGAGACAGCGAGCCGAGGTAGATGTGTCGAGGATGTCGAGCACCGAGGAGAGGGGCGAATTTGAGCGGCTGGGCGCGGAGTGCAGCGTGCCCTCCTGCTGTCCCCGCTTGTGCGCACCGTAGCTAAGTTATGGGGTCCGATAGCGCGGGGCGGCCTTAAAGGCGGCGGGACGGAGGCCGATGGGCCATGTCGTACCGCCAACGTTGTTCCAAAGCGGGTGAGTCAGCTTGGCGCCGGGTCAGCCATGCGCATAATCGCCGAAGGAAGTGATGCGAAGGCATCAGGATGGCTCTTATGCTTAGAAAGATGCTCTGGCAAGTTCGTATTCGCCAGGAGCCCGCCGGAACGGGTGGGGGCCCTTGCACGGCAAAATTGCGCCTGCATGGCGCGCATCGATTGCAAGTGGCGCAAGTAACGGTAACAGCAGCAAGACCCATCACTGGCAAGGCACGTTATGTCGCTGCTCTTTTCTGGCGGAACAGTATTTTTAAAATTTCTGCGCGCTTTGTTTGAGGGCGCGATCCTTGTCCCTAATCCCCCCCAGCTGCTGCCTTGGCTGCTGCGTGAGCTGCATGCTGCTGCTGCGGCTGACGCGGACGCTGACGGACGCGGAGCCGCTACCTCACGCTACCCTACCTTCGCCGCGAACAACCGGTACCCATGCGGTACTTTCAGAGCGAGTGCCCTACCGATGTTTTCACCTTTTTATTGATGTACCTGGCCTCATGCGAGAGGCGAGCCTCACTCGAAGCGCAGCTACCTACCGCTCAGCGGCGTGCGTAATGTTTTATGCTTGCGCGCGACCCTCGCAAACAGCTCGCAAGCCCAGGCCTGAAGTCCGGAATCTGGTCGTGGCGCCCAGCCCTGCCTTCCGTGAAGTGGCGGTTTCGTGCGTTCGAAACGCGCGCGCGCAGCGCTGCGTACGCGTAGGCCGGACTCGTGGGCCGGACTTGCAAACGTTCAGTGTCGTCAGGGTTACAGCAACGAGATCCGCATACGGCCCCAGGCAGCATGCTGCCCGGCCGCCTGCAGGTTCGGAACAGGTTCGGAACCTCCTCGTCCGCTGGTATCGTCGTCCTGCGCCGCAATCCTCCAGCCCGCTTTCTTGGCCATCCTCCCAGATCGCAGACCGTACATATACACATGTGGGATCTCCATCGGCGCACAGCAGACGCAACGGCGAGCAAACCCTGTCGTCCCCACAAAAGCGCACCGCCCCAGCACGCACTTCCTTTCTTCGGCGTAATGTCAGGTCCTACAGAATCGTAACCCTCCCGCATCGTCTCTACTCTCTCGTCTAGGTCGTGTGTCCTCGGCCCGTGGGAGCCCGAAAACAAGCTTCACCCGATTCAGAGATACCGGTATATCACATCCTAGGGTTGTTTTAGCGCTTGCACAGGAAGGTTGGAACGTACGCGGTAGTTTCCACCCCTCCACAACACACTACGCGGTAGTTTCCACCCCTCCACAACACACTACGCGGTAGTTTCCACCCCTCCACAACACACAAACAAACTCGCGGTTCCATACTTTGACATACGGTACGCGATTAGCGCAGCCTAAGCGACACCGTGCACCCCCCCCTCCCCTCGCGCCCGCGGGCGGGCGTTCCCCGTCCCCTCACTCCTCAACTACTAGACACCGCACACGCCTCCAGCAGAGCCGTCTGCCGCTGCTCCCACAGCGCTCGCCCGCTCACCGCTGCTCCCACAGCGCTCGCCCGCTCACCGCTGCTCCCACAGCGCTCGCCCGCTCACCGCTGCTCCCACAGCGCTCGCCCGCTCACCGCCGCTCCCACAGCGCTCGCCCGCTCACCGCCGCTCCCACAGCGCTCGCCCGCTCACCGCCGCTCCCACAGCGCTCGCCCGCTCACCGCTGCTCCCACAGCGCTCGCCCGCTCACCGCTGCTCCCACAGCGCTCGCCCGCTCACCGCCGCTCCCACAGCGCTCGCCCGCTCACCGCTGCTCCCACAGCGCTCGCCCGCTCACCGCTGCTCCCACAGCGCTCGCCCGCTCACCGCCGCTCCAACAGCGCTCGCCCGCTCACCGCTGCTCCCACAGCGCTCGCCCGCTCACCGCTGCTCCCACAGCGCTCGCCCGCTCACCGCCGCTCCCACAGCGCTCGCCCGCTCACCGCCGCTCCCACAGCGCTCGCCCGCTCACCGCTGCTCCCACAGCGCTCGCCCGCTCACCGGCGAGCCCAACAGCGCTCGCCCGCTCACCGCTGCTCCCACAGCGCTCGCCCGCTCACCGGCGAGCCCAACAGCGCTCGCCCGCTCACCGCTGCTCCAACAGCGCTCGCCCGCTCACCGGCAGCCCTCGGCGGCGGCAGCCTAGAGGACAGCATTCCGGTGGGCGTATCTGCGATACTGTTCCACTGCGTTCAATGGACAAAGAATTCTTATGCATCCCGGCACCTGCAGGAAGGCGGTGGTGGCAACTCGCCGTCAGCAGCAGCCGCTCAGCAGCTGGCCCAGCTTTTATTTTACGGGGTCCGTGATTGGTTGCCATCGTTGTCGCGCCTGTGGACGGTGCGGCTATCACATTCTGCACTGCAGCATCGCGAGCTCATGGAGATCTTGGACACTGCGGTCACTTTCTGGATATCTCATCTGGCGTTGTCGGTTTGTCCGGAACCGGTCGCGGCGGCGGTGGCCAGCGGCACGCCCGCCGACGTGGTGGCGGCGGCGGTGAGCGATTTGACCCGGATGTTGGCGCACGAGGTAGGCGTGGTGGCGCAGCTGGGAGTGGCCCTGGGCGCCGCGAGGGAGCTGCACGGCAGCGGCTGCTGGGACACAAGCCGGCTGAGGCAACTATTCGAGTGCTGCGCTGCTGTGGCTTCGTTGCTCGAACCCGAGGTTCAGCTGGCAGTCTTGCGATCCGCGGTCGCCCAAGAATCAGCAGGCGGAAGTGGGGCAGCTGGCAGCAGCGCCGGTGCCAACGTCAGCGGCAGCGGCCGGCCTGCTGGTGGCGGGCGCGGGTCGCAACCACGCCGTGACGGCCGCGGCCGCGGTGGCAGTAGCACTGCCACTGCTGGCATTGGTCCTGTCGCTGATGACGGTTCAGGAGCACCGGCCGCAGCAGGCAGCAGCGCGGCCGGTGCTGGCGCTGCCGGGCGTGGCGAGGCCAACGTGCTCGGCTGGCTTCCGCGCAACTTCCGTTACTTGCAGGAGGTGCTGCAGCGTGAGGAGGACAGCTTGGTACAATCTGCGAGTGCGGGCCAGATGGCAGAGCTGCTGGAGCTGTGGGTGTCAGGCAGGATGTACGGTTCGATTGGTTACGTCTTTGGTGCTGACGAGCTTTTTGACCTGGCGCTGGTGTCGGCTCCCGGTCTGCTGCGCACCTGCACCCACCGCGGCTGCACCAACCTGGCCGGAGACAGCGAGGCGGAGCTGCGGCTGTGGGCGTGTGACGGCTGCGGCGCGGCGTGGTACTGCTGCCGGGAGTGCCAGCTGGCGCACTGGCGGGCGGGGCACAAGGAGCAGTGCGGCGGGCGTCAGAGGCGGGGAGGATGACCGCTGAGGAGCCAGTGGGGGCCCCTGCAGCCGCCGCAGTCCGCATGGGCCTGCCGCAGATCCCACGTCTCCCCCTCGGCCGCCCAACCGCCGGCACCCCGCCGTCGATCTCAGCCACCGAGGAGGAGGAAGAGGTGTTAGGTATTGGTTGTAGGGATTGGCGCTGTAGGCCAGCAGTAGTGCCAGGGGCGTGCATGTGCATGTGCGTGTCGTCCGTGCAACCGATGTGGGTCTGCGGGCTGGCAGCGATGCTGCAGCCCCTACAGCGGCCTGCTTGCTGGACACTTAGATGCACTAGCATGATGCTAAGACGTGGTGGGTGCCTTCCGCCTGGTAGCTGATGTGGTGGTGGGTGCGGGAGGCGATGTTGCAGGGGACGTGACGGCGACCAGGTGCTGCAAGGGCTGCTAGACTAGAACGGGTTTAATTGCGTGGTTGCAATGTGTACATTACTCCGTCGTGGCATCTCGAATGTCTGGGATACGTTCCCACCTGATGGTGACTTCACTGGGAACTGCAACGCAAGGCGATTGGCATCTTGTGCTGACAGTGTGCTGTATCGCCAGGGGCACGTAAGGCCCAGGCTATTGCCAGCGGCACGCTGGCGTGGCTTCCTAGGATTTACTTGTGAGCTACGGTCCGACAACAACGCCCTGACACGGTGGCCATCACACAGCCTCTAGGCAACCTACTGTAACGCATCCAAAGTTCACCGCGATCCACATGCCGCGGACTACTCGGCACTGCCACCTCAAGCACACGGCCATCGTGTCTGTCCGCAGCGTTGCCATTAGAAGTGCAAGTACACAAGCATTAGGTCGCTCCTGTCCCTTGTTACAGTTGGTTAGTTGTCTGGTTTTTAGCATTCCTGCAGCAAAGTGCGCAGCTCATTCATGATCCAGGCACGTTAACACCCACACTGATATAGAAAGTGATCGTCTTATTGTAAGGCACGCATATTCAGGCCATGCTCCTGTGCTCCTGTCATTAGCTGGCATATCGCCCGGTTGGACATAAGTTATGGTGGCTAGAACACTGTTAGCGTTCAGGCGTGTGCTTTCACTCCTTTTACAGTTCGTGGCGTCCTAGTGGTCGCAAAACTGCGCCGGAACCTCTGTCGGCAGCTGGCTGGTCAAGAATGGTGAAGCTTACGGAAAACCATATAAAAAGCGTAAAACAGTTGCGCATTGCAGCTGCACGGCTTCGTTATGTATCGGGGGCCGGCTTGCCCGACGTGTCAGGCCAATCCGATCCTCCGTCGACCGCTACGCAAGTGGCGGACGACGTCGAATACATTTATCGAATCATGTTAACTCTCGGTGTCCAAGGCGACAACGATGTCGGTGTGGCGCCGCAATTCGTCAGAATCATCTGCCGCGCCCTGCAGCGCGTATTGGCTGTCTCAGTGCGTAAGCCGGCGATACTCTCAGTCAACGGCGTCATCAGCCAAGAAGACCTGATGTACAGCTTAATCACTCGTTATGCTGTGCGGCTAAGCTATTTGCTGGTGGCCAGGGAGTCGAGCACGTCGATCGACTTCACGGGCAGCCCCGATGCTACCGACTTCGCGCTGACGCTCATGCGCATGCACACCTTCCACTGCTACAGCCGTCAGCTCGCGGCCATCACCGCCGTCGCATCAGAGGAGGTGTGGCCGGCAGCATGGATATCAGCGGCAACAAGGGACGCGGAGGGCGCTGCAGCCGGAACGCGTGCTGCTGCTGAGCACATACATTGCACCGAGAGCCTCGTCGATCCTGTACGGGAGTACATCACCGCGGTGTTGTCCGGGGGCGTGCACCTGCTGCTTGCGCTATCAGGAGTTGGGTGCGCTGTGTCCAGCGACTATTGCCCGCCACTCAATGCTGGAAGCGGGGCAATGGCGACGGGGCCAGAGCAGATGGACATGCCCAGGCGGCGTGCTATGGTGTGCGAGCTGGCGGCGGCGTTACGCGACAGCTGCTTTGCAGAGCACTTGCCGAAGGCTTGGTTAACTCTGCAGTGCAAGCCCTCGGAGTCGCGGCCCTTGCCGCAACAGGCGGATGAGGGTTGGATGGCAAGCCTCCTACTCGGCATCAGCAATTTGCATCGGATCAGCTTTCGCTGCAGAGAGGTGGGCATGGAGGCAGAAGCCGCTGCCCTGCAAGGCGTTCTTTCCGGCAGCTGCGTGCAGTGCCTGGTGCTGGCGATGGGGGTGGCGACGTTGCGCTCCGCTGATGACGGCCCCGTGTACGGCATGCCTCAGGAGCTGCTGTGCCGCCTGCCGATACCAGACCATGGGGATTCATGGTACGATGACCGTGCCAGGCGTTACGTATTTAGCCATATCTTCAACGGCGTTGTCGAATTGCTGGCTGCAGCATCAAATTGCACAACGCGTTCACCACCGCTGGGGCGCCGCTCTGCGCTTGCGCTGCTGCTGCGGATAGGCCGCTGCGCCATGGCATCGATGCTGACGTGGACACGGCTCCGGGACGCAGAGGGGCATCAGGTGTCGCCCTCTCCACCACCCACCACAAGTGCCGGCGGGGGTGGCGGCGACGGCGCCGTCCAGCCGCCATCTGGCCCACCTGGCTGCAAGCTGGCCGTGATGACTTGCGTGGAAGCCCTAAACCTGGCGGTGAAGTGGCCTGGGGCAGCTAGGACGGTCCTAGCGGAGGAGGAGTATTGGAAGCTGGTGGCTGGCACTGCCCGGGAGCTGCAGGTAGCGGGCTTGACACGCGGGCACCTGCAGCTCTTCGCCCGACTGCTGCAGCCGCCACCCGGGTTCGAGCCCGGTTTGCAGCGATGCGGTAAGTGATGGATTGAGACGGGTATACACATGCGTGCGGCTTCGGGCACGTGTGGGCGTAGTTAGTGCATGCGGTTCGAGTGTCCGCATGCTGGCTGTTGACCCATTTGGGGAGGAGGCAGCAGTGGGGTACGCTGGTGGCATGGCGGATGGGTGGGTGCGGGGTTGAGCAGGGCCAGGGCGCTTGGGGAGAGAACCCGTTCGGTTGGCTCGTTGCACGTGCAGCTCGTCCTTCCACCCACCAACAATTGGTCCCGATTCGTTTCATCTTTCGCACATACCTCCCGTTCCCGCAGGCCCCTTGCCGCCATCACCTCCGCCCTGGACGGTGATGGCGCTCAGCGGGGGACTGCTGCCCTGCCTGGAGCGCCTGCTGCGGCGGGCGGGTGAGGCACCTCGCGGCCCAGAAGCAACTGTCGTGAGTGCCCTGCCATGGACCCATCTGTGGTCCCTGCTCGCCTATGGCGAGCCACGCCAGGCGGCGGCGCTGATGGCCACCCTCGGCAAAGTCCTGCGGCGCGTGGTGCTCGACGATACCACGGGGAACAACCCGACAGCTGACACTGGACCGCTCGGCGGCGGTAGCCTAGAGGACAGCATTCCGGTGGGCGTATCTACGATACTGTTCCACTGCGTTCAATGGACAAAGAATTCTTATGCATCCCGGCACCTGCAGGAAGGCGGTGGTGGCAACTCGCCGTCAGCAGCAGCCGCTCAGCAGCTGGCCCAGCTTTTATTTTACGGGGCCCGTGATTGGTTGCCATCGTTGTCACGCCTGTGGACGGTGCGGCTATCGCACCCGCGGCAGCATCGTTGGTCCATGGACTTCGTCGACACTGCGCTCCTTTCCTGGATATCTCATCTGGCGTTGTCGGTATGTCCGGAACCGGTCGCGGCGGCGGTGGCCAGCGGCACGCCCGCCGACGTGGCGGCGGCGGCGGTGAGCGATTTGACCCGGATGTTGGCGCACGAGGTGGGCGTGGTGGCGCAGCTGGGAGCTGCCCTGGGCGCCGCGAGGGAGCTGCACGGCAGCGGCTGCTGGGACACAAGCCGGCTGAGGAGACTGCTCGAGTGCTGCAGTTTTGTGGCTTCATTGCTCGCACCCGACGTTCAGCTGGCAGCCTTGCGATCCGCGTTCGCCCAAGAAGCGGCAGGCGCTGAGGGCGGCAGCGGCCGGCCTGCTGGTGGCGGGCGCGGGTCGCAACCACGCCGTGGCGGCCGTGGTGGCAGTAGCACTGCCGCTGCTGGCAGTGGTCCTGTCGCTGATGACGGTTCAGGAGCACCGGCCGCAGCAGGCAGCAGCGCGGCCGGTGCTGGCGCTGCCGGGCGTGGCGAGGCCAACGTGTTCGGCTGGCTTCCGCGCAACTTCCGTTACCTGCAGGAGGTGCTGCAGCGTGAGGACTGCACGACTCACGCTGTGAACGCGGGGCTGATGGCAGAGCTGCTGGAGCTGTGGGTGTCAGGCAGGATGGACGGTTCGCTTCGTTTGGTCTTTGTTGCTGACGAGCTTTTTGACCTGGCGCTGGTGTCAGCTCCCGGTCTGCTGCGCACCTGCACCCACCGCGGCTGCACCAACCTGGCCGGAGACAGCGAGGCGGAGCTGCGGCTGCGGGCGTGTGACGGCTGCGGCGCGGCGTGGTACTGCTGCCGGGAGTGCCAGCTGGCGCACTGGCGGGCGGGGCACAGGGAGCAGTGCGGGGGGCGTCAGAGGCGGGGAGGATGACCGCTGAGGAGCCAGTGGGAGTCCTGTTCCCCAGAGGCGTCACAGGAGGCGGGAGGCTGACCGTGAATGAGTGAATTCCTAGGGGACCCCGTCGAATGGTGGGGGGCCGGAAACGACATTCGCCTTGCTGGGCGGGAGGTTTCTCCGTATTCGCGTCCTGGCCGAGGAACGGAGGAGAGGTGAGGGAGATGCGATGGCATGCGCAGTGGTGGTTGGCTGTGGAGCCGTCATGGGCTCATGGTTGATCACGGAAGTGTCTGCGCAGTAGCAGATGGCGGCTTCGAAGGCCAGAACGAGCGTCAGCGGCTCCAAAGGGCAGTTTACAACGGCCAGAGCGCCGGCTATGTTGCAAGCCCTTCAGTGTTGGATGCAGGAAGTCCGTCATCGAAACACCGCCATCTTGCGCATGCTTTTTAAGCGCGATCGGTATGGCGGTAGTTATGGGAGTGTACATGCACATTGAGGACGACCGGGCGCCAGGCTCTCACTGTGTCAAGACAGAGGATATACGACCAACACAGTACATGACAACCGCACCCACTTCTTGCTTTCTCCTAAGCCTCAAAACGATTCCTTTTCGCGCCCCTGATTCGTGTGGCTTACAGGAAAGACCTGAGCGCCTTATTTACTTGACAACCAGTCAGGTTCGCACGCAAGGTGGCGCGATGCCCTACACGTGCAACGGGGCACAAAATGCCAGACACCCTGCGGTAAAGAGATAGACAGCAGTGCACGCAGTCAGACAAACCTGCCGCTATTTAGTACTGACGCCACCGTAGGCAGCTTCACATCACGTATGTCTCGCAGTCAGCCTGCAGCTGACGGTGCATGCCTCAAGTACGCAGTGGGAACACAACGGGAAAGCCCACAAGCACGGCACCAGTGGAGGTGTACAGGAAGGAGGCCTGCCCACTCCCTCGTACAAAAACACCAAAATGCTGGTACGCCTTGCAACTGTAAACCCTAGATCGCCGACTGACTCGCCTGGCACTGCAGCGAGCTGGACGATCCAGCCATCCAAAGCAGCGCAGCCACGACTAACGCACCCCCGACGACGATCAGGCTACCGTAGCATACCGTGTCATGCACGCAAGCCGACATGGCTGTCCACAGGTAACCCGAGTGCGCCGTCACTTTGAAGCACTAGGATAAGTATACACGACAGCCACGTGGCCAGTTTCTACCACTCAAACCCCTCGTGCAGCTGCTGGCCATATCAGAGACCGCAGCACCATGGACGGGTTGGGGCCCTTGTTGAAAGGCAGCGCCCAGTCCGTCTTAAGCAGCTATCATTGCGCCGCCGCAAAAGGCAGTCATGCAGCGACCCGTGTTATGTTTGGGTCCTCACAGTGCAGGACCGGCCTGTCATTCCCAGTAGTAACCCAGTACACGCGTCCATAAGCTATCTAGCACGCATGGGGTACCCCTCCTGCCTGCCCTTCTGAAGGTCAGCAGCAGAAGCAACTTTAAAGCCGCTCCACAATGCAGCAGGCCGCCGTCCGACACAGCACATGGTCGTTGTGCACCCACAATCGCCAGCCTATCTGTGCAGCCGTTCAAAATCGCATACGAGTTGCTCTACCTACCGGCCCGACTCACGTTGTCAGGCTGGGTTCTGTGCCGCAAGGCTCCACCGCGGCGTCGCTTCCGTCCCCCATCACCACAAACCGGGTCGCTCACGGGTTCCGTGTTTGGCCCAACAGGCAGGTGTCCGCGCCTGCGCTGCGTGGTGGCCGCTGGCTGCGCTGAACGATACCCCGGGGTGCACAGTAGCGGATGACACCCCATGAAAGCTGCGTCAGGTGCGGTGCGCGATCTCGCACCGTCGGTACGACCCACATGGCACCAAGGATGCTGCTATGCAGGGAAACGGTTTGGTAACCGCGGTGCGCAAGGCCAGACGGTAGCAACGCTGCAAGGCGATCGGAACCGTTGATGTGTAAAGACACGCCGTCGACGAAGAGAGTCCCCTCCCTATGCGTTGGCTTGCTGTGTCGGACCCAACTTTGCTAGCTCTCGCAAAAGTAGCTGGAATTGGACGGCGGCGCCTGTTACGCCGCTGCTGCCTTGGTCATCACCTGCACCGCCTGCGCGCGCTTGGATCTGAGGATGAGGAATGTAGTCCAGACCAGCGCCACGACGTTGATGAACAGATCGCGGAACTGGAGCGGTACGAAGCGGTAATTGATGAGCGCAGCCAGCGGCCACATGTTCACGGACAGCAGCTACAGCCTGTACAGCAGCTACAGCCTGTACAGCAGCACGTTCTTGCCCTCGAAAGGCAGCTCCTTCGCCACGACGCGGCCCGGATCCGGATCCAGCTCCGTGAGGTAGCGCAGCAGCTGCTGGTAGGTGCGGACCTGACGGCCGGCGGCCCAGCAAGCGCACAGCGGGGTGGGCAAGTTGGTGGCCAGCCCTCTGACGATGTCATCGTGCTGACATCGTGCGTAACAACATGCAGCGCTCCATCGCACCTTCGATGCGTGGCGTGGTTCGGGTTTTGTGCAGGGTGCGGAAATTTAAAAAGACAGCCAGGAGGCCATGGGAGGGGCTGCGAGGAAGACCCGTGTCCGAGTCAGCTGGCCGCGGGAGAGCGGGAAGGCAGAGCAGGGGGGCTCCAGGGTCGCATCGCATCTCTCTTCGCGAGGAACGGAAACCCACGGTCCCTCTTACCCCACCTCGTTGACCTCCCCGCCATTTCCGAAATAGCCGGAGAACACACACACCCGACGCGCCCGGTGCCTGCCGAATACCCCTGTCCCGACACTCTCCCCCCACCCGGTATTCATGCCCACCCCCCATCCGCTCCGCCCCCCGGCTCCGCCCACCCTCCCCCCCCCTTTTCTCGCGTCCAGGTGTCCGAAGGCTATGCACCCACTTCGACAATTCCCATGCCGAGTCAACGGTCCTTTTACGCAAACCCCCCCCCCCTTCCTCGCCTGCTGGCCGCTGCGCAGGTGCCTCTGCGGGAACTCCCCCGCGTACACGCAGCACGGCACCACCGCGAACGGCCGCCCCAGCGCCAGCGCCAATCGCGCCGCGTGCCCTGCCGCCTGGTCGGGGTGCATACCAACCACCACGCTGCAGTCCAGCAGGCACCGCACGGCACCCTCGGCCCAACCCAGCAGATCCTCGCTGCCCGTGTCCGCGGCCGGGGCGGCCACCCCGGCTGCACCTGCGGCCGCGACTGGGGCCGCGCCTGGGGCCGCGACTGGGACGGCACCTGGGACGGCACCTGCGGCCGCACCTACGGCCGCGCCTGGGACGGCACCTGCGACCGTGCCTGGGGCTGCACCTGCGACCGCGCCTGGGGGCGCTGCGGGGGCGGCAGCCGCTTCTGCGATCGCGGCTTTTACTCCTGCCGCAGCCTCCGGTCCGATATCTGCGGGGCTTCCCGGCTGGCTGCCGCTGCTGCTGCTCCCGCTGCAGTCCTGCTGCCCCGGCTCTCTCTCCCGCGCCTGATTAGGCTGCTTAGGCTGTTCGGATGCCGGTTCTGCTTCCGCCGGTTCCGGAGCCGGGTCCAGGCCAGCTGCTCGACCTCCGCCATCCTCGGCTGCGACCCCGTGCACCAGCGGCGGTGGCGGCTGCGCCACCTGGAATGCAGCGAGCCCCTCCACCACTTGGAGTGCAGCGAGCCCCTCCACCACCACCGCCTGCATGTCCGCATCCCCAGCCGCCATCGGACCACATGCTGACGTGCGGCCTTCCTCCTCCGCCGTACAGCCAGCCCCCACGCCGCCCTGCGGCTCCGCCCTTCGCGTACCGTCCCACGGGTCTGCTGCTACGGCACCCTCCCGCGGGTCTGCTGCTGCCGCACCGTCCCACGGGTCTGCTGCTGTCGCACCGTCCCACGGGTCTGCTGCTGCCGCAGCGGCACCACTCTCTTTTCGGACGTTGGGGGCATCCGCCGAGGCGCCGTCCCCAGCCTCGCAGTCTCCACCTCCAATTCCGCTCCCGTCCTCGCCCGCGTCCCCGCCGGCGTCCCCGCCCGTGTCCCCTCCCGCATCCCCGCCCGCGTCCCCGCCGGCGTTCAGCCCCCCGTCAAACCCCTCATCCTCGTCGTCGTGGCCGCCACGCCGCCGCCGCCAACGACGCCCCACCGGCTGCTGCTGTTGCAGGTCCTGGGGCTCGTGCTCGTCCAGCGCCATAAGGCCCTTGTGCGTCCAGGCCACCTGACGCAAACCCCATGTGAAATCAATCAAAACGCGAGGCTTTTTCGTGGGTTCAGACTTCAAGAGGCCGCAACCAAACACGTGCATTCAGCGGTTTCGACTGGCTGCAGCGCACGTGCGCGATGGACGAGCGAGCAGGAAAAGTGTACGGAAACCCTCCAGCTAGCGAGACCTTTCCTCTTTGGTCACTCCCAACGGTATACGCTCTCCCCCTTGCCCCACGCCCATCGGGGATGCCCCTTTACCCCCTCCTCCCTGCCCCATGCCCACCCCGGGTGCCCCGGTTGCCGGCCGCCAAACCCACTTCCCCAGCATGCACCCACAAATGCGCATTCAACCCCGGTCCCCAGCCAGCCTTCCTACTATCACGGCTTACGGGCTTCCTCGCTACCCCAGGCGGCCACCTCCAGAGCCGAATTTCCTCGTACACGGGTTTTCCTCGTACACGGTTTTTCCTCGTACACGGTTTTTCCTCCTACACGGTTTTTCCTCCTACACGGTTTTTCCTCCTACACGGTTTTTCCTCCTACACGGTTTTTCCTCGCACCCCACCTCCAGGGCCTCATTGCGGCTGGCCAGCACCAGCCGGGAGCTGTCCGCCATCGCCGCCACCCACCCGCCGCCGCCCTCCAGGCCCTCGCGCCGCAGCGCCGCCAGCCTGCCCACACTCTCCACGATCTGCAGCGGCCAGCCGGCAGCAGGGGCCGCAGGCTCGGTCAAAAAAGGGAGCTGAGGCTTGGGAAGTTGGGATGGATGGCACTAGGGGCGGGCCACGCTGGGCTATTGCAGGCCAACGGTCACGGTATTCGGTGTCTGTGCGCTGATGCCCATGGAACAGCCCCTGTGCCGCCCTAGCGCCGCCCACTGAACACTACCAACATGCCAAACCGCACACGACGGAATTCCTGAAACACAAAGGCGGACAAGCGCGGCAGCGAGCTCGCATCGCCTTGGTGTCCTCCCCTCCCCTCCCCTCTCCCCTCGGCGCCCCTTCACCTCACCTCCTCCGTCAGGAACATCCGCAGGTGGCCGGGCTGGCGGGGGCCGCCGTCCGCCTGAAACCCCTACGCGAAGGGGAGCAGCGAGACTGGTGACCCAAGAGGGCCTTACGCGCCTTCCGTGGTGCTCACGTCAGCATGGCTCCGAGCCGACCCTCCCCGCCGCCGTACCGAATCCGACCGCCGCAGGTCCCCAGGATCCGGATCCTCCACGTCCAGCGCCGCCAGGGGGCTCCGGCTGGTGTTGTGGAGCTCAAAGACGCGGCTCGAGTGATACACCCCCGCCTGCGGAGTGGGCAGCGAGGACCGGGGAGGAGTGGGGAGTGGCAAGTGAAAAGTAGGGAATGCGGGTGGGGGGGCGCTGTAGTGGACGCATGGCGGAGGGATGGATGGATGGATGGAGGCCCTACCCCTCTAGCCTTCCCCGCACTGACGTCGTAGCAGGGGTTTGTGTTCTCCCTCCCTCCCTCCCCCCAGGGGCAAAGCCCCACCTGCAGCCTCCTGACGTACCCCTCCAGCCGCAGCGGCCGCGGGTCGAGCACGGTGGCGGGAAGGGAGTTGAGGGTGAGCAGCTCGAACGCCAGCTCGCCCTGGCGGGTTGTCGGCGGACGGGATCGAACTGGGGTTGGGAGGGGGCTGGGCGCTGGGATTGGTGGCGACGGTGATCTGATCACTTTGTGACCATTAGCGGGTGCGTGTGTCACGGCTGGGGTCCTATGCTCGCTCCCTCGACAATTCATTCCCTTGGGCTGGGCTTCTCAGCCCAGACGAGCACGGCGACCTCCCCCATTTTATTTCTTGAAGCTCACCCACCTTGCCTCCGCCCACGTCCAGCACCCCCGACCCACGGGACAGCTGCTCGTGGCCGAACGTGTCCAGCAGCCAGCTGGGGGCCGGGGAGGTTGCCCAGGTGTAAGGAGCGGGTGGCGAGATTCGGGCTCATGGGGCCGATGCAGCCACGGCAACCAGCGCAGCGCCGTCCCCCTGCCCTTCCCGCGACGGGTTAAGAGCCGTACGACGACGGCCCCGTCCCAAAGTGCAGGTTGTCCGAACTGTACGACATAAGGCTCCCTGAAGCCAGCCAACGCTCCATGATTGCAGCCTCCGAACATGCCCCCAGGCACCACCAGTGTCTCATTCTTTCCGCGCCCGTCCTTCCCATCCAGGTTCCGGAGCCGCCCACCCAACTCCCTCATCCCTGCCCACCCACCCACCTACCCACCCACCCACGCCTTCTAATCGGCTGTAATTTTCAGTGCCGACCCACGGGTCTCCTCTCAAAACCCACCTCCGGAACACAGAGACCCGCCAGTGGTTCCGGACCCGGTTTCGCCGGCCCGGCCCTCGGCTCCTCCTCACGGCCTCCTCATTGCTGGGGCCCCGCCGCCCGCCTGCGGGTCCTGCCTGGGGGCCCATAGCCGCACTGGGCGCATCGGGGCGCGGGGTCGATGCGGCGGTGCAGGGAGGGTGAGGCAACACCCTTGGGCACCCTCGACAGCATAGGGAGAAATGTCATGGAAGTACCATAGGGAGAAACGTCATGAAGGTCTCTGGTCTGTACTGCTGGTCCACATGCCAGCCTAGCCGGTCCGCTCAGGGGGAGAAGGGGTGCGAGGGGGTTCGAGGGAAACCCGTGGATGTCCGAAAAAACGTTTAAAACAGAAGTTTTGAGATGCATGCTGGAGAACTGGGTTGGGGATACGAAAGCCGAAGGTCGTAATATGACCTTTGGCGGCTAAGCTATATCGGCTACGGCGAGACGCACGGGAGCGAGGACCCCACGCGACGCACGTAAAGTTTTCGCAGAATCGGTTTTGGGCGCTAGTAGGGAAACTGTGGGAGTTGGGGCGCTATGGGAGAGCGGCCATCGCGGTCCGGTCCCAGTCCCGGTCCTAGTCGGAGGCCCCGGCCCGACCCGCCCGAATACCGTTTAGGGGGGGGGGGGCCTGGGCGGTGGCGGCGGCGCTCCGCCGCGGTAGGTCTGCCCTCCCAACGGACCGAGACTGGCGGCTCGGGGCTGATGCCAGAAACGTGTTCTCACGCGGTGGCCCCCACGCGACCCCCAACCCACCGGATCGCCGCCGCCTGCGGCGCCGCCGCCCCCGCCGGGCCGCCGTCAGCCGGGTGGCTGTAGAAGCACCGCTCCTTCATGAGGCAGTAGCCCCGCTGCAGCCAGTGCTTGCAGGGCGGCGGCTGTAGCTCTGCGCCGCGACCCGCCGCCAGCTGCTCCGCGCATGTCACGTGGAGGTAGCCGTCCTGCGGTGGCGCAGCGCCGTACAGATGCCGTACCAATGCCGTACAATGCTGTCATTTGGGGGAAGACGCAAGCAGGGATTCTCGGGCACGAGAGTAAATGAGCAGTGTTTCAACACTGCTTAGGGGGGAGGGATGCCAGGTGCGGAGGCTTACTCGGGATGCAAGCAGCACGTGGCCTGCAGGGCTTGTGGACCCAGTACCGCATGCAGACCCGTGGGACAGACAGGTGCGCGGCTCAGGTAGGGCCAGCCATCAGTTGGGTCCCGGAAAGCAGCAGTTTGCCACTCTGTGGTTTTAGAGACGAGCCACATGTGTATGCGGGGAGTGGTGGCGGCAGCTGTTGTAGAACCGTGAAGGCCTGAGGGCACCCTATCCCGCTCCACGTTTGGCCGGGGTGATGGAGGTCTACGCTGAAAGAGGACTCGCCCAGCCCACTCGTACTCGCGCGAAGCCGCGCAAGCCAATCCCGGGAAAATCGCGTGTGGGTATCTGGTGCGATGCGAACCGTGGGGCCCGGTGCGCACCGTCGCCGGCCAGATGCTGTCGCCCACAGCTACGACCTCCTGGCAGTGGAAACAGTGCTTGCCGGGTATTCGGCATGTCAGGGACTTGGGCCGGCTCATCGTCCCAGGTCAACAGCGGCGTCCATCCGATAAGAGGCAACGGAAATGTAGTTATTATTTGTAGGAGTAGGATTTGCGCTCACATGCAATACCATGCCACTGTGAATTCGGGCAATATCTCAATTCCTTTCGAGGGTTGCTTACGGCCAATCTGCCAACTTGACCCAATTTCGTATACGACATATTCTTTACAGTGTAGATATACATTATATTCAACTGGCTCACTCACAAGACGACGCAGGCGGGCTAGATAACGTAGTGTTTCGCGCCACTTTTTGCCTGCGCCCTTGTTCTAGGCGCCGGAACTGAAGCACCCACGGCATTCCTCAGGATCTGTGACCTATGGCACCTAAGAAGGGCAAAAAGGAGCCAGGGACAAAGGCTACAGAAAGCCATGCAGAGCCGGAGGCAAAGAAACCTGTCGTAGCTAAAGGCAAACAGAATGATGCCGAGAAGGCAAGCGCGAAGGATGGGGCCGATGCTAACAGATCGGACGACAGCTCTGACGATAGCGACGACAGCGACAGCGGCGACATTGATTTGGACGCTGGGACGGTGCAGCAGTTGATGGCCCTGGAGCAAGAGTTGCAGACCAATCCATCTTTTGAGAAGCACCTTGAGGTATGTGCTGCGCACCTTCGCTGATGTTGATCACCGCTGGCAGCTGAAGGGTCGGGCGTTCGTTGGGATCGGTGGTGGGCGCTGGAGGCGCCGCTTCGAGGTGGTCATGGTTGGGCCCAGTGGTACATAGCTGGGCTCTGTGTGGCCATAACGGTTTGAGCTGGCGGGGATTGAGTGACGTGAATAAGTGTCAGGCCTGTCGACGCTCGGGACCTTGGGATTGTGTTACCAGCAACTCATGGAGCGGGTATGCTCGAGAGGATTCGCATCAACATGGCATGTGGAGCGATGATTGGGTGGGCTGGGCGACTACGATATCGGCACATGCCCAGTTCTGCGCAGACGCTCGATGCTGCTGCTGCCTGTCGACATACCTTCTCACGGACATCACGCAGCGGTATAGTGTTAGCACCAGACAAGGCAGCCCTGGCCACAACCCTCCCCCACCTCCTTCCCCTCCCTCGTCCCTTGCACGTCCCCGCGCACGTCCCCACGCCAAGCTCCTGGCACCCCTCCTCCTCCCCATCCCTCAGTAAACTCCTCCAAATATCCCCTCCTACAAATATCCCCTCCTACTTTCGTGGCGCGCACTCCTAGGCGTCCATCACCCGGTGGGACCGCCCGTCCCGTCCCCTCCCCGCTTCCCCCCTCTCCCCATTCCCCTCCCCCTCCCCGCCTCACATCCCTTCCCCCTCTCCCCATTCCCCTCCCCCCCCCCAGTACATCGAGCTGCTCCGCACCACCCCCGGGCTGCGCACCCGGCTGCGTGACGCTCACGAGGCGCTCTCCGCCCGCTACCCCCTCAGCGAGGAGCTCTGGCTGGCCTGGATCAATGACGAGCTGGCGGGGGTTTCGGGGCCGGATGACGTGGCGTGGCTGCTGGGCCTTATGCGCCGGGCGGCCACCCGGGATTACCTGGCGCCGGCGGTATGGGAGCTGTACTTGGAGTGAGTCGTCGTACACATTGGGGGGTCGTGCGTGTATGTGTGTGTTTGGGGGTGGGTGGAGGATGGGCGCGTGGTTGAGTCGTACATGGAGTGTGAGTGAGCCGTACCTGGAATTTGAGTGAGTCGTACACGGGGGCCCTCTTGGGTGGGGTCTTGGGTGTGCGGAACGTCGGGTCGCGAGTGTCGTACGCCGGGAAGTGCTGGCGCCGCTCTCCCTGCCTCATGCCACTCCCCCCCCCGGGGCCCCCCGAACCCCGCCGCAGGGTCGCCCACGATCTGGATCCCGCGATCCGGGATCTCCTGCCGGACGGCGTGGACCGCTACCGTACGCTGTGCGAGGAGGCGGTGGCGGCGGCGGGGCTGCACCTGGCGGTTGGACACCGGCTGTGGGAGAAGTACAGGTACGGTGGGGCGTGGGCGTTAGGGGTAGAAGAGGCGCCGTACGGGGCTGCGGCCTTGGCCTTCGGGAGCCATCGTAGTGATGGCCAAAGTGGGCGTGTATCGCCAAAGGGGTGTGTGTGTGTGCGTGTGCATGTGTGTGTATGCGCACGTCAGGAGGGGCCGCTCACTGGAGGGGGGTCCGAGGGGAAATCCGTGGGTCGGCACTTCGAGCGAAGCAAAACGGGCGAGCGAAAGGTTTGGGATACCCGCTTGTAATTGTGGGGCGGGGGAAGGTCCCTGAAGGGCTAACCTGCCATACCAGCTCTCCGCCCTTGCGAAACCACCCTCCACGCGGTACCAACGCAGCAGCTCCGGAACCCGTCGACGGCGCCGTACTCCCGCAGGAAGTTCGAGCTGCAGGTAGAGGCCATGCTGGCGGGAAGCAAGGGGGCCACCGCCGCCTCAGTCAAGCAGCAGGACCGGGTCCGGGCGCTGTACCAGCGACAGCTGCAGGTGGGCGGGTCGGTTTGGTGCGGCGGTTGGCGGTTGGCGGCACGGTTGCACGTGGGGACGGGATTGGTCGGTGGTGCGCAGGCTCGCCGATGCTAGCCGCCGCAGTGTGCCGAGTGGCGGCGCCGCCACCGGGGAAGACTTATCCCTGCTTCGCAGCCCCCAGCCGGCACTCCCTGACTTCTCATTCAACCCTCCCCTACAATCCTGCCAAGTATCCTGTCCCGTTGCGTAAAACGGTTTTACACCCCCCTCCCTACACGACTAGGGTTGCCGGCCACCCTAGTCCAGTAGCATGCGCGCGCGCCCCGGTGTCCGAAGGCTATGCACCCACTACATTTCCCCAGCCGCGTTAACGGCTCTTTTATTGTAACCCCCCTACACGCACCCACCCGGCGCCCGCAGGTGCCCCTGCCGGACGTGGTCCAGACCCTGGAGGAGTACAAGGCGTGGGAGGCGGGGCACGGCAAGGTGGGGTAGGGGTACAGCGGATGAAGGGTGGCAAGGTGGGGTAGGGGGTACAGCGGATGAAAGGTGGCAAGGTGGGGTAGGGGGTACAGCGGATGAAAGGTGGCAAGGTGGGGTAGGGAGTAAAGCGAATTGTAGGGCGCCCTGCTTAATTCTCTCTGCTCTGCCCTCCCGCTGCTGCTGCTGCTGCTGCTGTTCGCTTCCCCGCATCAGTCCGTACCCGCCCACGTGGCCAAGGCAGCGGATAAGGCCCGCGAGGCGGCGGAGGTGCGCACAGGCTGCGAGGCAGCCGTGGCGCCGGAGGCGCCGTCCGACGTGGCGAAGCTGGGCGCCTTCTTGTCGTACATTAAGATGGAGCAGAAGAGCGGCGATTCGGCGAGGGTGCAGGTGCGTCTGCGGTCTGGTCGGGTCTGGTCGGGTCTGGGAGGGGGAGGGGTGAGGAGGCGCAGGCGGCCCCTCCTGGCCCCTGGATTACGGTACCGTGGGTCGGCCCCAGTGCCCCCCCCCGCCCACCTGTGCGCTCGCTGTCGCCTCGCTCCCCCCGAGCATCACGCATCACGCACAACGCCGGTGATGCCACAGAACTGAGGACGTCGACCCCCCCGGCCCACCTGTGCGCTCGCTGTCGCCTCGCTCCCCCCGAGCATCACGCATCACGCACAACGCCGGTGATGCCACAGAACTGAGGACGTCGACCCCCCCGGCCCACCTGTGCGCTCGCTGTCGCCTCGCTCCCCCCACGAGTCGGTTTGTCGGCCGTGGATTCGCGGGTTCTCTTATCAAATCCCCACACGAGCAACATGCCTCACGCCTTACACCGGGGATGCCACGGCAGCAAGGACAGTCAACCCGCCGCGTGTTTTACCCACCTACTGCACGGCAGGTCGTGTACGAACGCGCGGTGGCGGCCTTCCCGCTTACTCACAGCCTGTGGCTACAGTACGGGCAGTACATGGAGACCCATACCAAGCTGCCGGGCCCTATAAATGACGTGTACGGCCGTGCCGTACGGAACTGCCCGTGGATGGGCGCCGTGTGGGAGCGGGCGATCCGGGCGCTGGACCGCACCGGATCGGCTGTCGAGGCGGTGGACGAGATGTACGACAAGGCGCTCAAGGCTGGGCTGCAGGTGCGGGCGTGAGCCAGGGGGATGGCGAGGAGACTCGGTTACACGACGTAGGAAACGGAGGGTAGAAATCAGCTGGCGCATGGTCTTCGAACACGCGTTTGAGTGAGCGTGCGGTTCGAGAACTTGGGTTGGCTATCGGGAGCGCGGCCTGCGCGTGAGCCAGGGATTTGGCGAGAAGACCCGGTTACACGACATACCGGTAGGAAACGGAGGGTAGAAACTAGCTGGCGCATAGTCTTCGGACACGCGGCTGCGTGCGCAGGCGCGAGCGGGCGGGCTGGGCTGGCGCTGCGCGGCTACCGCTACAGGGAGGGGAGTTTCCGCGTCGCCATGTGTCGGCAAACGGCGTGTGTGTGTGTATGTGACAGAGGGGTAGCAGTTCCCCCGGGGGTAGGGCACCCCATGCTCTGCCAATCGGCGTCATTTCTTTTGCAGCACACGACCCTTCTGGGCTAACATCCTGCTCACCTGCACTAGGCACCGGAGTTCTTCGTCGACTGCTTTGCAACCCTGGCAAAGCTGACGTATTTATCCGAGTGACCGCAACCACCGGCCCACAGAGCGCTGAGGACCACCTGGCGGTCATCTTGGCCCGCCTCGACTTCCTGCGGCGCGTGGCGGCGACCGCGGCGGCGGCGGCGGCGGGCGGCGGCGCCGCTGCCGCCAAGAAGGCCGCCGCCGCCGCCTTCGCCAAGCTGCGCGGCGGCTTCACCTCCGCCAGCGAGATGATGATGTCACAATTCCCTGACCACGTGGACAGGTGCGCCGTACCGTACGGCAGGCGCAGCACGGCATTTCCGTACGTCCTGCACGCTCCCCCAGATACGTGCAGTGGATGGATCAGTTTGCGGCTGGGACGGCCGGTTTCGCGGCATAGCACGCCGGCCGGCTGCGTCACTCGGTCATCGGTCTCTGCATTAATAATCCTTACTACCCCCCTTCTTCTCCGCAGGGCGCTGTGTGTTTCTGTGTGTCCAGTAATTTATGGTCAAAGTACCTCGCCCCAACCCATGTCTTCTCGCAACACCCCCCCCCAACACATGTCTTCTCGCAACCCCCCCCCCAACACATGTCTTCTCGCAACCCCCCCCCAACACATGTCTTCTCGCAACCCCCCCCCAACACATGTCTTCTCGCAACCCCCCCCCAACACATGTCTTCTCGCAACCCCCCCCCCAACACATGTCCTCCTCAGGACGCTGCGCCTGCCCGCCTACTGGGCGCACTGCGAGGTGCACGTGATGGCTGACGTGGCGGCGGCCAGGGAGGTGTGGGAGGGCGCGCTCAAGGGCGGCATCGGCAGGTGGGTGGGCGCACAGGGGAGCTTGCTCTGCTGCTACAGTCGGCAGCCGCACATCGCGGCGCGCACCCCATCTTCTAACGGCACGTGGTGGCCGCACGTGGTGGCTGGGGCGCACGCAGGTACGCGGAGGCGTGGGAGGCCTTCATCGCAATGGAGCGGGGGGCACGGCGGATCAAGGTGCGGCACGCAGGGCGGGACGGGGTCTGGGAGCGGTGGCTGGGAGCGGTGGCTGGGAGCGGGGGCGGGGGTTGGGGCGGAGTTCGGGTCGGGGGTCGAGGCGGAGGCCGGGGCGGGGGCCGGGGTTGGGCAGAGGCCCCCGAAGGGTCTTCATGGACGCAGGGCACCGCGGCAGCTCGCTGTGTCGTCGCTGCTACTACTGCCCGAGGCAGGAGTAGGAGGAGTAATTGCGGCGCATCGGTGAGGCGCCATGTGTTCTGGTTTAACGGGAGGCTTCCATGGAGCATTGACGCGCGTGTGTGTGTATGTGTGTGTTGGGGGGTTGCTGGTCGACAGGAGGCGCGCGCGCTGTACAAGCGGTGCTACAGCCGGCGGCTGGAGGAGGACGGGCAGCTGCGCGTGTGCCATGCGTGGCTGCGCTTCGAGCGGGAGGAGGGCAGGTGGGTGCGAGCGGGTTGGTGGTGCCGGGGGGGTTTGATAAGAAAAATCCGCGAATCCACGGCCGACAAACCGAGGGCGGTGAAGGTGATGGTCCAGGGGCGCGGGGGGGTATGTGCGGAAGGCCGTGGGTCGCCACCGAAGAGTAAAACCAAGTGGTGGTGGGCGGGGCGCCGAGAAGACCCGGGGGAGAAGGGGACGTGCTCGGGACGTCCGCGTTGGCGGCCGGGCTAGTGGGGTGGCTTGATCGTCAGGATTGTAATTCCTGTTGGTGACATGTTCTGGTGTTATGGGCCCGAGCTGTGGTTGGTTCGTTCGTGTCGATGATCGCTTTGCGGGAACGGAGACTTAATGGGATCACAGGCGGTGTAACCATGGATGCACTTGGGGCAGTGATAGTAGTAGGAAGCGTTCCAGAGGTGGTGGGCCACAGCATGGGGCAGTGGCGATGGACCAAGGGACGCCTGGAAATTGACTTTCCTAGCCGCATAATGACGATTCCCTTGCCCGTGCGATGTTGCAGTGCGGACGACTACCTACAGGCGCTGCTTAAAGTGGAGCCTATCCTCGAGGAGAGCGCTGCGGTTGCGGCCGCAGCTGCAGACCAAGGCGCTGCAGCCGCTGCCAAGGTGTGTATGTATGATGTCAACACGCATATACACGGACGTTGTTTATTGACTATCAGAGTTGCTTATTGAGTATTAGGGTTGCTGTTCAGGTTTCGCGAGGTACGTAATGACATTTCCACCATCTGCTTTTGCACAACGCCCGATGGTGCATGCAGGCCGCCGTCCAACCAGCCAAGATTCTTTCCAAAGAAGAGATGAGAGCCATGCGGCAAGCCAGGGACCCCAACTACAAGGAAGTAAAGAAGGCCAAGGCTCAAGAGAAAGGTACGATGCGAGGTTTTGCATATGTACCTCTAGTAGTCACATTATGGAAGTATTATATTTTCTCTACTGAACTATTCGGTTCCAGATGTAGTGTGCGGTGCAAGCTAGTTTCTGGATAAAGTTTCATGTTTGTGATCCATGGATCCTTTCAGGCTGTCGTGCCTGCTCAAGTGGAAGTCGTGTCAGTCCCTTAGCCCACAGCGCAAAAGCGTAATCTGTATATATCGCTTTGCGGCTGGGGCCCGCCAAGGATGGATTTCGCGATTGGTTGGGTCCCACCTGCGGGCGCGTTCGCCAACAACGACAAAGAGAACATCATATGCTTCAACGGTACACAATGTAGATATTATAACGCGGTTGCTGCGTACCCGGTCTCAAAACGCGGTGGGCGTCTGTTTCGATCGCGCAGGTGGCAAGCCCGGCAAGCGGGAGCGGCATGACGACGGACAGGAGGCTGCAGCCGACGATGCGAACGATGCAGTAGTCTCTGCCTCAATCAAACGCGCTCGGACACGTGAACCGGAGGTAGCCGCGGCTGCCACCGTCGCTGTGCAACCCGCTGCGGCGACCGAGGCCTCCGCGCCAGCGCATGATGCGGCCGATGCCGCCGGAGCGGACGGCGATGCCGAAATGGCCGACCACGACGAGACCATGGCAGCAGCCGATGCGGGACCGAGCGGCGGTGCTGAGGCGCGCACCGAGGAAGACCAGCAGGCTGGGCCGGGTCCAGGCGCGGCCGCCCAGGGTGGCTCGCGGCCGCACTACTCGGACAAGAACACGGTGTTCATAAAGGGCCTGCGATACGGCCTCAAGGACGGGGATCTGGACACGTTCCTTAAACAGCACATCCCGGAGGGCATTCAGGACGTGCGCGTCGTGCGCAATCCGGAGACCGGCCAGGCGAAGGTGCGGCAGAGCCAAGCGCCTAAGCAGGGCTTTGGGTTCTCAACCTTCGGTAACCCACTGCTATTACCGTTTGCGCCAGGCGCAAAGCCAGTTCCGAACTTCCTGCAATCCCGAGTCGCACCCACCACCACCTTCATCGCCCTTGGTTTGTCGGCCGTGGATTCGCGGATATAATATACCCTTCGTCAGCCCGCCCTGGACTTGAATGCCGCGCTCCGACGCCCAATCCTCCCCCTACCGTGCCGAATCCGCCAGGGCTACGCCTATGTGGAGTGCAGCTCCAGGGAGGTGCTCGACAAGGCGGTGGCGCTCAACGGCACCTCCTTCCAGGGCGTCTCGCTCTTCATAGCGGAGTCTAAGCCTCCAGCGCCCGGGGGCTGGCGCGGCGGGGGCGCCGGAGGGCGTTTCAGCGCTGGAGGGCGCGGGGGCCGCTTCGGCGGCCCACCGCCCGGAGGCCGGGGTGGCTTCGCCGGCCGGGGGCGCTCCGGCGGGGGCTTCCGGGGCAGTGAGGGCGGCAGCGGCGACGGCGACGCGGAGATGGCGGACGCTGGCGACGGCGGCGGCCGGGGAGGAGGCCGCCACCCGGGGGGCCGAGGTGGAGGCGGAGGGCGCCACGCGGGGCTCGGCTACCCCACGGGTCGCGGAGGGGGGATGCGGACACACCTGCAGGTTGCCCCAGGTGTGTCCTTTGTCGGTGTGTGGGGGGGCGGTGGTGGAGCGTCGGGGGGAAGGGAAGGCGCAAGTGCTTGCATGGGAGGAATTGGGGAGACCAAGGGAGGGTCCGGGGTTTACCCACGACGGCGGGACGCTGGACGGCGGCGCCGGTGCCTCCGCCATGTGCCCAGGACCGCACGCACACGGCGACTAAGAAACCACTGCCGCTGTTGCTGCTGCGTGGGCTTTGGGAAGCGAGCCAGTAATGTTCTGATGCGCCGTCCGATGGCGTGCTCAGCGGAGGCGGGGGTCGAGCACACTCCTGGACTCTTTTCGGACCACCGCATTGGCCTGTTACTTGTTGCTCAGCTTGTCTGCGCAGCAATATTTTTGTTGCCCCACTCTCGTGTCTTGATAGACATCCACTAGCACACAGACGCCATCACTTAATGCCATCTCCCCCCAACCCCACGGCCGCTGGGCCGTCCTTGCCCATGCAGGAGCTGCACCGCCCACAGCGCTGGTGCCCCGCGCCGTACAGCTCGCTAAGGGCGCCGCCGCCGATGGTGCCGCCGGCGGGGGCAACGCCGGCCAGCCAATGTCCAATGACGACTTCCGCAAGATGCTGCTGGGGGGTAAGAAGTGAAAGGGGGAATTTGCAGGTTGGCAAGGGGCCTTGTCGACGGTCGCGTGGGAAGCCGCGGTATATTGGCAGCGCAAGGCGCTGATCCCGGCGTAGCGTGTAGGGGAGTACGGCTCGGACCAGTTGGTGTCCGCACATGCGCGTTGCCTATGTGCGACCTTCACCTGCACGGCCGCGCGTGTCCCATGGCAGCTTGCCTGTGTTGATCGCGGGTCCCGACGTCGCGATGATCGCAAAGCTCTGTAAGATTGCTTTACCAAGTTGATGATGTATCCGTCGACTGCGGAAGCCGTGGACCCAGAGCCCCTCTTCCGGTTGCCTGGAGGGCTAGCCCAGCTGAATTGCCGGGCCTACTCCGGCCCCTTAAGGGTCGCGGCATACCTGTAGTTTAAGGAAGTCGTCGCATACTTCACGGAACAGAACGAATAACCGTCGCCTTGGGTCCAGGGACGGCGGTGAAGCTATTTTAGTGCCTGAAGTGGCCGAATAGAAGGCTAGGGACTTGCAGGCGTCGTTGGTCAAAACATTTCCTGCCAGGCTCAGTCTCGATACGCCCCGCAAATCCAAACAGCTGTATGCCGCGGGTTGCTGAGGCATCGCCAGCTAAACGGTTCGAGGTCAGGCAGCCGTACCTTACCTAGAGCAACCTACGCGGCAGCTCCTGCGCGGCACGCGTTACGAAGATGTACGTCTGACACGATGTTGCAGGAGAGCACGCACTGCGGCAGAGCGTGGAGGACGATGCGAGGGCCGCAGTTCATGGGGCGGGAGGATGCACGGGGACCGCAGTCGCGAACGACGCCATCGCGACGTTGGCCCTCAAGGATGCGTACGGACAATGTGTCAAGGCGTGTCAAGCCATGTCACCTCTCTAGTTTCGCCCCAGAATGGAAACATCTGCAGCGCTGCAACCTGCTGTGGCCTCAGACACCAGCTACGGCACAAATTGGAGGGAGGGGGCCCCGCGCGAAGCATCGTTGCCAGGCGTGTTGGTGCGGGTTACGGCACGCGTTCGCGCCAAAAATATCACCCCAGGCCAGCATATGTACCAGGCCAAGTTGCCATATATAGGATTTCAAAGAATTGCCATATGCTGGTGAATTGCGGCTGACGTTATTCAGGTTGAGTTTGTATGGTCATGCGGGCCCAACGCCTGGTTCATAATTACTAGTCATTCCACATAATAGTAAACACTATCTTCTGACAATTAACATAGCATAAGGAGACCTTAACGCTCTCCCATCTGCTGCTGTCTACAACTAGCCCCGAAGTCGATCCCATTCGAGGAAAACATCGGCACCTCCCTTGCGCCTAGGGGCAGCAGCTATGGGAGACACGCTAGCCGCCTCTCTCCTCCGCAAGCAGCTTAAGGGTAGGCTGCCTCGAGCTTTGTTGCTCTAGGTAACATCTTCAGAAACCCCAGACCCAGACGAGGTCTGCTTCAACCCATGCAGAGCTTACCAAGAACCCTGTGGATGGCTTCTCAGCTGGTCTAGTGGACGATAGCAATATATTTGAGTGGCAGGTCACCATTATTGGGCCGCCGGACACACTCTAGTAGGTGTTCGCGCGGCTACGGCGGCCGTGTCTATGGGCTCTAGTTGTAAAGTCGTGGATATCGTTATTTGCTCACATGCCTCGGCGGCGGGCAATTGGGACTGCGGTCTTGGCCGGGGCATAGAGGGGGTCGCCAAACTGTTGCGTCAAGCATGCGAAGTGCCCGTTCCAACGCGCCCTTTGCCGTCACTGCGCGCATGATCTTCTGTAGCGAGGGCGGCTTCTTCAATGCCAAACTGAGCTTCCCTAAGGACTACCCGAACTCGCCACCGACCTGCCGCTTTACGTCAGAAATGTGGCACCCGAACGGTAAGCCTCTTTATGTCAGCAATCTTTTCGCGGATTCTAACATGGCGTCAGGTATGACATCAGTAGCCTGCGAATGTATGTTGCAGTCTATGACGACGGCAAGGTTTGCATCTCCATCCTCCACAACCCCGGCGACGACCCGCACGGCTACGAGACTGCCGCGGAGCGCTGGTCGCCCGTTCAATCGGTACGTACACGTGTCAGTACATAATCGGATTTTGGGTTTCCGATAGATCTTGCAGGGTGACCTTACTGTTGTTAGGTATACGGGTGGGTAACGCTTGGGTTGCCTAGCGTTTTCAGCAGGCTTCGCATCCTACGGCTTCACCCATACCGAAGCGGTTGCTGGAATGCCAGTGGGCTGCATTCATATGGATGAAGCAAGCCGAAGGGGAATGCGTTTCTGCGAAGGAGACGCCCCTAATTGCAGTTGCCCGCCATTACGTTCAGCGGAGAGGGTCTCCATGCCAACACCCGCATAAATACTGATGGCTTGTGATTGCAAGGCACGGGCAGGACGTTCAACCGTGTCGCTGAAGTTGTGGAATGGTGAAAGCGGGCCCGGACCACTCCAGACCAAGCAGTAACAGGAATGGGGAGTGTGGGAGGCGGTGGAGGAGACACGTAGGCATGCTGACGGCGCGATCATGCGCTTTTGGCACTGGGGGTTCCATAGGCGCTCATGCCCTGTAAGATGCTCCCCATGACCTGCGGTCCAGCCCAGCCGGGAGCGGCTATCGCTACCGCTATCGCGGTGGATTGCTACATGGCAACCATCGCGGTGGATTGCTACATGGCAACCATACGTTTGGCACAGCGGCCACCTTGTCGTGTGGGGCGCCAGCATGGGCCTATGGGTTATCACATCTTAGCGTTGGGCCGCTATCCGTCCGCTGCTTTGTGGCACCCAATGTACGCGCTGCACTCATCTCCTAGCGGCACGCTTGTGCACAATTACTTGTTAGTAGAGCGCATGGGTCCCGTCAGGGGACGGGATTAAGGTTTGGGTGCGGTCAGCGGAAACCGTTGCAAATGAGAGCCCGTGGGCGTTGGATGTGGGTCGTGCTGGAGACGTGGGAGACGCACCCGTCATTCCATCCCGACATGACCGTTCCAATCTTGGTGGTTCATGTGAGTTTCGCCCCTTGGTGGCTCATGTGAGTTTCGCCCCTTGGTGGCTCATGTGAGTTTCGCCCCTTGGTGGCTCATGTGAGTTTCGCCCCTTGGTGGCTCATGTGAGTTTCGCCCCTTGGTGGCTCATGTGAGTTTCGCCCCTTGGTGGCTCATGTGAGTTTCGCCCCTTGGTGGCTCATGTGGGTTTCGTACCTTGGTGGCTCATGTGGCGTACCTTGGTGGCTCATGTGGGTTTCGTACCTTGGTGGCTCATGTGGGTTTGCCCCTGGGCATTTGGAAAGCCTGGCCATTGCGTAGTAAGTGACGCTTTGTGCATGACAGCAAAGCCATCCCGTCGACACACGGATCTGGGCATACGCATGCTGCGTGCCTTGAGCTTAGGACACGTGCGCACGGAGTCACCAGAAAGAGGGTCACTGGGAGGAGGGGTACTGGGGCGAGGTCCGTATCTGTTATTGAAAAGATGGCGCCCTGTAAGGCCCTGTTGATGTCAGTTAGCCCTTCTAAGGCCCTGCTGATGTCAGTTAGCCCTTCTAAGGCCCTGCTGATGTTAGTTAGCCCTGTAAGGCCCTGCTGATGTCAGTTAGCCCTTCTAAGGCCCTGCTGATGTCAGTTAGCCCTTCTAAGGCCCTGCTGATGTCAGTTAGCCCTTCTAAGGCCCTGCTGATGTTAGTTAGCCCTGTAAGGCCCTGCTGATGTTAGTTAGCCCTGTAAGGCCCTGCTGATGTCAGTTAGCCCTTCTAAGGCCCTGCTGATGTCAGTTAGCCCTGTAAGGCCCTGCTGATGTCAGTTAGCCCTTCTAAGGCCCTGCTGATGTTAGTTAGCCCTGTAAGGCCCTGCTGATGTCAGTTAGCCCTGTAAGGCGCTGCTGATGTCAGTTAGCCCTTCTAAGGCCCTGCTGATGTTAGTTAGCCCTGTAAGGCCCTGCTGATGTCAGTTAGCCCATCTAAGGCCCTGCTGATGTCAGTTAGCCCTGTAAGGCCCTGCTGATGTCAGTTAGCCCTCCTAAGGCCCTGCTGATGTCAGTTAGCCCTGTAAGGCCCTGCTGATGTCAGTTAGCCCTTCTAAGGCCCTGCTGATGTCAGTTAGCCCTGTAAGGCCCTGCTGATGTTAGTTAGCCCTGTAAGGCCCTGCTGATGTCAGTTAGCGCGTCACCTGATAGCCTGGGTCCAATGCAGAGCGTGACTGCCGCCCGAACTCCTCTCCGGGACGCCCCAAGCATTCCGCTTGTCTTTTATGATGTCATCAGGGGCCTGGCCGCCGTTTGAGCCCCTGCTTGCTTCCGCCTCTTCCCAATCGCAGGTTGAGACGATCATGATCTCCATTATCTCAATGCTGTCTTCACCCAATGATGAGTCGCCCGCAAACGTGGATGCCGCCAAGATGTGGCGTGAGAATCGCGAGGACTTCAAGAAACGGGTTGCTCGCATCGTGCGGAAGTCGCAGGAGATGCTATAGGAGCGCGCTTGTGGCAGGGTTGCGTTCGGGTGGCTGTTTGTAGATCAGCCGCTGGAGCAGCACGTGGAGGAGAAGCAGTGGCGAGTTAGTGGTATAGGAGAGGAGGAGAAGAGGCAGCAACAACGGCGAGGGGGTGGTACGGGGCAGGAGGAGGAGGGGCAGAAGCAGCGACAAGGAAGTGGGAGGGAATGAAGGGAGCAGGACACCGGCTCGGATTTCCCGGAACGCTCTACCTGGTCTATCAGCGTCGGGACTTCGCTCGGCAGCGGCGAGGACGGTTTGCGTTTCGCAGAACGGCGACTCAGCGGCGGCTGGCCTTTTGCCTCTGTTGGCTATAACGCGTTTCGGAGGGTGCGGCGAGGCGAAGCCAGCGATGCAAGGCGACACTGGCTGGCCGCGCCGCTGCCCCCGAGGAAGGCATGGCGGCTGCCTTCATGTGCCGATTAGGTCACAAACCGCCCTGGCACTAGGCCCGTACGTGGCGTCCGCTCTGCATGAAGACGGTTACTTGACCGAAGAGCACGAGGCCCTGGCGATTCCGGCATGGTGTGTGCATATCGCGAGGGGTATCCTGGCGATGGTGCACGGCAGGTTCCGGCTTCGGGTGCATCGCGCATCCCGCGCAACCGGCCCCTGCAACGAGTGCCGCACGCTGGGGAAGGCCCCTCTGCCTGCTGTTTAGAGAGAGGTGTCGTTATGGCTGCATTCGGGTTAGGGGCGCCAGTCTGACCGCGATGAAGCCGCTGGTCGGTAGCTGCAGAAGCACCTCGGATTGCGCTCGCACATGCGTGCAGCTGCGTCCAACTAAGGAGGGACGCGAGCTGCTGGCGGTGTGCAGCGATGTCACGATGTAGAGACAGGGTGGATAGTACGCAAGGAAGGATCTGTGCGGTTAGCGGAGAGCGCATGAGGACGGTGAGGCCTCCACCGACCTGTCGTGCGATGTACGGCTCGCCCAGACCCAGGACCTACGTTCTGGTTCTGGACATGTGATCGGCTGCACCCGGCATGTAGGGCCCTGTTTTCGTGTTCTGCACCCCGCCCTGGCCGCACCACGCACCATCACACGCTAGGTGGTGCCAAGGGCTGGTCGTTGATTGTGCACCCGTTTAACATGACATGATTTCTGCGGATATACACGCATGCCAACAAGACGTTTGTTTCTTTCAAAGTGGACCGAGGGAGTTGCAGGCTGGGGTTAGGCACAGAGGAGCTGGTGGCGCAGGCGGCTAGCTCCCTTGATTGCCTGCCCGCGCTTGGCGCGGAGGAGATTATAACATGTGAGGGCGGCGGCGGTAGCAGTCCGACTGTATGGGTCTGGAACGCCGCAGGTGCCTTTTTTACTGATTTGCTGTTGTGTATCATAAGACCGCGTCTGTCTGTCTGTCCGTCTGTCTTGACTTGTACATGTGTGCTTCAGGTTGAGCTCCCATGGCCCGAGGGTGCGCATGGAGGTCTGGCGCCAGCACATGGTCTGTGCTGCATGGCGGGATAACGGCTGAACCCTGCTCTGGAATTGGAAACTGAGTTTGAGGAGACTGTAGCCGGCATTTGCAACGCAATGCACGTTTGTAATAATTATGAATGCGACGACCGCGCGGTGTCCATCGCGCATCATTTTAGGTGTGCAAGGACAGGAAACAGGGTCGCGGACTTGTGTCGTCAGTTTATCGTTACAGTGGGCTCCAGGCCAAAAGGCAGAACCACCGAACACGTCGGCGGACACAGAACGAGACGAAAGAGTCGTCAGTAAATGTCCTCAGTAAATGTCGTCAGTAAATGTCCTGATGCCTACTCCATGAATGACGTGACTGTAACCTCACCTCCAAACGTACGAACCGTTCACGTAGTAGTAAATGCTACAGTGGGCCTTGGGGACGTGTTGGGTTGTGGCACATGTAGTAATCGTCAATCTGCGTCAACTGCTACCGTTGACGTCCTTCACAGCAGGCGCTGCGATCTACGCGCCTGCGACGGTCTACGAAGGCTCATAGCAAGCAAAATTTGTGCTTGTGGCAAAACCTTAAAAACTGACCACCGACCACCTTCAAGCCACCGACCTGGCCCCACTGCCACGACATGGGCCTTCACGGGCCAACCGACTAAAAGGGGGGCGGCCCCCCGCTATCCTTTGCTACCTATCTAAACTCGTTACAAGACAGCGACATAAATATGTGCGTCTCCGCTTATTTGGGTTCAAAAAGCTGTGAAAAGAAATATTTTGGGTACCGCCGGCAGCTGCCACCCGTGATCGACTTTTTATGCCCGTGACGCTGGATACCTACCTGGAGGTAGAAATGTGCCGGTAATGTAATTTTCCATAAATAACTTAATTATTTCTTGTGCGTGATAATGGTTACCGATACTAGTAGACTAGCAGCTTACCTAGCTGTTTCAGCGTCTCGGCGGCAAGCACTGGCTGGCGCCTTTGAAACGCCTATACATACAACGTCATCAAATTGCGTCGATATCTTGATGCGATCAGACTTGGACTCTAGGGGCGGCATAATTAGGCTACTGGAGCTGGCCCGTCCTGATCTACTAGCCGCGGCGGGACGTTGGAGACAATGTGCAATTAGATATATTGAACTACGACGAGAAGTTCAAGGTGCTCTGTGCGAGGGAAGCACTGCACATACGATTGCGATTGCGGAGGCCATGGCCAACCAGTTGGAAATGGACGCCGATCGGTTTCACGAAATGGCCAGCGATGCCTACTTTTGCCTTCGCAATAAGGAAGGGCAGCTCACATTCCTCGATTTACACGGCCAGCGCGTAGCCGAGGCGAAGCGGCTGGTGCAGAACACGCTCCTCGCCGCACGCGCAGCGCACCCCGAGGGCACTCGGGTGGCCATCGTCGTCGGCAAGGGGCTCCACAGCGCAGGAGGCAAGGCAAAGCTGAAGCCAGCTATCATCCAGCTCTTGGCGGAACTCAGCGAGAAGTTCGAAGTTGGCAAGCCAAACGACGGTTGCGTCTACGTGCACATCCCACCCCAAGTTAGGCCCGCAGCAATCAAGACGACTTCCTGCCCACCCCAACGCATCTCCCTGGCGCAGGGTACATACTTGATCAGCTGTTTGCGTGTTATCCGAGCAGCTGTTTGGGTGTTATTTGAGCAGCTGTCTGAGAAGTAGTAACTGTTACAATATCTGAGTGTTATTTGATCAGCTGTTTGGGTGTTATTCGATCAGCTGTTTTAGGGTTCTTCTCTGAGTGACTACTACCCGGCCTTAACTGCCTGACCCCGTGGACCTGTTGCTGAAGCCTCCTCAGTCCTATTGGCGGCCGCTGACGGCCATCTGACGACCGCTTGTTCCGTCAGCTGACCGTGCCAGGCCTGGTGTCTGACGTCTTCCCCGCACCCGTTGTATCCCCTGCCTCGCTTCAACGCCTCTGCCTGCGCAGGGAACGCAGTCCTTGGGTGCCGCGGGGGACCGCGTTGCTTACAGTCACGTGCGCGTCATGGAGGATCCCTTACTGCGTCCTTGGGACGCGAGCGAAGCGGTCATCGAACCAAGCAGCGAAGCGGTCATTGTCTTGCTCCCAACCCACAAAATATGGTTTGCAAGCAACAGGAGCCCCGCGCCGCGGGGAGTGCGGTGATCATGTGTATTTATGCTTGCACTGCGCTCATATATGTCGTGCGGTGGATAATCGCGGGACTTCGCAGCAGTGCTGGACGGGTGTGCTGACGACGGCGGGCACAGCGCGTTGGTGATGAGCTGGCTATGTCGGGTTATGGAAGAAGCGGTTTGTACGTGCCGATTGGTGGTAGTAATTGTCACGGTGGGACTCCAGACCAGAAGGTGGAGCCTTCGAAGGCTCGTGCCGAGAGCACAACGAACAACACTTATACTACACAGCACAGACGCAGCGTCCCGCAGCTAAAAACATCAACGCGGCTGCGATGTATACAGTGTAAAATAATATCAAAATCAGCTACGACCTACGAGAATGACCCCACCAGCGTGCAATGCCGTACACCCCATACTGGCCTTCATTATCGAGGGTCCCCCAATCTTTAATTCCAACAGCAGAATGTGTGGTATACATAATCGTATGCTAGAGACCAACAATAACACAACGTAAACCTGTTCAGAACACCGAACACCGGACACCGCAAAGAAAGAGCCACATGTTACCCTACCGACTGGCCGCAACCGCCACAGCAACAGCCAGCTAACAACCGAGGAAAAATAACAGAGTCTGAACACCGTTACAAGAGCGTCCAATCCACAATAGGTCCCCCATACAAGAGCGTCGTCCAAGACACAATAGGTCCCAAACGCACCGACGACCAGTGCCGTCGAGGACGAAGCTCTACAAAAAGGCCGAAACAATAGCTAGGCGATACACAGCATGTAACAAGCTTGATACTGGGTCCCAGGGACGACTCAACCTCAGACCGGTACGGCCCCAATTTCAAGTGCGTCGCAGCAACAGTGGGTCCCAAACGCAAGGAAGTGCAGTGCCGTAGATCGATCTCTAAAAAGTGGCCGAAAACAATGCGGAAAAGGGAAGGAAACAAACTTTCCAGTGGGTCCCTGTAACGGTTACAGTGGGTCCCAGACCAAGAGGTAGAACCATCGGGCACATCGGCTGACACTGAGGAAGACGGAGGAGACAAAGACCGACGTGCACCGGAACAAAGGCAAACCACCAGAACACCAATCGACAGGCCGTAGGCACACAGAGCAGCAGCCAGGACCCCAGGGGGAATTTGCACTAGAGGCTTCCCTATCAGGAACCGACCACCAACCAACCTAACAGACCAGCAACCGACGAACCAGTGAAGCGCGGTGGGAGTTGTTGTGACCCTTGTTGTTGTTGTAACGGTTACAGTGGGTTCCAGACCAAGAGGTAGAACCATTGGTGGCGACGTTGAGAATTGAAGGAGGCCAACGGATCAATCACAATGATGATTATGGTATGTTCGTAACGCTCGGTTGTGACAAGGTCCGCAAGCCCAGGTCAAGAGGGGCAAGAACTATGCTCCCAGCAGGGCATCTGGGGCGCCCCAAATCGGTGCCCCGCCTTATCACTGCATGCGCTGCAAGGGCCCTTGACACTCTGTGCCTCGGCTCTACCATGGTGAGGCCCAGGACTAGGGCTCTCGCTATGTCCTGGAGGACACTGTAACCTCTTATTAGCATAAATCTGTAAATCTGTAATAGCGGTGGTGTAGCGCACAATGCCTTCGCGAGCAACCTGGCGCGGTGAAATGAACGGCTAGCGCCGTGCATCCTAATCGACAGAATGGCCGAAAACATTCCCCCAAAGGACGGGGGAAAAAGTGGACTTTGGGTCCCTGTAACCATTCCGCAGGGTCACTTGTGATGGTTGTACTTGTTACAGTGGGCTCCAGACCTTAGCAGGCGGCGCCATCGGGCGCATCGCCTGACACTACTGAGAGAGACAAGGAAAGCAAGGAAAACCGTGGTAGTTGCCATAACTATAATCCAGACACCCTGTACGACTATGTGAAGTGTAGGGAATGGACGGTAGGGAATGGAATCAGGTCTACACTGGACGCGGCTGAGCCTTGGGTGTCAAGCGACGTCAGGTCTTGCTGCTGTATGAGGGTTTCAGCATGATAGATGGGGCTGGATGCCGACCATGCGTTGGCCAAACGCTTCCACTATTACGCCTCACGCCACCACCGGCTTAACCTCGCTACCCTTCTATCTTCTGTCGAGCAAGACCTGACAACGTTGCGCGTTTGTACGTATCCTTCGTTCCGCGACACAGCCGTTTCGTGTGTTGTCCTACGCGGCCGCTGCGGCGCAACAGACCTCGACATATCACCGTACCTCCAGTGCAGTCGCGGCCCAGCTCGTCCCTGCTCGTCCACGATCTCCGGACTCGACGGCCGCCGGCGCGTTCTTGCGTTCGGCAGGCGTCAAGGGACAATAGACTGGTTTTTAACGCGTCGCACTGCACTGGGGCAAGGAAGTCCCCCTCGCTGCCAAGTCCCAGTCTCCCACGCCAGCCCACGCTCGTAGGCCCTGATTTGCGAAGGCATCATGCCGTGTCGCGTGGACCCGTCTTCGACGCTTTTATGACCTAACTATACCAGCTTATGCAAGGAGTTTACTGTCGAGAGCGACCGTCATTAATCGGTATGCCGTTTTGGGCCATCTTTGGGCATGCTTTTTCCATTTAATCGTTTACTTTGACGTTGACGATCAAAGCCTTTATTCTAGGCACCAAGCCTGTATCAAAACGCGTGTTAACTCAAAGGGCATGACTCCATCGCCTTCTAGGGCGCAGGGATGTAGAAGCAGCGTCTCGGGGTGCCTATTCATATACATATTAATATTGCGTACTTACAAACATGTCAATATAATCTCATCGTCAACGTTTGCTTGCGACGGCGACTGCGCGCGAAAGCCGACCGAAAGCCGACCCGGCAATTTAGTCAACATATTAAATACGGCATCTAAGCGTAAAAAGTGAGTCAAATTGCAGGTGAAAGTATGCTCAGTTCTGCGTCGTGAGCGATGCCTTTTACGCCGCCCTGCTAACGTTCAATCGGATTCAAGCAGGTGCGGCCGGCCACATCTGGTCTAGGACGATACCCGGGATAAAGATGTGAACTTCTAGTTTAATTAGATATTGCAATTTAAGCAAGCCCGGGAGAGCGCAGGACAATAGGGGGCCCCGTCGGCCCAAGAAAACAGTGAATTTATAGGGAAAATCTGTTCATTTCTGAGTGTATCCAAAAGCTGTAAACCCACTTGGCTTGACCCTTTCCTTTAGCCATCACGCCTCACTGCGAGGTTCACAGCGTGCAATGATGGTTTTCGCAGCCGCAATAGTTCATTGTCCCACCAAGCGTGATGTGAAAGCAGGCAGCAACATTTTTCGACGGACGCGCTGTTACAGGAAAAAGGTACACGATGTCTGGAAACATATATGCTATTACTGTAAAGGTTGGCCTTAGCTTTAGGATTTGCAGTACAGATAAAGCCATGTTTTCACAGTGTTACAGCCTTATCATTATGTAGGATATCTGCGCAATACTCACCCACTGTGACGTAACTAAATGGATATGTACGTACGGAACGTCCAGCAAAAGTTATTTTGCCGCCGTACAAGTTAGGATTACGGATAGGAAAAGCGACCCTAAGGAACTTTTCATGACCGTGTGCGTGGATTCCTGCAAGGACGTAAATGCGATACTTTCTAGTAACAGAATCATTAAACAAGCAACCATCATCATTTGGCACCGATAAGCTGTGAACTCGAACAGGCCGGGGCGCTCGGCCCAAAGCAGCCTGCAGCAGTTGTGGAGGCGTCGAGGAAATGTTAGAAACCGGCGCCTCGGATTCAGCAGCACAGTGCAGCCGTCGCGGTAGCGGAGCGACGGCCCGCCCTGTTGACCACATTTCAAGGGTGAGTTGGGAACACATTGAGCACAGCTACTACTTTGAGTGTTGCGAATATGTCCTACGTCCACTTTGGACGGTGGTACTGGCGCTCGCTGTCATGACCATAAATGGCCGTCCGCGAAAACAAGTCAGAGGGTGTTGAAACAGTTGGCACATGTTCGGCTATGCATGCTCTTTTCCGCATAACAAAGAGGAGATCGTGCTTTGACTTGATTTTTGACGGCATATGTTCATACCGTGAACTGGTACAGGACTTCGCAGTCCGCTTGGCGTTCCCATTGGATTTTTTAATGCATGGGTAAAAGATAATAAGGACAATATGGATGATACAGTATCTTCAAGCCCAGGCGAACCCAGACGAGGGTCCCTTGTCCGTGGCCTCACTGTATGAGAGCCGGCGCTGAATAGACCGGACGCTGCAAAGGGCGCAGAAAATTCCCAAAGTCACATAGACGCCATCCTGGCCGAACAGCAGCCACGACGCGACAGTCACAGCCAGCCGACTCCACGGCCCGAACGAAATACGAAACGGCACCCCGCACGAAACAGCGGTGAAGCGTGACATCAAAACGCCCGTGACGCGCAACCTAAGGCCCATCCCCAGGTGATTGCGTACCATGGTCGTGCGCGCGATTGTGACCCTCACGCGATATCCGGACTAAGGAGCACGCGACGCGCCTGCGATGTGCGCTTTTTTGGAAAGCTGTCTGCGTCGACCCGCATTCCATAACTGCGACTTAGCATAAAAATGATGTCTCTGATCGCTGCTAGGAGCACCGCGCGGAATGGAATCCCTGTCTTCCAAGGTGGATGTGCGGGTGGAAGTACGCTTCCCAAAACACCTCGCAGAAAAACAGCCTGCCGGGAAGGATTGTTTGCGCGTTATCCTCTTGCACTTTTACTGCTCAAATTGCAATCGTCACGCACTCCTGCCCCTCGCCACACGGTTTTCCCGGTGAAACCCTCGCGCCTTTTGTTCCCGCGCGTGCGTGCAATTTTCCCCTTTCGCCCGGTTTCTTTGGCTCCGTAAGCCCGTTACCCATGCCACTCTCTGTATCCCCGGCTGGCTAACATGATAATCACATGTGGTCACCCCGCCCTGTGCCATTTCACCTCACGCTTCGGTCACGTCATCCTGCAGTGCGGGGTGGAGCTGGCCTGGCTGCTCCGCTTCGCGGAGCAGCTCCAGATCCGCGAGCGCGGGCTGACCGCAGGACAAGTGGTCTCGGAGCTGATTAAACCCCGTACGGCAGCAGACAAATGCCGATACACGGAACTCATGATGGGCGACCCCGACCCGCGCCAGCAGGGTGCTGTGTCCATGGGCAGGCCATTCTTCTTCGTCAGTCACGGCTGGGCGCAGCCCTTCGGCGAGACGCTAGCCATGCTCGCGCGCCACTTCTCCGCGGAGCAGCAGCGCCTCTGGCGGCGGAGGGACGGCAAGCCGCTGCCGCCACTCGCTGTTGATGAGGTGTATGTGTGGCTGGACATGTTTGCAATCGTGAGTCGTGTTCGATTATTTGTACTCCTTTGCAACACACGCATGTGACCTATTTGGTGGTCGTGGTGGTGGTGGTGGTGGTAATAGGTTCGCACTTGTGCAAGGTGTATCTACCCCACGTCATTTGTATAGCCCTGGCCCTTGCCAGCGGCTGTTGCGACCGCACCGAGATCACCCGCTTTGACCTCACGGCAGACAAGTCCGAATGCGGCATCATGTGTTTAAACCTATGCCGCATGCTCGTGGGGGAAGGCACGCATGGCTTGAAGATGAATAGCACCTGGATTGCACGTGAATTTTCACGTGAAATGCACATAAATTGCACATAAATTGCATTTCCACATGACTTGCAAGCGTGCCGCCACCACGCCGACCCAGCCTTCGAAGGGCCCAGCATACATCTTCGTGAGCTTGGAGCGGGAACGTGTTTGACCCCTTGCTCTGGCCCTTCTTCAGCCCCTTTTACCCCTGCCGCGCTGCCGGCCCTCCCTTTCCCCAGAACCAACATGCGGACGCGGAGCAGCAGGAGGGGGACTTGGCTGCGCTGGGTGAGGTCGCACAGGACGCCGAGGAGACTCTCCTAGTGATGGACAACACTGGCAGCGTCCTCAGCCGCATCTGGTGCCTGTACGAGGCGTGGCAGGCCAACAGGGCAGGGGACGAGAAGCTGCGGCTCCTGTCGTATGGGCGAACCTTCGAGAACCTCGAAAAGGTAAGGCGGCACGCTTGGCATCTGTAGTTTGTTGTGTTGATCTGTACGCAACTGCCATCGCCGCCGGCGTCATTGCCTTGCCGGCCCCAGCATGCCCGACTCCTTTCCCTGCTGCTGGCTGGATGCGATGGAATTCCTCATACCCGGGTATCGTACTCGGGGTGACAAATGCATGGTAATGACCCGCTACGGTTGTCATTTGGCATATTGCCAAGTTTTGTGAAGGCGCGGATGCTCCGCTGTGTTTGTGGAGTCCTTAGAGATTTCGCAGACTTTCAGGGTTTATGATGTCTTCCTAACATGCGCCGCGGGCATCCCGCTCGCAGGCGTTCGTCAGCCTGGACGTCACTCGCGCGCAGGCGACCGTACGGCGGGACCGCGAGCGGATCCTGCAGCAGATCCTCAACGATCACGGTGGAGTGGTTGGCATGACGCGCAACCTCCGCGACGCCCTCGTCAGCGGCGCGCTGGCGCAGGTGCCCCGCATCGACGACCTGCTGTGGACGAGCGACACCAGCCCGCTGATCGTCACCGCCGCTCGGCTGTGCGTCGTGTACGGCAGGGCGCCCGAGGCGGAGCCCTTGTTCCGGCGGGACTTAGAGGGCAGCGAGGGCGAGCTGGGAAACGACCACCCCACCACGCTGGCGGCAGTCGACAACCTGGCGGTCTTCCTCACCACCCGCCGGCAGTTTGAGCAGGCCGAGGGGCTGTGCAGGCGCGCGCTGGCGGGCTGGGAGAAGGTCCGCGGCGCCGCGCACCCCAACACGCTGGTAGCCGTCGGCAACCTTGCCAGCGTGATGCACTACAGGAAGAAGTACGACGAGGCGGAGACGCTGCTCGTACGTGCGGTGCGTGCGAAGCAGCGGGTGCTGGGCGCCGACCACCCCTCCACCCTGGCCTCCATGAGCCACCTAGCCGTGGTGTTCAAGGCACGTGGCAAGCACGCCGAAGCCATCCCCCTGTACCGACGGACGCTGGAGGGCTACGAGCATGCCTACGGCCCCGACCACCCCAGCACGCTGGCCGCCATCAACAACCTGTCGGCGCTGCTAAAGCTCCAGGGGAAGTACGGCGAGGCGGAGCCGCTTTACCGGCTCATAGTGGAGTCTCGGGAGCGGGTGCTGGGAGCTGACCACCCGGACACCCTCACCGCCGTGAGCAACCTCGGCAGCATGCTGATGCCACAGGGCAAGTGCGACGAGGCGGAGACGCTGTTCCGGCGGGCGCTCAAGGCCCGGGAGCGGGTGCTGGGCTCGATGCACAAGGACACCCTGGGCGCGTTGAACAACCTGGCCAGCTTGCTGGCTTCGGAGCACCGCTACCCAGAGGCGGAACCGCTGTACCGGCGGGCGCTGGAGGGCAGGGAGCTGGTGCTGGGCCGCGAGCATCCAGACACGCTTGCCTCGGTGAAGAACCTGGCGCTGCTGCTGAAGCTGCAGTCCAAGCACGCGGAGGCGGAGCCGCTGTATCGGCGGCTGGTCAAGGGCAGGGAGCGGCTCCAGGGAGGCGGCGACCCGGAGACCTTGGCCGCTGTGGACAGCCTGGCCGCGCTGCTGGTGTCGATCAGCAAGTACGACGAGGCGGAGGCCATGTACCGACGGACGCTGAGGGCGCGGGAGCAGGCGCTGGGCGACGGCCATCCCGACACGCTGGCGTCCGTCAGCGATCTGGCCGGAGTGCTGGTCAGCTTGGGTAAGCTGGAGGAGGGAGAGGTGCTGTACCGGCGGGCGCTGGAGGGCAGGGAGCAGGCTCTGGGCTCCAATCACCCAGATACGCTGGCGTCAGTGAGCGGCTTGGCGCTGTTGCTGGTGTCGCGCGGCAAGTACGATGAGGCGGAGTCGCTGTACCGGCGGGCGCTGGAGGGCAGGGAGCAGGTGCTGGGCGGCAGTCACGCGGAAACACTGGCCACGGTCCACGGCCTGGCGAGTATGCTGGCACGTCGCTGCAGGTACGAGGAAGCGGAGGCGCTCTTCCGGCGGGCGCTGGATGGCAGGGAGCAGGTGCTAGGCGGTAGCCACCTGGACACGGCCGCGACCGTCAGCGGCCTTGCGGGGCTGCTGTTGTCGCGTGGCAAGTACGATGAGGCGGAAGCGTTGTACCGTCGGGTGCTGGCCGACAGGAAGCGCGCGCTGGGTCCCAACCACCTCGATGTGCTGACGTCGACCCACGACCTAGCCAGCTTGCTGGTGTCGCGCGGCAAGTCCGACGAGGCTGAGGCGCTGTACCGTCGGGCGCTGGAGGGCAGGCAGCGGCTGCTGGGAATGCATCTAGACACGCTGGCGACGGTCAGCGGCCTGGCGACGCTGCTCGTCTACCGCGGCAAGTACGACGAGGCGGAGGTGCTGTACCGTAGGGCGCTGGAGGGCAGGGAGCAGCTGCTGGGTTCCAACCACCCCGACACCCTAGCTTGCGTCAGCAGCCTGGCCGGGCTCATGGGCTCCTGCGGCAAGCCGGAGCTGCTGGAGCTGCTCCACACGCCGCGCCCGTCGTCGTTGATCAGCGGCAGCAGCAGCAGCGGCGGCGGTAAGACGGACACGGTGCTTGAGGGAAGCGAGCAGCCCGAGGCCTGGGGCTTCTCCAATGCGCTGCGGTCCAGGCCGCAGCGCACGCTGCAGCGGCGCGCGCGAGCCACTTCGGAGCGGCTGCTTGGCATCTACCAGTTCCTCAACCAGGCGCCGCCGTCCGCAGCGCAGTCCAACACGAGGGGGCTGTGGTCCGAGGAGCGGGCCGATGAAGCGGAATCACGCTATGAGCGGGAGATGAGGAAGCGCGAACACGCGGGCGGAGCATTTCGCGCCAGCGAGGACTCCTACATCAACGTGTGGTCCAGCCAGAAGCCGCCGCCGCAGCAGCAGCAGCAGCAGCTGCAGGAGCAGGGGCCGCAGCAGCAGCAGCCTCAGCAGCAGCAGGGGCCGCAGGGCAAGTACGACGCGGTTGACCCGCCGCTTGCGCTCAAGGGCAAATCCTTCGCCGTTGGCAGCACCACCGCCGCCACCGCCACCACCGCCACCACCGCCGCCACCGCCACCACCGCCGGCGCCGGCGCCGTCAGCAACCGACTGGACGTGTTCCAACACGACCTTGTGCGGCGTTCCGCCTCCGTGTTGAACCCGCCGCTGCGCCAGTCCTACAACCTGATGTCCACACCCCTCATCGTGTCGAGGCCGGGAGGCGTTGGGACGCGGCGCCCCGCGCCCCCATCGCCCTCCCAGGAGCCGCGGCTGCGGCGCTCGGACCCGGCCCCTCTCTCCGCGTGGCAGGTGCAGCGCGGCGAGCTGCAGCCGATCCATGCGGCGCTGCCCACTGCTGCGGCTGCGCAGGGATCAGGAGGTGCGGCGGCGGCTGCCAACGGTGCGGGTGCTATCGGTGCGGGCGATGACGCTCCCATGCGCCGCCCTGTGGGCAAGTCCGCGCTCTGCCAGCTGCTGGAGCAGCAGTCGGCGGCGGTGACAGGCAAGCAGAGGTCCAGCAGCAGCCCCATGCTGATGGGCATCGGAGTGAGGACCCTCGGGGCCGCCGGCGCTGGCGCCGCCGGTGCCGCCGGCGCTGGTGCCGCCGGGCGCCGGCCGGCCATGCAGCTCGCGTCCTGTCAGGCTTCCTCACAGGCGGGTGCGGCGTACACACTCCAGGGAAGGTCCGAGGCCCTGATGGCTATCGGTGGGAGGGCAGGGGGCGGCGTGGTTCGGCTGCCGGAATTTTTTCTGAGGAGCGATCGCTCAGCTGTCGTGCTCACGGCCGAAGTGGCTTGAGGCGTCATTATGTTTCCACACGGCCCATGTGCCTTGAAGACTGCTTTTATTTCGTGGTTGGGCTTCATATTTGGGCTTCATGATTTTGCTTTATGCCTGAAAAGAGGTGGCGGAAAGAGACATGATGGGGCAAGGGGGGATGTGCGTTTGCGGCGGCCGTGTGCTCCCGTGTGTGTGTTTTGTATTCGCGTGCTCTTTACGGCACAAACCCAACGCAATCGTGACGAATAACCGGCCCCTGTACGGCCGTCCGAATGGCGAAAAGGGCAAATTTTGCTTCGTGTTTGCTACATGTGTTTTACTGCCGAAGGCAACAGGACTCTGCTGAAATGGTTTCCCTCAAGGTTACGCCGCTGGATGTGTTGCCCAAAGGGCTGCTGAATGCGGTGCCCAAAGGGCGACACCCGTTCGCTCTTATCATTTGCAGCTGCTGGACCGGAGGGGTTTCCGTGGGTTCGACGTCACGCCCTGCCGGCTAAAGGCCCAGGTGCGTGAGGGCCTTATGCCCAGACACAATCACGGGATATTGCAAAGGACACCGTTAATCTATGGGTTTCAACTATCACTCCAACGCCAGTGCGGATGGTTTGGGATGAACCGTCGTCGAAGTGGTGCCAGATGGGCCCTTTGCGCGCGCCTCGAGTGTGCAGGCTGTGCGGGCCCGATCGTCCACGGACTGCGATTCAGAGGTTCTTGGTTGGTGGCTCCACCCGCCCCTCCGAAGTAGGGGAGGTGCTGGAGGTGGAGGTGTTGAGGAGGTGGAGGTGCTGGAAACGCACACAGCCGCGCGCTCACCCTGGCATCGTCGGGCCTTGCTTTCGGCTTGATTGTCAAACGTTGGTCAAATGTTGTCGTACTATCGTACGGTTGTCCCTTGTGGGACTTCGGAGGCAAAATCGCCCATGTGGACGAAGCTGCATTCAGCCGGGGGTATGTTGCTCTGCGATAACACAGAGCGAAAAAGTTGGAGGGGATGCCGTCGGCTTGTGTCACGTGCTAGTCTGGCGTCCCTAAATGTTAACAAACCCCAGCCCGCCGTTGACGCGGGGATACGGGGAAAAGGGACACCGCCAATGCGCAAGAATGGTTGACCGTTGGGAGCTACCGTTAGTAGTCCAAAACATCAGGTTGACTACTAGCTGGACGACTTTCAGTCGTCGAGTCGATGAACAAGGAACTCGGTTCGCGTCAATATCTTGACGGAGCTGGACAACGTGTGTGTCGCGTTTCACTGAAAGACGAATTATGGCTTCGGGGCTTGTTTTGCTGTTGGACTTTGGCGGGGTTGAGCTTTGATTGGGGCGGAACGCCGTGCCTTTCGGGGAGGAGCAGTTTTTTAACGCTGTCTCGCGCGTCCGCAAAATTCATAATTACGACCTAAATCCTCACAAATTTTGTGCCGTGGCTGGACTGGCCCGGGGGGAAGTTTTCCATTTGGTGTGCTGGCGGGAGTCGCATGAGAGAACGCGCGGTACGTGAAGAGATCAATTAATTGCGAGCGCTGCCAGCGTAGCTGGCGTTGCCGGCGAGCGCGAGGAGGGCTGGTTTGGAGTCGCGAGCACGAGGAGGGCTGGTTTTGAGTTGCGACCACGGCTCATGCACGGTTCGCCAGCCAAATTGTTGAGTTTGAAAGGTTTGGCGAAGGAAAACTTCCGAAATGAGCGTATGAGCATGGCCCAGGATGGCGCCAAATTCGAGAGCTTCCTGAATTGTTTTGTATGTTGCCCTCAGTCATCGGGCGAACGTCTGGTGGGCTAGATCGCGTGGCCAGCGCGGCCCACACCTCCTTCGCCCGGGGATCGACCCGGGCCTGTGGAGCCACCTGCCGACTCGTCTTAACTCCAAGATATGCGTCATAACACGGATACTGCTTTTTTGATAGGATGAAGCGTTTAGATCGGCATGCGGCGCGCGCTGCTGCCGGCCGCTGTTGTAATTTTGTCATTCACGGCTGAACGCTGGTTCGCGTCCCGTCGGAAGGGGCAATCGCCGAGCAGCCTGTGTCTTGTTGTTATAGGATTATTGAAGTATTATTGAAAACTCTTAATGAACTGATTACCGGTTTCAGCGTGCTGGCTGTCTGACCGGGCTGGGCCCGTGCAAGCCAGCCAGCGTGGGAACCCTTATTACGTCCCTGCTGAATGCCCGGCATCAGAAACGTACGACTTGGAAACACGCCCTATGGCATAAACGCGTCGGTTATGGGTCGTTTTGGCTTACCGAGGGGGTCGGTTATCGGGTGGGTCGGTCAGTCTTCGGTAAATGGGCGTTAAACCCCGCGTGTGGGTGACCGAGTGCAAGCGAGGGTAACCCAACCAAGTGTGTATGCATAGCAGAATTAAAAGCAGCACCCTAAAACCCTAAACCCTAAAAGCAACCCATCCATAACCTACGAATGGACTAATAACGCATATAAGCAATTATATGTTTGATATAATTGCCGGCGTGCGCTTTGAACTGGTCACTTGAACATGGCACCATCACTCCGCCGTCAGCAAGGGTTTTAGGGTCCAGCAGATGATTTCCACGAAGCCCGACTTATCTCTGCAACCACAATGCGTTGAGGTACAACGTGCGTTGTGCGGGATTATTCGGGGGCATTGGGATTCGGGGTCACGCAGGGGGCTGGGCGGGGTGGCTGGCTGGCTGCCTGCCTGGAAATATCTGCGTTTGGAGGGGGGATCTAGTCGAGGTATGTACGAGGTACTAGGTGCGGCGGTGACTCACGCGGCAGGGAATGTGCGGGGGGGCGGGGCCTGTGGGGCTAAGGGAGGAGTTCGCGGGGCAGGGTTTTTTAAAGAGAATCCGCATGGGGGGAAGCAAGGTGCTAGTGGGCCATGGGCTACATGTTGGGAAAGCGCCTGCGGAACTTATGCGTGTTGAATGCACACTAGGGGGCCAATTCCCGTGCACCATGGGCTGTGGCTGTTACAGTTACAGTGGGTTCCAGACCGAGAGGTAGAACCATCGGGCACATCGCCTGACACTGAGAAAGACGGCTTGTGTCGTGGCGCTAGGATGTGGAATGGTATGTGTGAGTCATGGGCTCCATTGCGCCACGGAAAAATATGCATCCGTCCATTATCGGTCGATCGCTCGTCAATTTACCTGTATGGGAATACCATCGATGATGATCTTCGGAGACCAGATAGATAGGGATCGGGTGATGCCGCTCTCGCCACTCTCATCGGACCGGAACCAGCAGGGAGCACAGCAGCAGGGAGCTGGTGATTCCCGCGCATGCGGATCCCTACCTCCTGCACCATCCAGACGTTCCTCGGCTACAAATTGGGGGTTACGACCACAGTTTCCAACCGTTTGGGGTTATCAGGGGTTCCAGACCCCTTGCTTGGTTAAACTCCCTGGGACATACACCAGAAAGGCTGGGATGCAGTGGGGCCTCGGCATCCTTTCTTGCGGGTTGTCGCCAGTCGCCTTGTGTGCGGGGGACCGGCTGAGGTACTGGTGGATTCGTGATCGGCCCGGGTTGTCTTGGGGAGCGGGGTTTCCCGTGCTTCATACTCTCGGGCTCTATAGGCGTGTTGAGCCCTGCTAGGGGTCCGTGCCTTATGGGATGAGAGGTGGCTGGTTCCGATGTTTGCATCGTTGCGGCGCTTCACTGGTTCGTCGGGTGCTGGGCTGTTAGGTTGGTTGGTGGCCAGTTCCTGATAGGGGAGCCTCTAGTGCAAATTCCCCCTGGGGTGTTGGCTGCTGCTCTGTGGGCCTACAGCCTGTCGATTTGGTGTTCTGGTGGTTTGCCTTTGTTCCGGTGCAGGTCGGTTTTTTTTCCTCCGTCTTGTTCAGTGTCCGGCGATGCGCCCGATGGTTCTACCTCTTGGTCTGGAACCAACTGTAACCGTTACAACAACCAGGTCGGGAAGACGGAACTTGCATACAGCAGTGCTGACATAAGTGCGTGCGTGCTGAGGGAGAGCTCGGTGCGATCGCGATATCCCCGAGTGCTCTCAGGGATCTCAACACATCTACAGCGGGACCTATATGTCAGGTCGGGAGGTAGGGATCGGATCTTATTCACCAAAGCGTATCCTTGTCGCCTACGCCTGAGTGCGTGAAGAGCGCCCACCTGTCCACCACCTGTCCTCAGCAGACTCTAATGCAAGCAATCCGAAGCGGCAAGCGTGCGTATGCGAGCTTAGGTGGCTTGGCTCGCGCGTGGGTGTAGAGAGCGAGTGTCTCGCGGGTGCAGCAGGGTGACAGCAGGGGCCAAGCAAAAGGTGCTCCGACAGATCGTCACCAGGGATTCGCACGTGGTCCCCCACCGTACTACTGATCTGGCCCAATGGTGCTTACGTGCCCAGTGCTGATGGGATGGTATGAACGATCCATGACATTATAGCACTTCGCGAGGCAGTTGTGCGTTCGGGTCCATCCATTCGTCGGTGCAGCAACGGTAGTTACCGGGTGCCCCACTTGTGGGCAAGTAGGTTTGTGGTTGAACCTGCTGGTCGAGGTTGTCGTTGATGGGGGTGGAGATACAGAGCTTATGACACGGTCAGGTGTCGTACCCCAGCGTCGGGGTCCTGTAACGCAAGGAATTTTTTTTTTTTAACGGGCCTACGCCTGAGTGCATGAGGAGCGCCCACCTGTCCACCACCTGTCCATCCTCAACAGACTCCAATGCAAGCAATCCGAATCGGCAAGCGTGCGTATGCGAGCTTAGGTGGCTTGGCCGTGGCTCGCGCGTGGGTGTAGAGAGCGAGTGTCTCGCGGGTGCAGCAGGGTGACAGCAGGGGCCAAGCAAAAGGTGCTCCGACAGATCGTCACCAGGGATTCGCACGTGGTCCCCCACCGTACTACTGATCTGGCCCAATGGTGCTTACGTGCCCAGTGCTGATGGGATGGGCGGTTTTCACCATGGTATGAACGATCCATGACATTATAGCACTTCGCGACGCAGTTGTGCGTTCAGGTCCATCCATTCGTCGGTGCAGCAACGGGCCTACGCCTGAGTGCGTGAGGAGCGCCCACCTGTCCACCACCTGTCCTCAGCAGACTCCAATGCAAGCAATCCGAAGCGGCAAGCGTGCGTATGCGAGCTTAGGTGGCTTGGCTCGCGCGTGGGTGTAGAGAGCGAGTGTCTCGCGGGAGCAGCAGCAGGGTGACAGCAGGGGCCAAGCAAAAGGTGCTCCGACAGATCGTCACCAGGGATTCGCACGTGGTCCCCCACCGTACTACTGATCTGGCCCAATGGTGCTTACGTGCCCAGTGCTGATGGGATGGGCGGTTTTCACCATGGTATGAACGATCCATGACATTATAGCACTTCGCGAGGCACTTGTGCGTTCGGGTCCATCCATTCGTCGGTGCAGCAACGGGCCTACGCCTGAGTGCGTGAAGAGCGCCCACCTGTCCACCACCTGTCCTCAGCAGACTCTAATGCAAGCAATCCGAAGCGGCAAGCGTGCGTATGCGAGCTTAGGTGGCTTGGCTCGCGCGTGGGTGTAGAGAGCGAGTGTCTCGCTCGCGGGAGCAGCAGCAGGGTGACAGCAGGGGCCAAGCAAAAGGTGCTCCGACAGATCGTCACCAGGGATTCGCACGTGGTCCCCCACCGTACTACTGATCTGGCCCAATGGTGCTTACGTGCCCAGTGCTGATGGGATGGGCGGTTTTCACCATGGTATGAACTATCCATGACATTATAGCACTTCGCGAGGCACTTGTGCATGCGTTCGGGTCCATCCATTCGTCGGTGCAGCAACGGGCCTACGCCTGAGTGCGTGAAGAGCGCCCACCTGTCCACCACCTGTCCTCAGCAGACTCTAATGCAAGCAATCCGAAGCGGCAAGCGTGCGTATGCGAGCTTAGGTGGCTTGGCTCGCGCGTGGGTGTAGAGAGCGAGTGTCTCGCGGGAGCAGCAGCAGGGTGACAGCAGGGGCCAAGCAAAAGGTGCTCCGACAGATCGTCACCAGGGATTCGCACGTGGTCCCCCACCGTACTACTGATCTGGCCCAATGGTGCTTACGTGCCCAGTGCTGATGGGATGGGCGGTTTTCACCATGGTATGAACGATCCATGACATTATAGCACTTCGCGAGGCACTTGTGCGTTCGGGTCCATCCATTCGTCGGTGCAGCAACGGGCCTACGCCTGAGTGCGTGAAGAGCGCCCACCTGTCCACCACCTGTCCTCAGCAGACTCTAATGCAAGCAATCCGAAGCGGCAAGCGTGCGTATGCGAGCTTAGGTGGCTTGGCTCGCGCGTGGGTGTAGAGAGCGAGTGTCTCGCGGGAGCAGCAGCAGGGTGACAGCAGGGGCCAAGCAAAAGGTGCTCCGACAGATCGTCACCAGGGATTCGCACGTGGTCCCCCACCGTACTACTGATCTGGCCCAATGGTGCTTACGTGCCCAGTGCTGATGGGATGGGCGGTTTTCACCATGGTATGAACGATCCATGACATTATAGCACTTCGCGAGGCACTTGTGCGTTCGGGTCCATCCATTCGTCGGTGCAGCAACGGGCCTACGCCTGAGTGCATGAAGAGCGCCCACCTGTCCACCACCTGTCCTCAGCAGACTCCAATGCAAGCAATCCGAAGCGGCAAGCGTGCGTATGCGAGCTTAGGTGGCTTGGCTCGCGCGTGGGTGTAGAGAGCGAGTGTCTCGCGGGAGCAGCAGCAGGGTGACAGCAGGGGCCAAGCAAAAGGTGCTCCGACAGATCGTCACCAGGGATTCGCACGTGGTCCCCCACCGTACTACTGATCTGGCCCAATGGTGCTTACGTGCCCAGTGCTGATGGGATGGGCGGTTTTCACCATGGTATGAACGATCCATGACATTATAGCACTTCGCGAGGCACTTGTGCGTTCGGGTCCATCCATTCGTCGGTGCAGCAACGGGCCTACGCCTGAGTGCGTGAAGAGCGCCCACCTGTCCACCACCTGTCCTCAGCAGACTCTAATGCAAGCAATCCGAAGCGGCAAGCGTGCGTATGCGAGCTTAGGTGGCTTGGCTCGCGCGTGGGTGTAGAGAGCGAGTGTCTCGCGGGAGCAGCAGCAGGGTGACAGCAGGGGCCAAGCAAAAGGTGCTCCGACAGATCGTCACCAGGGATTCGCACGTGGTCCCCCACCGTACTACTGATCTGGCCCAATGGTGCTTACGTGCCCAGTGCTGATGGGATGGGCGGTTTTCACCATGGTATGAACGATCCATGACATTATAGCACTTCGCGAGGCACTTGTGCGTTCGGGTCCATCCATTCGTCGGTGCAGCAACGGGCCTACGCCTGAGTGCATGAAGAGCGCCCACCTGTCCACCACCTGTCCTCAGCAGACTCCAATGCAAGCAATCCGAAGCGGCAAGCGTGCGTATGCGAGCTTAGGTGGCTTGGCTCGCGCGTGGGTGTAGAGAGCGCGCGAGTGCCTCGCGGGTGCAGCAGGGTGACAGCAGGGGCCAAGCAAAAGGTGCTCCGACAGATCGTCACCAGGGATTCGCACGTGGTCCCCCACCGTACTACTGATCTGGCCCAATGGTGCTTACGTGCCCAGTGCTGATGGGATGGGCGGTTTTCACCATGGTATGAACGATCCATGACATTATAGCACTTCGCGAGGCACTTGTGCGTTCGGGTCCATCCATTCGTCGGTGCAGCGACGGGCCTGCCTACGCCTTAGTGCGTGAGGAGCGCCCACCTGTCCACAACCTGTCCGCAGCAGACTCCAAGCAATCCGAAGCGGCCAAGCGTGTGTATGCGAGCTTAGGTGGCTTGGCTCGCGCGTGGGTGCGTTGCTTTGGGACGCTCTTTGCTGCCTAAGACCTTTGTCCTGAGAGGACTGCATGCGTGTATGGTCCAGTTCTTTGTCAGGATGGAGCTGCTGACCCCTTTTTCCGCCGCCATGTATACTGTACCACCGCAGGCACCATTCCCCTCGCCTTCACCACCTCCAATATCTTGCGCGTCTTCTTTGCGCTCATCTTCGGTACCATCATCTTCGCGCTACTGGTGGGCCTGATGCTCATGCCCGTGATCTTCAGCCTGGTGGGGCCGGATCCGCTGAAACGCGGCGACAAGGCTGTGGCTGGTGGCCAGTTCCGCGGCAGGAGTTGAGCAGCGTTCGGGGGGCGAAGCCCAACGCAAGGGTGTTAATATGGTTTAACGCTTGCGTAATTGTTTCACATACCGTTGTCATGAAATTGAATCGGCCGGGAATGCCGCGTGTCGAAGTGAGCGAGGGTGCGAGGGCGGTGTCCAATCCGCCGTGACACCGCCGTAATGGCTGGCGTGCAGGATGTCGGATGTCCCGGGTAGTAGTAACTGTTACAGTGGGTGTAGAGGCGCGTACGTTGCCACTCTGTAAGATGGCTCACATTGTTTAATGCCAGCATGCCCTGCGAGATTCCGAGGATCACGGTCCGATTCGGTTACATGCGGGCAGTTTTCCCTGAATTGTTGGGCGCCAAGCGCGCGTGCGTGGTGTAGAGCCAGCAGCAGCCACGAGGTACAGTGCGTGATGCATGGCATGATATGTGGTACGTACAACAAACAATAGGCAGGGTGCGTGATGCGTGATGTCGATATGTACAACAGACGTTTGAAAGCCAGCAGGCAAGACTAGCATTACACGGTGATCGATATGTACAACAGACGTTTGAAAGCCAGCAGGCAAGACTAGCATTACACGGTGATCGTGAACAAGCGTCTATATTTACAGCCTAGGCGCCCCTCGAGGGTGTCAACAACTCACAGGGTGATGACGGCCCTGGCTGATCTGATGCCGCAATGGTGGCCCCGTCAGGGTGTTCACGAGGATTGTCGGCATCTTGTGGGGCCCCTGAACAGCCAGGATGCGCCCGCGTAGAGGCGCTAAGCACCATGTTCACGGCTGACTGCAGCGACTGCACCCCAAGCAGCAGTGACGGCGGCAGCTGATGGGACTCATCCACCACGATGACCTTGGTCCCATGCATGCGGTCCTTCACTTCGTGGCTCGAGTACCCGTATAGCGACTTGGACTGCCCGTCGTCAGCCACGTAGTGCAAGGTGGACACCACGCACCGCTCTTTCCTGGCCATCCTGCTGAGCAGACCTATTTGCCCTGGTGCCGTAAGGACACTGTGCTCGAGCCGTGCCGCACGCGCCAGGGGGTTAAAGCCGATGATGCGGCCTTTGCCGCCCGGGAGTCTCTGACCGTTTGGAGCACGTGCCACTGCACGCATTCGTGTGGGTGTGGGGGGGGCATCATGATAACATTAAGTTCACCCGCACGTATCTAACAGAATAGCAAATTGGCGTTAGCATCGAACACAGGATCTTACTTTGCTTCTGCTGAGCTGTTTTCTGAGCGGCCTCCATGGCTGCAGCAAAGTCTTCCATGCCGGGATCGTCTGGCGCGCATCCAGCCTTTGGAGTGGACGACGCCAGTCGCGTCAACCGGGCGTCTCCATTTGTCCTATGATCCCGAGTTCCTGCGATACCAATTCCTGAATTGATAAGATCGCTGGCGTCCGCGACATTTGTAAGTGAGAAAACTCATACCTCGACCACGCGTTTGCAACTCGTCCCCATCGGCTTCTGTCGCGGACTCGTCCACCACGTTGTCCTCGAACTCCTCGGTCTCTGACGAATTCGGATCGTCTGCGTCCGTTTGCGAGCCTTCCGACGTTTCTGACTTTTGTGCCCAAGGCTCTACATATGATAGCTTTTTTACGATGCGCCCCGCTCTGGTTGTGGCTTGATCAGCCGTCAATCCCTCCATTTTCAAGAGTGCGTCTGGCCAGAGCAGTTCAATGGTAGATTGACAGCACGGAGTTGGACGCTCCTTGCCTCCCCGAGCTGCCACCGGTTCAAGTGTTTCGCAGCAACAGTGGGTCCCAAACGCAAGGAAGTGCAGTGCCGTAGATCGATCTCTACAAAGTGGCCGAAAACAATGCGGAAAAGGGACAGAAACAAACTTTCCAGTGGGTCCTTGTAACCTTTCAAGACATCGATTCATTACCATTATTGTTGTAACGGTTACAGTGGGTTCCAGACCAAGAGGTAGAACCATCTTGTTGTTCTTATAAAGCTTGCGTGCGAAAGGCCTCGGAGCTTTCCTTATCTGTATGTCCGTGACCTCTCGTTAACTCGCGGGTGTGTCCCGGGGTCAAGTGTGGTTGGTACTTGACGGCCCCTCCGGGGGTGCTGCAGTAATGTGTCTGGGACGTCGTGGTTGTTGCAACGGTTACAGTGGGTTCCAGACCAAGAGGTAGAACCATCGGGCGTCGTGGTGCTAGCGGCTGTCATCGCGATGGAGGCTGGGTGGCGGCACATACATGGCGACTGCTGCTTTGAAGGCGTCGGAAGAGATCTCCCCTGGATTCAGTTTGCGTGGATGTGCGATTCGGCGCGGGGTTGTGGACTTTTGCCCGTTTGGCCGTTCGCGGCTCTTCCATTCTCGGGCGTCGTCCCCCATATCAGCCCCGGGACCAGCAGTGCGTGATCAACAGACCCGCGGTTCGCCAGCAGCCGAGCCCGGCCGCCAGCTCCTTTGGGAGTTGCTTGGCGGCTGGGTATGGCGGGGCTTGGCTGTACCAGGTTCCCCCGCTTCGGCAGATTGCGCGGCACTAGGGGTCCCGACAAGGGATGGGAAGGGGTTGACCCCCAACACCCTCTGTCATGGGTAGACGTGGGTAGTTCAGCAGGCTGGTTGTTTTGGTACGTAGAGGGGATGCTTGAACCGCGCTTGGGGTTTTGCTAATAGATAGGGAGGCCATTTAGGCTACTTACTTTCCCCTAGTAGGTTGGTGCCGCTGTTTATTCTCCGGCCCCTTGGTCAGGGTGTCTGGTGGTTTGCCATATCTCGGCGGTCGGCTGGTTTGCCCTTCTTCCTGTGTCTCTCTTTCTGTAAGCATGAAAAGGCGTGACCGCGCATGACAATAAGGTGTACGTAGGAACCCCAGCTTACACTTTCAGTGTCCGGCGGCATGCGCCCGATGGCTTTACCATGGTCTGGCGCCCACTGTCACAGTTATTCGCCTGTGGTTCAAGGACCCAATGGTCTGTTTTCCCCCCTCCTTTTTTGATTTGTTTTCGGCAATTGTGTGCATTAGCTTCCACGGCACTACTAGACTGGCATGCGTTTGGGACCCAAGGTGTTTATGAGCGGCGGCGGGGACCAAGGGCCCTGACCTGGGCGGTACCTGCAGCGGTGTCTTGGGCGCGTTCGAGCTGCATCCGTCGTGTCAAATGCTTAGTTTCATAGTCCCTAGCCGGGTGAAGCTTGCGTTCTATCTCCCCGTTTGAAAGCGCGCCCAACGCCCCTTATGCGAGGCCCTCGCCCGCACACATCCGAAGTCTCAATTGCTGGGCTGGCGAGACACTGCGTCGGGAGTGCCTCTTCGCGTACTGCAGGCGCCGGGTTGGTTCTATGCGCCGGCGAAAGGCCTTCGGTCAACTCGACCCCCAGACCACACCGCTTCGCGGCCTACGGGGTAAATCCAAAGATCAGCCTTTAGGAAGGACCACATACCTCGTCCTCCAACCCAAAATGATGTTTTTGGCGGGCTTCCGGCGCCCCTAATGGGCGCCCCCGGTATTAAAGGAGATTTAAATTGCTGGCATTTACGGTGAGAGAAGTGTGATCGCTTACTAGTCTTGGGAGGATAGGAGTGATTTGTGATTGTGATTTGTTACATGTCGTACTGCCTCGCGCCAGTAGCATGCGTCCCCCCATAACGGACTTCCGTCAAAGGGCGCACATCTAAAACTAACACTTGCAAATCGAGATTATTCCCGTAATGACTCTGTTCGCGCTCGGATGATGGTGATGATGATGATGATGATGTTTACAAGTGACTTGTACGATTCAGACGAGCCAGGAGGCTCATGAATCGCTTTAAAAGACGGGAACCGTCTTCTTCGTGAAGCAGATGATCGTGTATTTATTTTCGGTTTAGTATGCGTGGATGGAAGGGCGTGTGGAGGATGGGTTCGCGCGCTGTCCGGGACTTGACGACTGGCCTTGGCGTACCTGCTGGGTTGCTGGGTTGTGATTCTTGTGCGTGGGGAACCCGCGCGCTGTTCTGCATACCGGTAGGCTCCATCTGGTCCTGGGGCCGTTAGTGCTGGCTTGACCTTTCCAGAGCAGTAGCATGCAGCGCCACCGGAAATGCCAACATAGCAGTAACGCCAGCATTATACTACGCAATTCGTCGCCTATGGGTGGGGGGAGCTTTCTTGGGCTGCCGGCGCCGGCCCGGTGTCCCCTCGCCTGCACCACTTCTGGAATTGCCCCCTTGCTCGTGCAATGTTCGGTTTTTCTGCCGGTCTATCTTGTCGGGGGCGAGGTGTCTTGGCCGCGGCGAGCGAGGTCCCTGTGCCTTCGGCGCGTTTCGGGGTGTCTGCTCAGGTGTGCTGGTCTTGCTGTGGTCCCCCTGCTTGGGTTAGGCCCGGCTTGCGTCTCTAAAGTCCAGGACATGGCCCCCGCCCCTTCTTGTCCTGGGTAAACCGGGTTTGAGGTCACCTAAACACTTCATTTGTTGTGTCGTAAGGTATCTTAGGTCCCCAGCCTGTATCGTGAGGCGGCGTACCAGCGTAGCGCATTTGCGCGGTTTTCTCAGCTGGCGCTGTCTCGCATGGCCCCCCGTCTGCTACCATACTTTTACAGCCAACCCAATTTGGTACCATGCACATGCTGCTATTCCTCTTACGTTGTAGGGAAGTGTGAGTTGCGCTCGTGTGGCCCACCTGCTCTAAAAAACGCCCGTTAGAGGGATCCCTTGATAAGCATCTGCCAGGTGGCAATCCTGTCCGTTCGCGGCTGCTATTTCCCGGTCCATTTGCGATCTTTTTGCGCACAGCTTCCCAGCCCCCGCTGTAAATTTCGTGTACTGGGGACTTTTATTCTGCTCCCGGCCGAGCGGAAATGCGGCCCGTCTCAGCTGTTTCTCCGGCCACTACATTTCGGCATCGGCGGTAGAATGTACGGGCTCGGTGCTCAAGTAGCACGGTCTCGGCCCTCACGACATACGATCTCGGCTTTTTTCAGCAGGGAATGGCATGTCGAGCATCCTCCGCGATGCCTCCCGACGCTCGCTTCTAATTTTGCCATTTAGAAGTGTCCGTCCTGTAATCGGTCATTTGGCTCTGCGTTCCGTCTGTGCTGCTCGTCCGACTCGTGTACACACGCTAAAATCGGCATCGGCGGTAGTTTCGTACGGACTCGTCTGGGGAAAATCTCGCTACAATGGTCTGCTTGCGTGACGAGCTTGTGGAGGCGATGGGGGGCGCGGTTGTCCTGCTCCCGCAGCATTTGTGGCTGGGTCGGCCCCCGTTGGGGGTGCACCCGCTTGTTTGGGATGTGGTGTGCTTGGCGGCCGTCGCGGCGTTGGGTTTGGGGCTCCGCCTCCTGTTTCGGGTGCAGGCTGGGGCCCCCGGGGGGCGCATGCCGGTGGTGCGGGTGTGCGCCGCGGTGACGGCCGACTTCTGGGCCCGCCTCAGTGCGTTTGCCGAGCTGGGGCTGGCCCCCCGCGGGTGGGGGGCCGTCCCGTCCGATCACCCCTTCCTCGCCGCCTCGCCCGCGGGGGAGGTGGTCTTCCCGGGCCGCCCGGGTGCCGAGGAGTGACCCGACGGCTGACTCGGGTGCGATTTTCTGGGCCTTAGGCCCCCGCTCTGCTGCCTTTTGTGGGTGCTTTTGGGTTCTGGGGCTTGGGGCCCCCGTTTTGCCGGAACGCGTTCCTCGCGTCTCGCTGCTGGCTTGGTGCAGGTGGTTCGTGTTGTCTGGACGCGCTTGTTCTCCTCCCCGTGCTTTGAGTTGTGTGTGCTGCCTTCTCCGTGTCCTCGTGTTTGGCTGCCTTCGGCTTTTGCCCCCTCCCGGCCGGTGAGGGCGGGCTCTTTTGCCCAGTGACCCGTGTCGTGGTCTGGCCCATCGGGCCCGCCTGGTTGCGCTTCCGCGCTTGAGCCGTTCTGGCTCCCTTGTAATACTCGCATTCTGCTTATCAGTTCTGCTTATCAGTTCTGTCCCCCGCTTCCTGGCGGCCATGGACACCTTCCACGCCGCGTCGGGCCAGCAGCTCAACCTCCGCAAAGTGAAGCTCCTGCCCCTGCCCGGTGGCCCCCGAGCCATCCCTGCCGCCGCCCCGCCCCCCGCCTGCCCCACGGCCGCCAGTGCCCCTCCCCTCCCCCCCACCCCGGTGGCCACTGCCGCCCCCCTGGCCGCCCCCGACGCCGGCCTGGCGCCCCGCCTCGCTGTCGTCCCCTCCGCCTCCACCCTCGGCATCACCTTCACCGCGGGCGCCCCTGGACCGTACCCTGTGGACCTCGACCGGGTCTACAGCCGTCTGCAGCGTGCTGCCACCCTGCCCCTCTCTGCCTTCGGCCGCGCCTTCGCCGCCTCGGGCTATGCCCTCAGCCGTGTCCTCTACCACATGGAGTTCGTCGGCCTCCCCCCCCCTGGCCTGCGGGCGGCCCTTCAGGCCACCACCGCCGCCTTCGTCGACCGCCGCTGCACCCCCGCCGCGCATCAGGCCCGCACCAACCGTGTACCTGCCGGAGCCGGCCTGCTCTACCTCGCCCTGCCCCCCTCCGCTGGCGGCTTCGGCCTCCTCCCTCTCGAAGCCCACGTACGGGCTCGCCACGCCGTCCTGGCCGTGCGAGGCCTGGCCGGCGCGTGTGGCCTCCTGCCGTCTGCCCCCCAGTGGCCCCAGCTCCTCCTCGCCCTCCTGCGCCACGGCCACCCCGCGGCCCACCCCCTGTGCCTCCTGCCCCTCCACGGCGACGCCCGCACCACCGCCGCCCCGCTGGTGCTCGGCCGGCCCCTCCCACGGGGCTCCCCGGCCCTCGCCCCGCTGATTACAGCGCTCGCCCATCTCCCGCCCATCACCATCCTGGACCCCACACTGGCCGCCCCGGGACCCTGGTGCTTCTCGGCGCCCCTCTGGGGCAACCCCCTCCTGGTCGATGCCACCGGCCGGGGCCTGGAGACCGACTTCCCCGACCTCGCCCAGCTGCGTGGGCTTGATACGGTGGGTGTCGCCGTCCAGTGCTACAATGCCCTGGGCCGGGTCCGGACGGCCCTCGCTGTCGCCGCTGCCGGGGGGCCCCCCGCCATACGCTGTACCGAGTACCTGCGGCTCGACGTCCTCCGCGACGTCCTCCGCCTCTCCCCCGCCCACCCCGTCCCGGCCTCCATGCGGGATGGGGCCACGGGCCTGGCCCGCGTCGACGCCCTCGTTGGCCGCCTTCCCGCCACCTGGGCCATCGCGGCCCTCCTCGTTCTGGCGGCCCCGGGGGGTGCGGCTGCCGCCCCCCCCGCTGCGGACGCCTGGGGCCGCCTGGCCCGCTGTGTCGGCTGGCGGGTGGGCCCCGCGGCCATTCCCCTTGTCTCCCTCACCGTCAAGTCGGCTACCATCCTGCAGCTCGGCCCAGCCTTCGCTGCTCTGGCGGCTAAGCATACGGCCTTCCTTCAGGAGGCCTGGGAGGCTCCCCTTCCCCCGGCAGCCCTGGCCTCCACCCTCCGGGACTTTCAGGCCACTCTGGTGCGCCTCTGGCGTCTTCGCTGGGACAACACGCACAAGGAGCCCCTCTGGCGGCTCGCCATGAACGGGTTCCATGGCTTCCCCATGCACGCGGCCCTCCTGGCGCGGGGGTCGCCCACGACCCCCTGCCCGTGCGGAGCGTCCATGGCCACGGGCCGCCGGCGCCACCACTTCTGGGAGTGTGTGGTGGCCTTGTCATTGCGTGACGAGCTTGTGGAGGCGATGGGGGGCGCGGTTGTCCTGCTCCCGCAGCATTTGTGGCTGGGTCGGCCCCCGTTGGGGGTGCACCCGCTTGTTTGGGATGTGGTGTGCTTGGCGGCCGTCGCGGCGTTGGGTTTGGGGCTCCGCCTCCTGTTTCGGGTGCAGGCTGGGGCCCCCGGGGGGCGCATGCCGGTGGTGCGGGTGTGCGCCGCGGTGACGGCCGACTTCTGGGCCCGCCTCAGTGCGTTTGCCGAGCTGGGGCTGGCCCCCCGCGGGTGGGGGGCCGTCCCGTCCGATCACCCCTTCCTCGCCGCCTCGCCCGCGGGGGAGGTGGTCTTCCCGGGCCGCCCGGGTGCCGAGGAGTGACCCGACGGCTGACTCGGGTGCGATTTTCTGGGCCTTAGGCCCCCGCTCTGCTGTCTTTTGTGGGTGCTTTTGGGTTCTGGGGCTTGGGGCCCCCGTTTTGCCGGAACGCGTTCCTCGCGTCTCGCTGCTGGCTTGGTGCAGGTGGTTCGTGTTGTCTGGACGCGCTTGTTCTCCTCCCCGTGCTTTGAGTTGTGTGTGCTGCCTTCTCCGTGTCCTCGTGTTTGGCTGCCTTCGGCTTTTGCCCCCTCCCGGCCGGTGAGGGCGGGCTCTTTTGCCCAGTGACCCGTGTCGTGGTCTGGCCCATCGGGCCCGCCTGGTTGCGCTTCCGCGCTTGAGCCGTTCTGGCTCCCTTGTAATACTCGCATTCTGCTTAAAAAAGTTACCGTCTAGGACGTTTTTGAGACAAGAAAATAATAGATGCTTCAAGACTACGAAAACGGATGCCAAACTTCACAAAAGTACTCAGCCAACATTTGCCATACCCAAATTTGCCAACCCAAATTTAGCGGGAAACACCAACGTTGTAGTAAAGACTCAAGTGGTAGTCCCAATCTTGCTAGATCTCCGTGCGCTCGGATAGGTAATGACTCTGTTCGCGCGCGGATAGGAGGATTGCGACCGTCGTACAACGTCCCGAACATTTAAGTCTCTGCGAGTATAAAACATAACAAAAAAATGCGAGTATGAAAATTAGCTGTCGCAGCAAGGAAGCACCTTGTGGAGTAAGACAGCCTACTCCGTAAATTGTCGCTTTGAGCTGTACATCTGCCGGCCTTGCATTCCGCCGTGAGTGTTCGAAGCCATGGGGAGGCAGCGGGCTTCATTAGTTTGGCCGCTATTCCTGCCATTATTGCTGCTCATTTCGTCTGCAAGTCTGATTGCAGCAAGAACTACACGAGGTGCGTATCAAAATCCGTCCTTCAAAATCAAATTTTACCTGCCTTGATTGCTTGGCGAGGCTTGGCGCCCTAGGAATGGACGGAACATGCAACATGTACGCTTAGTTTCCTTCCATACTGTCTATGAAAGGATTATGAAATGTAACCTCGCTCATTGCCTGCTGCGTGCCTCGGCTGCCTTTTGGCTGCTGCCGCATACGCCGTGGCGGCTTCGTGCATCACCTGCTGCATGCTTCACATACTGCTGCACTTGCTTGGCCGCTTGCATGCCTGGTTCCACTTCGGCAGGCTTACTGACGTCGCGGTGCACCAAGGGCCCGTCCTACTATTGGTACGAGGATGGAAACGTCCTGGGCGCAGGCCGCTGTGCTGTTGGCGGCGACAGCTGCGAGTGCGATGGGATGCGAACATGCTCCCCGGCTGGATCCTGCAAAGGAGTGCCACGAGATCCTGACGACTTCAACAATAATCAGCCGTATGTGGCGCCTCCACTGGACCAAGATCCGCCGGCCACTACTCCCCCCGGCCCTGGCATGGGTAGGGGCGCGGAAAATCTATGCGCATAAAAGCAATTTGTAGGGCATGTATGTGTATATACATGCATTGGGGATTTTTTATATTTCGTTATAGGATTGTCGGCAAGAGATGTGTCCTACCTGGGTGCGTGATGGCCGCCGCTTGTCCATCTCTTGTGTAAACCCTGTGTGGTGTGCAGATGCATGGCCTGCTGAACTTGTATCTTGTCCTTGTCTGCATGTGTACATTTCTGTATACGTGAGGCTTCCTGCAGGACCCCGTCGGACTGTATGTAGGTCGATGCGAGCGGCACTGATCACCATATTTGCCATGCATGGCCTCGCGCCCCCCCTTCATGCACTTGCTTGCTAGCGCATGCAGGGGTCATACATGTAGGATGCTTCGGAGACATGGAAACCCGGGCGCTTCCAGTGATGCTCATGTCATCAACAAGCATGACCGTGGAATCATGCTTAATGCTTGCAACGGCCCAAGGTGCGCGCGCACTTATGCTGCCCAACCGCGTGCTGACTCATTTATGCATGTGTGACTTATTACTTACTCGGGTTTCCAAATTCGCGCCTGTCCGTCTGTTGCTTGAGCTGGCGGGAAGTGTAAAACCCTTAAAAACCCTCGGGCGCGCGTTCTGAAGGAAGTGATACGTAAGTAGCGGTTGTTTCAAGCAAGGCCCTCCCCCTTATTATCTGTTCCCGCAGCCGTAGCCGCTCCTGCTGTTTGCCATATCAGAAGGTGGCTAGCGAAACCCTAGGTGGTTATCATCTGTTGCCATTTTTTTGTAGATACACGTACACGCACACTCAGCTGCGCGCCAATCGCGCACCCGCCAACCCACAGGCTACTCGTACTTCGGCGTGCAGTACGCTGTTGAATGCTGGGCCGGTAACGATTTGGCCAAGGCGTTGTCCTATGGGTCGTCTGGAAACTGCTTCATGCCTTGCTCTGGCAATTATCAGCAGACCTGTGGCGGCCCTTTGGCGAACAATGTTTATATCGCCAAGTCAGGTAACGACTTAGCCATCCCGCATATATACGTCGACATCTGCATACGCGATTGTCACTAAAACTTACCTTCCTCCACCTCTTTAAAATGCACGCAAGTAAGCAGTACTGCGCATATATAGTCATAAGACGAACAACATCACGGATATGAGCTCCTCGTAGATAGAGTGTTATTCTTACAACTAACATGCGCCCGATGGTTCTACCTCTTGGTCTGGAACCCACTGTAACCGTTACAACAACTAACAGGTTGTGCCTGCATGCCCCTGCTGGTGGCTGTGCGTAGATTCGTTTTCACTACCCAGCCACCTGCGGCCAGAGGTTGCACACTTCGACGCGGCGACTCGAGTGGGCATCTACGCCGTCTACCCAGGCCAAGCGGGAGGATCGACGGTACAAACGTGGGACGACATGTTGGACTCATCCCTGTGGCAGCCATGGCCACGTAACAGGCTGTATCTTTCTGGGGCTTGCACCATGAGCGCCGAAGAACCCATTGCGATTAACTTTGATGGGAGCAGTTGCTTTGCAACCTTGAGTGACGACCTTCCCTCCACCTGGAGCTCTGCCTCCACCAGCGCATTCACGGCAGTGTGGATTGGCCGACTTAACCGGCAGTCAGCTGACCAGATGTTCGTCACCCTCAGCCGCACTTCGTATGACTTCGACCGTCAACTATACTGGGGCACGAACCGCGCCTTCACGTACTCATACGAAGTTGGGATGGGTGTTGATACGGACGATACCAATGTGGTTCCGTTACCGCCCGCTGGCGAATGGACCATGGAGGTCCTGACGCGCACTGAAGGAGCCGAGCTGGCCACATACTACCGCTACTATGGGCGCAGGGCTGCACTGCAGTCTTGGCAGCTTCCAAGCCGACCGTGCGAAGTGTTCCCAGATGCACTTGTGGTCGGTGCGGATTTGCGCGACAGGAACAAGTACCTCGACGGCCAGATGGCTGTTTTGCTGCTCTACAACAGGGCCCTGGCGGATGAAGAGGTTAAAGAGTTGACGTCAATTTATGAGAAGCGCTTTGGGTGGGACGCCGTGTTACAGCCATCACCACCGCTTCCTTTCTTACCGCCTCCTCCACATCGTACTCATCCAGGTGAATGGCAAGCTGGAAACTGTGAAATTTGGCAGGCTGCCGCGATATACTGTGTTTATTTGTGGTTGCCTTTACAGATATAGCCTTGCATATATGTGTATGTTGCCAGCAGCACGCCGGCTCGCAAGCCCTTCGTTAGCACACACGCACACACACATGACTAAATCGCTATCTGTTAATTTTTTATGATGACGAGCAGGCTGCTATGTTGGGTGCTTTGTGGACAGCGCCCAGCTCCGTGCGCTTCCATCTTGGATCAATGAGTCGGAAACCATGACTGTCAACACTTGCAGGGTCATGGCGCATGAACATGGTGGGTCAGCTATCCCATAAAAATAACGCATAAATGGTGTTGGGCGCAACTACGCAATGAGCCCTTGTAGGTGTGTGTGGCGACACGCAGCTGCGTGTGTAGCCAGCCGCAGTAATCTTAAACTCAAGTTGTTGAACAATTATTACCGACACGCGCACGCAGGCCTAACCTACTTCGGTGTGGAGGCAGGCAGGCAGTGCTTCGGCGGCAACGACCTGGACAGGGCAATGTCGCATGGACCAAGTGCGGGCTGCACCTGGATGTGCTCCGGAGACCGTGGTCAGACTTGCGGTGGCGATTGGGCCATCAGCGTCTACCATGTGGAGTTTTCCGCGCCCCAGGCACCAGCACCTCCACCTCCACCTCCTCCACCTCCACCTCCGTCCCCCCTTCCGCCCCCAGCACCCCCACATCCCCCGGCATACCCTCCTTTGCCGTCACCACCTAGACCACCTGCCCCCCCTCCACCGTCACTTGCCTCCGGTGAGTTATGTATACATATTGCCTGCTTTCAGGTAGATATGCGTGCGTGCTTGCCCAGAACGCTGTCAGTACACCGGTCATACTGTAACGGTGCAACGCCTCTGCAGGTGACCTGATAGGATGCTTCAAAGATGCCGAGGTTCGAGCATTGCCCTACCTGGTCATGGTTTCCGAGGACATGTCAATTGATAGATGCCGTAGCTTGGCCCAGGAGCAAGGTACATACGGGCTCTCCTACCTTTGATTAATGGGCGTTTCTGAACATGAATAATACGCAGAACGGATGGACTGTCAGAAAGCGTTCGCTTCCCCCCCAACTACTCTGCAATCGCTACGGATGTCTATCCGTTCGGGCAACATGATATCGTCGGCAATGTACTACGTACTCGCTTTTGCATGCAGATGTAAGCGGCGTTTCTTTAAGGTCAAATATGACGATTCCTGGCCCCAACCCCCGCTTTCCATGGTTATTGCACAACCTGACCAGGCTTTATGATCTTCGGAGTTGAAGCCGGGCGCGAATGCCACGGGGGTTTTGATATGTCAATGGCGACATATTACGGCACCAGCACTGGATGTAACTGGACATGTGCTGGAAACGATTGCCAGGTTTGCGGTGGTGATTGGGCCATCAGCATCTACATCACGCCTGTCCCACATATCTCGCCATCGCCGCCCAGCTTACCTTCGCCGCCAAACTTACCTTTGCCGCCAAACTTACCGCCGCCGCCTAGCTCGCCCTCACTGCCTACCCCGCCTGCTAATCATGGTAAGCAACCTAGTGTTAGCAGTCATCACTGTCTAAGCACATGCTACCTGCTGCATCAATTGCACTTGTTTGCCGTGCATGTGAACATTTATGGAAACCTAAGCGTGTTGTCCGTAGTTAATGGCTTTCCCTGTTGGGATACTTTCGGTTTCTTGGTATATATAATAACATGTCATGATTGGGCAACGGAAACGAAGATGCCCTAATAATGAAACTGGATCTATACTAGGTACTTGCTTTGACGTTCTCAATGGATTAACTGTCGTAACAAAAGGAACCTTGTTTATTCGTCTATCTCTTCCTTCCCGCCCATCGACCCATTTGAATACAGTTGTTTTGGATCCGGCGGGCTGTGCCAAGCTCTTGGAAGACGCCAACATCTACCCTGGCTTTAGCATGGGAACTGCGACTCCAGAGCAACAGCAGATGTACACGGAGTCTAATTGCGATATCGCAATCTGCGCGTACTGGAAAGCCCAGTATGGCGTCGTGCCGTTTGCGTCTTGGGGACTGCTGCCGGCGTCCCTTCAGCCATCATGGGACTTTGCGCGCTCTTCATTTGGAAATAGGAACTGCAATGACTTTGCCGAAGGTGCGCACGTCTTGCAGGGGTGTTTGGTGGGATAGTACACATGCATTTATGCGTGCAGATGGCGTACCCGGTTTTTATCATTTTAGCCCAATCCGTTGAAGTGGTTGCTGCGCTGCACGGATGCCCGTGTGCCAACTTGCAACGAAAGCCTTGCTGCCCCCCACCCTGCCTGTCCATGCCTTTCCATGAATACTTGCAGTTTCGCTCCTACCGGCCGCGCTTCAGCCCGAGGTGGCGTACTACGATGCGTCCCTTGGCGTGGTTGCTAACCCTGAAACGGCAAGCATTGAGACTTGGGCGGACGCCTACAGCTTGGCCCGGTCTGCCAACGTGTTGGCCTTCGAGGGCAGCTGCACTTCTTCGCCCGAGGGCCTCAACTACGTTAGTTTTGATGGCAGCTCGTGCTTTGCCGTCATGCCCCAAAACCTGCCTTCCACCTGGAGCATATCTGCCACCAGCGGCTTCACGGCGGTGTGGATTGGCCGCATGAACACTGACACTAGCGAGCAGGCTTTGATGACCCTCAGCCGCACCCCAGATGATTTTGATCGCGAGTTTATGTGGACCAGCGACCGTGCGTTCATTCACTCGTACGATGCTGGGATGACCGTGGATGTGGACAGCCTGTCCATCCCTGCACCTTCGGCTGGCGAGTGGACCATGGAGGTTTTCAGCCGCAGTGAGGGAGCCGACTCGGCGGCCTACTACCGTTACGGACAGTCGACCGCCATGCAGTCATGGCAGCTTCCCAGCAGCCCTTCGGAGATTTACCCCGACAATTTCGCCATTGGCGCCGATTTCCGTGACAGTAACAAGTACCTGTACGGCCAGGTTGCAGTCGTCCTGCTGTACAACCGCACACTCACCGAGACCGACATCGACCAGCTTGGGTCGTTTTACAGTCCGCGGTTTGGGTGGCTGTAATCTGCTGCGAGTATGATGTCTTTACTTATGTATCTTATACATCCGCTCGCATTGCAGCTGTTTTGGGCACGGTAAGGGGGGCTTACATCTACACTGCTGTTCGTACTTATAACCTGCGCTATCTGCGCCATCTAATCAATTTGTTAATCAACATCGTTGTTTAATCGGCTTATAATACATATATCAAGTTTAGTATGTCAGCATGAGACATGCAGGCACTTCATACCCTGTCACTACCTCGTGGCCATAAGTCCATTACATTTTTTGTTGTATTGGTGTATGGAGTACCGTCTGAGGTGCTGGTGGATTCGTGATCGGTCCGTGTTGTTTTGGGGGCTGGGGTTTCTTGCTTTTACTTCCCGTGTCTATCTTCGCGTTGAGTATTGCTTGGGGTCCGTTATTTTCGGGATTAGAGGCGGACCATCCTGCTGCTTGCATCGTTGCGGCGCTTCACTGATTCGTCGGTTGCTGGTCTGTTAGGTTGGTTGGTGGTCGGTTTCTGATAGGGTAGCTCTAGTGCAAATTCCCCTTGGGGCTGGCTGCTGCTGCTCTTTTTACCTACTGCCTGTCGATTGGTGTTCTGGTGGCTTGCCATTTTTGGGCGGGGCCCCAGCGCGAAGCGCCTCGGGGGGCCCCGCCCCCTAGGGTTGCCCATGTCCGTGCGTGCGTGCGTGCGTACGTGCGTGCGTGCGTTCGCACCAAACATTATAGGACGCCCAACTGTAACCATATTTCAATAGCCTTATGCATCCTCTATTACGTACTAATCTTAGTTTGGCAACCAAAAATCATTTGAGCGAGAATGAGTTTCACGGTCGCCGTGGAGCAAGGCCGCGGTCAAAGCAATGCCTTTCGCACTGTACTTCCCTCTAACAGGTTCCATGTATCTCATAGTTAAAATATCAAGCCACGGCATCTCATAATTCTGATATTCGCTCGCCGCGGCCTTGCATCTTACTTCACCATCGTTGCGGCTTGCCGGGCCGAGCACCTTTGCACTTTATGCAGATAGGCTAGCCGTTTCATTTTATGACCTGTGCTACTACTATCGTAAGCCAACCGATCGGGACCTTCGAGCGAGGAGGCGCACTCATGACGCTCTCTCCCGTGGCGCCCTCGGCTGTGCCAGCCAGCACTTTGGCGATGGTTGGCATGCACAAGCCTCACAATGGTTTGGTACATAACGCCGAGTGATCAGGCCGTGTTCCCGCCCTTGCAATTGGTGGGAACAAGGTGCATGCCATTCCCAGCATTCAGGCCGTGTTCCCGCCTTTCCAGTTGTCCGGACACATTGAAGTAATCTTAGACGTCGTATTGAAAGGTATCGGGCATCCATTCGGATGAGATGAGCGGGGGAATGGGTGGGAACGCGGGGGTTATTGGTGGGAACATGGTGTGTGTCATGACCATGTTCCCAATGTTTCAGGCCGTGTTACCACCCTTGCGAGTGGTCCGGACACATCGAGCTTTTATCCGTCATACTAAGGGTACCGTAGGCTTGGAGTGGTTTTGGGCAGTATTCTGTGGGGACGTAAGGCTAGCCGGTCATTCTTGGGAACACGGCCTAAAATGCTGGGAACACGGTCATGACACCATGTTCACACCAAACGCACCCGTGTTCCCAACGATTCCCAGGCTCATATCATTCGCATGGATGACCCGTGTTCCCAACGATTCCCAGGCTCATATCATTCGCATGGATGCCCGGTACCTTCTAAATGACGTATAAGGACGATTCGTTGATTGTGTCCGGAACAATTGCAAGAGCGGGAACACGGCCTAAATGCTGGGAACACGGTCATGACACGCACCGTGTTCCCAGCCACCAATTAAACCCGTATTCCCAACGACTCCCCGGCTCTATCATTCGCTTTGATGCCCGGCCACGACGATTATGGTGTTGTCTACCGTGGGACCCTCAGCTCAGTCAGCAGGCACCTCGCAGATGATTTCCATGTAACCCGCACGTTGGTTTGCTAAGCAACGCTCTGGCCTTCCACGACAAGGGCATGTCGGTTGGCGCTTCGCGGTACTGACCATGCGGCATGCGCCCAAAATTGGCGCATGCATGCAATTAATGTTGGCTTCCTCTTACACTTCTGTCAAGGTGGTTTCTATCCTTGCATGCGTGGTGAAGCAGCCCTCCTGTTGTCGCACACGCAGCTAAGCAACCGGCCCGCAGTGATCACTCGTGCTCCACAAAAGCAACTGGCCCGTACGGATGCAGAGGGGCCCCGCCCTTTTTCCGGCTTCGAGGAAGCCGACACCCCTTGTTGGTGCACGTCGGTCTCTGTCTCATCCATCTCCCTGTGTCCGGCGATGAGCCCGATGGTTCTAACTTTTGGTCTGGAACCCACTGTAACCGGTACAACAACCGTTACTGCGGAAGGGTTACAGGGACCCAAAGTCCACTTTTTCCCCCTTCGTTTTTGCGATTGTTTTCGGCCATTCTGTAGATTAGGATCGAGAAGGGGGCAGAGTTACAGGGCCAGATACCACGGTTACAGGGACCCGAAGTGAATCGAGAAGGAGGCAGGGTTGCACAGCGACGTCGACAAGTGGACTACTGTGGACAAGGGACTACTGTGGACTTTTCAACATATGTCTACAGTATCCACTTTGCTTGTAAATAAAAATATCAACTTTCTGAAGTTCGGTTAGATCTATAAAACGCCCTGCAAATGCACCATGGGTTTTATTCTTGTGCTGAAATCTGTTACAACAGCGCATAGCTTTGAGGCGCTGCAGTAGTTCGCTAGCAGTGCCGGCGTGCCACGGTTACCGTGACTAAGCCCTGGCGTGTTCCCCCCCCCTTCCCCCTGATGCATGGAGGCTGATGAAGGCAATTTCCCTCCGACGTTTCACAATTTGTGTGCTTTCGCAGTGCTTTGCGCTGCGAGAATCCAAGTCCCTAAAACGCTAAACCTTAAATTCCATTCAAGCCCTAGCGAGGAATGACTGTCTTTAGCTTCATGGTCATGTGTCATTGCGGTCTGAGGCGCCTCCAGGCGCCCCTAGCGAGCGGCCCGTCAGCCGTGTAGGGAGTGCCCCTGCCTGGTGTCGTCTGAGGTGGCGAGGAAGGACGCAGGGTGACTACGGCACTGCTGGGCCGGTGGCGGAGGTCCTGCTCCCAACCCCACAGCCGATGGCGGAAGTCCTGCAGCCAGACAGGGCACGTTCCTGTCCTGATTGCGCCTGGCGTGTATGGCGCCTCCGCCCAGGGCAGGTCATAGCGGGGTGTGGCCTAGTCGGTAGGAGTTTTTTTGTTGTAACGGTTACAGTGGGTTCCAGACCAAGGGGTAGAACCAGCAGTTAATGTTGCATTGGGCTCCAGAACGGAAGGTAGAGCCGTCGGGCGCACCGCCTGACACCGCTGCGGTCTTAATCCACCCAAGCGCTGCGGCCCTCCCTCCTTCCTTCCGGGGCGCAAGTCCGCCAGCCACTGGCTAATGCAGGAGGGAGCAGGAGAGGTGCGGTCAGCCCAGGCGGGTGCTGGTGCCCTCGCATGATGGCGCCGTACGGCATGTAGTCGAGGGCGAGGACTGGACTGTGTGTTCCACCTTCGTAATATAGCCATAGCCACAACCTCAATAATTGGCCTCACACGTCAAGGAAATGGAGAGGGCGGATCGCCTCCCATCCGTGCCGGCACAGGCCGGTCTCTGTATTTATGGGACGTGTAGTCTTTAATGAAATTGAATACATTGACGTGTTGCTTTACCGGTAAGCCATCGGTGTCCTTGCGGAATGGCACCTCCTGCCCACGGTGCCTCAGCTCCTCCTGGGGTTCCAAAGACCGTGTACGACATCTCCTGGGTGCCCACCAAATTGTACACCTGAAGACACAACCCGAGTACGAACCGGCAGTCTGTCATTCCTACCGCATCACAGTACGAGACCGTTCAATCAGGTCTTCTTAGGACCTCAGTAGTTGGGAGCCCGTCCCACCATCGCTGAGGGGCACAATGGAGCCTCCAAAATGCGAGTTCAAAGCGTCACTCTCCACACAACTCGCAACCCAAGTGTCAGGGCCATGCCTCTCCCCGCTGCCGCACCTCTTGGCCACTCTCCAAGCTCGAGTCCCCTCCGACCCAACTCAACGCCCCGACCCAACTCCTGAACATTGCTGCCGTCAAACCGCAAAAAACATGTGACGCACAGTGAGAAGGACGAACTACACGCCGTACGGGCACGTGACCTGGCAACACCCGGCTTGCACGGACCCCCCCGCCCCCCCTAGCCTCACGTCCACACCACCGCCGTCATAAGGCCTAGGATGGCGCCGCTGCGCCTGGAGCGGCCCAGCCACATCAGCGGGATGGGGTTCCAGCCGAGGGCGTCCGACCCCACCATCACCTCCAGCGCGGGGAATACCACCCCACCGCACAACTCCCGAACGGCCGCTGCCATGCCCTCCGCCGAAGACGACGGCTGCAGCTGCTGCTGCTGCAGGACCTCCAGCGGCGCTGAGGGAGTCGCCCCCGCGCATCCCCCGCAGCCATCGCCGATGGGAACCCCAGCCCGGCCTGCGCCGGCGGTGGTTGCTGCTGCTGCCTCGGCAGCGCCTGAGCTCGCGCCGTGCTGTTGCTGCTGTTGCAGCTGGTCCTCGTCCTGCTCGCCGCCGTCCAGCTTGATGACGTGGCGCGACATCATGTGGCTGCGGCAGTTGCGTGGGCGTGGAGAGCAGTCGGGAAGGGAGGAAGGGGGTAGGGCGGGAGTGTACTAAACGCTTCCCAATCTACCTCCACAAGCCAGTGGCGACCCACGGGTCTCTTATCATACCTCCAGAACTCATCCCTGCTTCCAAACACCTCAGCCGGGTGCATCTTCGCCGCCAGCTCCTGCGAGATGCCCAGGCTGGTAGCCACCTCGCTCCACGTCAACGGCGCCGCCAGGGCACCCGCCACCGACCACCACCCGCCGCCGCCGCCGCCGCCAGCACTTTCAGCACCGCTCGTTGACGTCGACAGCTCCTGTTGTTGCTGGCCGTCGGCGCCGCCAGCAGTACGGCCAGCACCGCAATCGATCTGCGCCCTCCCTGGCGCCGCGGCAGGCCGCGGCTCCAGGATGATGGGTACGACACTGTAGTCGGACTCGCTGCCGCTGGCGTTGTACATGACCTCACGGGTCAGCTCCGCCAGGCGCAGCAGCAGCTCCAGGTCCTGGGCGAGCGCCTGACCCGTGGGTCGGCAGTGGCGGGGCAGTCCAGGGAGGGCGCAAGTACCTCGCAAAACGATCGGAAGAGCCTGGCTCCGCCAGGCAGCTCCACGCCCGCGAAGAAGGTGCCACCAATCAACGCGCGCGCCGCCCCAAGCATAAGGCCCTGCTGCCGTGTGTGCGGGAATCCACCGCCGGAGGCGATGACCTGGCGGGTCCCAAGCATAAGGCCCTGACGGGCGGCTGGGTGCGCCACTCACCATCCCACGGTCGCGACCCACTATAATAACCCAGCCGCCGCCGCGGACCGCACAGTACCTCACCCCAAAAACACCTCACCCTAAAACACCTCACCCTAGAATCCATCATTTTTTCCCATTTCTACTCTGACTCAACTCGGAAGGTAAAGCCCGGATGGCCCGCCTTGCTCCTCCTTAGCCCCCGAACCCACCTGGGCAAGGTCCTCAGGCGGCTGAGGCGCCGCATCGCCGGTGGGCCCCTCCTGCAGCGCGGGGAACTGACCCGCCTGGGGACAGCGGGGAGGGAGGGAGGGATGGGGAGGACAGGAGGGAGGAAGAGAGGTAGGGAGGACAGGAGGGAGGGGAAAAGGTGGGGGGTCGAGGAAGACCCGTGGAGGGGAAAAGGGGGGTGGAGGACAGGAGGGAGGGGCCGGGCGTGCGGGAAGGGGCGTCATCGTGCGCCGGGTGAGAGCGGCGGGTAGCGGCGGGTAGGGGCAAAACGCGTGTTGGTCATATGAGGTGAAGCATCGGGTATGAGTAGCGGCGAGTAGCGGCGGGTGGGGCTGCGGGGCGGGCTCTGAGCGAGCAGCTCGTACCGGGTGCAGGTGCGGGGGGGAGGGGCGGAGAGAGACGCCCTCCGAGGTGCACCCACCCAACCACCCAACGGCCATGCCTCGTTGTGTTGGCCACAGCCTAGAGGTGCATCCTCCCCCCCCCCCGACCTGCCCTCACGCGTCATGCTACGTGCCACGCGCGCGCTGCGCCGTACGTCGTGATGTCCTGCGATGTCGTACCTGGTGGGCAATGCCGGCCAGAGGGCCGTCCCACAGCCGCGGCGCCAGCCGCAGGCTGTCCGGGCCCAACCCCCCGCCGTTGTCCTGCAGCTGATCCAGCCGGAATTCCGCCGTGGCCTCAAAGTGCTGCACGGGGTTGCCGCAGCGGGGTTCCCTGGAGCCCCTCGGCAGCGCCAGACCGGACATGCTGCGGTAGCGGGACAGCATCGGCCTCGGGTCCGATGGAACGGGTGTTGCTGTGTCGGGCGCTGGCTTGGGCGCTGACGCTGCGGGCGCTGACGCTGAGGGCACTGGTTTTGACCCTGGAGATGCCGTGCTAGAGTCAGGGTCTTTAATACATCGCGTCGCGTAAGTCGTCGTCGGGCCTGCGCATTTGTTGGGTGCGGCGATGAGCTGTGTCGTTGCTGGGAGCTGGCGCACGTGCGGCAGGAAGAGCCGTGTAAATGTATTTAACATTGCACATTCCAGGTATGGGCCGCTGGGTAATGTACCCCTAAAAAGCTGCAAGTGCCGTGATTTACTCGCGCCAATTCAACATGCCGACCCGCGAGACTCCGGTCAGAAGATCCGCGCAACTTCCTCTGAAATCTCAACCTGGACAAACAAAATTAAGCAATCCTGGCGCCCAATTCACCTAGTCGGGATGTTGGACAGGCGCCTTCTGCAAAGCGCAGTTATGCCTGCATTGGAAGCCCAGCAACCTTCTTGAGTCGTGTCTTTCCCCGCCTTGGTCTACTCTCACCGAAGCAAATTACTACATGCGACGCACAGGAGCAGATGGGTAGCCACCCGCCCGGGCGCCGTGACCTGTCGGAAGAGCAGGCTGCTGCGGCCGAGGGGGGCCATGAGTGCAAGCGCCGGAGACGGACCCATGAAGCCCCCAAATCGGTGGGTCAACTACGTTTATTCGGTTTCATCGAAACGCTTTCGGGCTCGCTGCTGGGGCAGCGACGCCCCGCTCCGCAATCGCATCCACCCGACCTAGACTTGGTGTTGGCCCTGAAGGACCCAGCGGCCCTCGCCTCATCGGAGGACCTCGATATCACGCAGCCTGACTGGTGGAAACCGCAGCCCCACGCGACGCTGGACCCGTCTGAGTACCAGGTACGGGCGAGACGGCGTTGCGAAGCTGTTGCACCAACCGCCTCAGGTCCTAGGTACTTTGCCCTTGCCCCGCCTTCCTCCGACAGCCCAAATCGCGCATTCTGCACAAAAAGCTCAGCTTTCGGGACAGGGCCGGTAGGTTGGGCCAGCAAGCGGCGGTGGGCCGAGCTGGAAAATCCCATTTTGGTGAGCGCATTTTATCGCCTCCCAGCGAAGTGCGTGCCTGCACACAAAATGGATTAAGTGCCCCTTCCCGCCCTCCACCCCTGCCCCACGCCTCTCTCCCTCTCGCCTCCCCCCCACCGCTCCAGGACCGCCCCGCAGCCCCACTGGCTCGCGCCCTGTCGTGTGCCCTCTGCCACGATATACTCAAAGAGGCCATGACCTCCCTGGAGTGCGGCCACACATGTAAGTAGTACGGCAGCCCCGCCCCTGGACCGCTCTCGACCGCACGGATCCTGGAGGGGGCCCCCGCTGCTCCCCATACACATGCGTGGAGCGTGACCTGGGAGGGGGGTCGCGCGCCGCGCACAACCCGACGGGACGACCTAAAATGGTACCATGCATAAAACGCCCCAATTCGACCGCATTAAACTGCCACCTCACGGAGACTCCGCCACGTCCCCTCCCGGCGAGCTGCGAGGGTGGCCTGAAAACTAGATATGTGTTTTTTTCTACTCCCTCCCAACCGTGCCCCTCGGCCGCAGACTGCTACGACTGCATCGAGGGCCGAGTCACCATCGGCGGCAACCACAACCGGTGTCCGGTGGCGGGGTGCGAGGTGGTGCTGGGTCCCAACCCCTTCGACCACCATCGCCTGGTGTACGACACGCTGATGGACGCCCTGGTGCAAAAGGTGTTGGGGGTTGGGTGCGGGGGTAAAAACACTTCCAACAGCAGCCTCAGCCCACTGCCCGCTGGCTCCTTACCGCCCCAACCCGCCGCCCCACGCCTCCCCCTACCCCGGCCCAACCCGCCACCTCACCTAAAATAAGTGCCTCTCTACTCTACATGAAGGAAGAGTATTTTCAATCCTCTTTCAGATATATAAATAAATATCCCGTTTTACCCTTTTCTCCTCATCACTCCTCCCGCCCTTACCTGGAGATCTTTCCCCGACCCGAGCTCGACGCGGCTCTCTCGGCGCGGCGGGCTGACCGGGAGGAGGCCACCCGCCAGGCCCGAGCCGCAGTCAACGGCAGCTGCGGCCGCACCGCCAAATCACACCAGGGCTCCGAGCAGGGAGGTACCGCCAGGCGCTGCGGCAGCGGCAGCGGTGGTGGTGCCGGCGGCAGCGGAAGTGGTGGTGGTGCCGGCGGCGGCGGTGGCGTTGACAGCGGGGAGGACGGGGATGCTGAGGGTGAGTGCGCAACCCCGGAAGGGCGGGGGAGGCGAAGAGGGAGTTTGGGAAACGAGAATGGCGAGGGATGAGGGGTGCGAGGTCGTGGGGTGAGGCGTGGCGCGATGGGCAGATGGGGCTGGATCGGGTTGCGCGCACATCGTGGCGGCGGTGGTGGGAGCTGGAGCTGGGGTTGGGGTGGGGATGCCTAGTCATGGGGTTGGGGTGGGGATGCGGAGCGCCGCCGTACTGCTGTGATGACAAACCCCTCACTGGCGCCGTACTTGGTTTCGGGGCCGCTGTGTGGAGCCATCGCACCCGGCCGCACAGGGCCGCTCGCTGACGGGTCTCATGCCGTACAGCAAAACACAGTGACGGGAGCTCATCGCTTGGCTGCACACGTGCAATCACCTGCGGGGAGTGACGGCGACCTCAGGCGCCCGCAGTCAGCCCGCCGCGGCCCCCGGCGGCGCCAGTGACCTGGTGTGGGGGTCGTTTCACCATTCCGTCGCATGGTGGCCTGGTGTCAATAAGTGGCCTGGTGTCAGTAAGTGGCCTGGTGTCAGTAAGTGGCCTGGTGTCAGTAAGTGGCCTGGTGTCAGTAAGTGGCCTGGTGTCAATAAGTGGCCTGGTGTCAGTAAGTAGCGAAACATTTGGGAGGCCGCGGCGGCCAGGGTGGGAGGTAGTGGTATATAGGTATGCTCCCGCGGCGGCCGGTCGACAGCCCACCTGGCGCGTGGACGACGGTAGTGGCTCCCGAATGGTCTGGTTGGGTAACCTTAGGCCGACGACTAGGGCAGACCAGGGCAGGGCAAGGACTGCTGGCGGACGAGGACTTAGGACAGCCACGAGTCCTCCTGCCCGGGGGCAATCTCTGTCCCCTTCAATGAGCCCAATAGACGCAGCGAGCGCGGCGCACAACGGATTGGGCTGTATTGGCGACCCCCCCCCGAAGTGGCATTAGCCGGCGCCAGCGGACACAGCGGATTGGGCTGTATTGGTGACACCACCAGCTCCCTAGCTTCCACCGTCGAAGTGGCATTAGCCGGCGCCAGCAGGCACCAGCCGTGCGTGTGCGATGACCGGAGCGCCTGCGTGGCGACCCACCGACCCGCGGGTCGGTTTTGTAGGTAGTGAGGTGCCGCCCGACCCACCTAGTGTACCGGCGTGTACCGGCATGTGTACCTGCAAGGCTCGGAGGCGGCACGCGCAGGTCGTTGGGAGTAGGGCAGGTAGCCGAGTTGATGTTGGCCAACGGTGTCCGGTTGGGGCCGCTGGCGCCCACAGTAGCGCCTGTAGGCTTCGGACCCACAGTGTCTGCAGATAGGTCCAGGTAGGTCCAGATTCGTATCGTGGTAGGCTGGAGGGTGTCCCTGTAAATATAGGTCCAGTGTGCAGGCTGGAGAAATGCCCATATGAAGACGAAAGATACCGGTTGGTTGACTGTGGTTGATTGTGACGAGCAGGGCTGGCCGGGTGTGTGTGTGGGGGGGGTGTTGCGGCCATGGCTGAGCTCGCTGTGACTGTGATGTGTATGTACGGCACTGTACGGCGGCAGGAAGGCGACATGATGGGTGGGCGGGGGCTGCATCGGGTCTTGTTCGGGGTTGGTTGCGACAGCAGAGGGCGAGGGGAAGGGGGGGTGGCGAGAAAACAATCGGTTGACGTGATAGGGAGGGGGGGAGGCATGAGCGGGAAATCCGTGGGAGGGGGGAAGAGGGGTTGCGGTCCCATACACATCAATGGCGGACGCACTTGGAGGGGGCAGCAGGGCAGCAGAGCCACTGCGTGGGTGTACATATGCGGGCTTGCCTGGACCTGGGTGCACTAAATGGCGGGGTGCTGGGGGTCATTGAAATACCTTTCAAGGGAAGAAAATTACCCTCCCTGGAGCCAGCTGCGTGGAGCATATCGCATCCGGGAGCGGCGCACCAGGTGCCTGTGTGTATGAGATGTTGGGTGCTGGCAATAATGGTGAGGTGTCGAGGTATATAGAAAGGAGCAGGACAGGACAGTGTCGTGTGAGGTACGGCAGCAGCGGTAGCTGTTGCGGAGTCATCGGGTGGTGTTACAGACTCCGACCCGCCAGGATGCTGCAGGTGTGTGCCGTACATACATACCGGACCCATTGTTGAGGGTCGATGTTGGTTGGCAACCGGAACGGGATAGCCACAGCACAGTCCCAGCGGCTTAGGGTTCTTTACCGTACTAGAGTGATTTTTGTAGTTCGGCGGATTTCAACACTAGTTGGATTCCCTCCACCCTCGGTCAGTACTGTAACCTTATAGATGGTTGTAGCGATTGCGTCTATTGCTCACTGCTGCTGCTGAAACTACCATGGCGGCTCTCATTGTCCTTCTGTCAGATTGCTGCTGGCCCCTAGGGTTTGAGAGGAAAGAGGGTGCTGGATGCAGCAGCAGGTGCTGGATCTGGAGGCGAAGCTTGTTTCCTGGAGCAGGTCATCCTCCCTGGAGCTGCAGCGTCTCTCTCTCGACAACCACAATGCAGGCTCCTCCCGAGTCCTCTCCTTGCCAGCGCAGAAAGTTCGGCAGCCATGCCGTACAAGCGTCGTCAGCCTTCCAGAACACTCTCTAGAAGTTGCCCGGCTCACTACTACACGACAGCGCGATGATTGCCCCTCCGCCTCCCCCTTGCTGTAAACCGTACAAACAACAACAAAGGGTCGATGTTGTGATTCTGGCCGCGTAAGCAGCGAATAAATCTTAGGACGGGTTCGCCCCGTCAAGTTGAGATTCAAAGAGCTTCATAAGTGCTTAGTTCTGTCTCAACTCCTCCCCAGGGTATTTATACCCTGTTGCTAAGGGAGCCAAAACGGCTTCTGTCAGTTTCTACGACTCACTGTTGGGCGGGGGTTTCTGGCACACAGTTCGTAGTTTATAACATGTTCGTGACGGCATTAGCATGACATGCCTGTGACGGTGTTAGCATGACTCAGTCAGGCGTTGTTAGTAACTCCGTCTGACAGTCATCCGTAGCACCGTTAGTCACACAAGTCATTTCTGTCATTTCTGTCGTCTTTCTGTAATTCTGTCACCGGGCTAACCGCCAACGGTGGCACTTAGAAATTTCGCTATGACCAAAATCACGCCACAACATCTGCCTCCCCCCCTAGGCGCCTGCGTCCTCGCGGCGTCCGGGCTGGGAAGACCAGTAGGCCTCAAAAGGGGTTTGGCCAACAAAGCTGTTGTTGTTGTAACCGTTACAACAACAACAAAGCGTCGTCAACCCACGTGTTGTGTTCATGCCCGTATCCGGACCATTTCACCAGGTAGCGGGTAATCGTCCGCTTACGCAACCTGCGGGTTTCATGGTCTAGAATTCGTTCCAGAATTCCCAGAGGTACGCGCTGCGGTCGCCTCCGCTGGGTCGCCTCCGCTGCGGTCGCCTCCGCGAGGCGACCGCAGCGGAGGCGACCCAGCGGAGGCGACCGCAGCGCGTACCTCTGGGTTCTCCATCCCAGACTTCAGCGTGTCCATCTCCTTACGGAGGGTCACGAAAGCGGGGTTCGACTCAGGATTAGCAAGTGCGTCAGTCAACGCCCGGCGAAGGGGGGCGACCGTACTTGCTTCTGCAGCCGCAGCCGTATCAGTCATACTGCGGCGCAACTCGGCCAGTTGTTCTTGCACGACGGCCAGTTCGTCGGCCATGTTCCTTACAGGGTCTGCGCACGCGAGTGCCAAAGGTTCTTACAGGGGGACGAAACTCGACTACGAGCAGTCACAAAGGCGAAAAATGAGAGGCGAAAGGCCGAAAACGGACCGTTCGTACCGGAGGGTGCGGTCGTTCACGGACGGCACAGTCGGGGTGATCTCGGGAAGAGCGTTCAGAAGCGAGGTCCAAGCCCCAATAGGCATAGACGTAGAATGGGTCGGAGGATTAACAACCAACCGGGCTGGCAGCTGGACCGTCTAAACGAGTCGAGGCCTGTAAACGGACGGCCGGGCACTGAGGGACTATGGTTCTGCGCTACTGCCTAGGCGAACTGAGCCTAAGACTCCAAAATGTTGTGATTCTGGCCGCGTAAGCAGCGAATAAGTCTTAGGACGGGTTCGCCCCGTCAAGTTGAGATTCAAAGAGCTTCATAAGTACTTAGTTCTGTCTCAACTCCTTCCCAGGGTATTTATACCCTGTTGCTAAGGGAGCCAAAACGGTTTCTGTCAGTTTCTACGACACGTTGTCGGGCGGGGGTTTCTGGCACCCAGTTCGTAGTTCGTAACATGCCTGTGACGGTTGTTGTTGTAATGCCTGTGACGGTGTTAGCATGACTCAGTCAGGCGTTGTTAGTAACTCCGTCTGACAGTCATCCGTAGCACCGTTAGTCACACAAATCATTTATGTCGTCTCTCTGTAATCCTGTCACCGGGCTAGCCGCCGGCGTCTAGCTACGCGCGACGCACTTGGCAATTTCGCTATGAACCAAAATTACGCCACAACAGTCGAAGTAAGTAATTACATTTTGCGCGGCTGGTTGGCTGGCTCCGGAACCACCCGGCGGCGCACAGCGCGCCCTCGGTGCATCCATCAGAGCCGCATCAGAGCCGCTGCCGCCAGACTTCGGGGACCTTAAGACGACACCCTACACGCCACGGGTCTCCTCTACGGCAGCTGCACAGCCCGCCACCTCCATTGGTGCATAAGCACGTGGTGGTGCGGGCGAGCCTTCCCACGTACCGTTACCGGTTGCTCGTATGCAACTGAATTTGAGGTTTTTGAGCTAAAACCGTTTCCCACACGTGTACGCCACCCTCCGACTAGCACTGCACTAAAACCAACTCCTTTGCGCATTTCCCGGAATCAAAGCCCGACGACCAGCTGCCGCACAGGGCTGGTCGTAAAAGCACGGGCGCGGTCAGCTTTGGGGCAGTGAAGAGAACGCAAGGACAGTGATGACACCCCACATTGGTGGTGGAAAAAAAGCAGACACACAAATTGCCACGACTCCGGACGCGCTTGCGGGTCCTCGTGGTGGTGTGTAGCTAGGACCCATGGATGGACCAGGGACAAAAAATGGCGCGGTGGGGAGGACGCCAAAACTCACGGACAAGAATGGACAACGTATCTGCGGCGGTTTTTCCAGTTTGACCGCGGTGGTTGGCTTCCGGGGCTGTCGCCCCAGCTGGCGTCATGGAGGGCACCTACGGCCGCACACACCCCAACACATCGTCAGTGGCGCTCGCTCGCATCTGTCGTACATCACCGCACCAGAGCTGCAAGCCCTCGTGACGGACTACATAATGCTTAGGGCACACACACACACCATACACCCGCATTTCGGCCCCCCCTGCTGCTGTGCTACCATAAACGCGTGTCCCCCACCTTCCCTCCATCTACAAAGGCGGAACACCGGCACCGGCACCGGAGCCCGGACAGCGGAACCGAAAACCCTCATGGCCAGCCGTGCCTACTAACACGCGCCGCACCTATCGCTTCGGTCGCGCAAAACAAGACCGTGCACATCTCTTGGATATCAAACCCTAAGCACCTTTTTTGACACGTCGCTCGACAGACGGCATCATCGCGCACATGTACACGTTGCCTCTCCGCCCGCCACCCTCCACAGCCGCGCCATAAGCCCCGCGGGGCACCCGCGGCACGTCCCTTGCTGTGCTGCATCGGACGTGTGGTTTTTGCGCATTCGTACAGGAAACCCCCCCCCGGCCGTCCGGGGATTTGGGGGTGATTAACAGCCCAGCAACTAACTCCTGCCCATTACACTCACCCGCTCAACGACTGTCAACCTGCCCTTGTACGGCAATTATCGTATAGACAGAAAGGCGCACAGAACCCCTCTCTCCATGAACTCAGCCGTGGCGAACGTCGTCCGCCCCTGGGCTTCCTTCCTCTCAATCCCCCTGGAGCGACCCAGAGTTGGTTGGACCCATCTCGGTCGATACGGCGCGGCGAGAAGCGCTGCGTCGCCGCACTCTATTCTGTACGACAGAATCCGGATCCAGATTCTTGGAGTACTTTTTGAGTTGGCACCACCCGGTCCAAACAACAGCAGCAACAACAACCGTAAGCCACAGACGGGCCGCAACACTCGGGGGTGCAGTTGCAGTTGGTCCCCAGCCGATCGCGTGCCGGCAGATGACGCCAGCCCATCCTAACCCCCCCCATCAAGTCACCGGTTTGTCGGCCGTGGATTCGCGGATTCTCTTATCAAACCCCCCATCAAGTCCCGCGTCAAGTCGTCCAGTCCACTGGCAATTTTGTGCAGCTAGAATACAATGCGGCCTCACTGCAACAGCAGCACCTGCCCCTCTCACTTTGCTGTCCTTCACCGGCCCCCTCACCCCCGCCAGCCTCCGGCTCACCGATCGCATCCCTCCCTCTCTCCCTGCGCTCCCGAGTGGCGCCACATGGCAGGCCCCAGGAGCTGCCGCTGACAGTAGCCAGTCCAAACGTCCCCAACCGTCGCCGGCAAGCAGCCCCCGAAACCACACACGCCTCAACTCCAGGGAGTGACCGGCCGCGTTCAGCCGCGGCTGGCTGCAATGCCCACATGGGTCCGCTCAGTGCTGGTTGCTGTGTTGGCACGAGCGGCGCGGCTGGTTTGAGGAGCTGACCTGGTCGTCGTCGATGAGCTGCGCCTGGGTGCTGGTGGTGGGCAGCGCGCAGGGGCGGGTGATGTCGGGCAGGCTGCAGCCGTCGAAGTCCAGGGCCACGCGCTGCCCGAGGGCGCGGACCACTGCGTTGCGGCCGCGGGAGGTGACGGCCTCGCAGTGCAGCACCGAGAGCTCCTGCAGCCCGCTGTGGCGGCTCAGCGCCAGCAGCACCGCGTCGCTCATGGAGTGCACGTCCTTGATCTGTGGGGGGGAGGCGGAGGGTCGCGAGGAGGAGGGCGTGTGTGTGCGTGTGCGTGTGTGTGTGTGTTTTAAAAATGCTGAGCTGAGCCGCGAAGGAAAATTAGCGCGAGGAGACCAAGGAATCCGGAGGCAGTTCGGGGCGCCAATAGTGTGTGTGTGTGTAAGGCTAGGAGCCCTTCCATCAACCCTACATCTATAAGCCCTTCCATCCGCCCCACCTCTATAAGCCCTTCCATCCACCTTACATCCCCGGGGCTTTCCTCTCAAACCCACATCCCCAGACCGCCGCCGCCGCTGCCGCACCTCGAGCCTGGCGAGCTGCGTCATCGCGCCCAGACCCGCTGCCAGCGCCGCCTCGCCCGCCGTGTGCAGGTGCTTGAGCGCCAGGAAGCGCAGGTCCGTCAGTCCGGACAGCGAGGACAGGAAGGCACCTGCGGGGTGAGGTGGGTTGAGGTGAGGTGGGGTTAGGTGGGGTGGGTTGAGGTGGGTTGCGATGAGTTGGGGTGGGGTGAGGTGGGTTGCAATGAGGTGGGGTGAGGTGGGTTGCAATGAGGTGGGGTGGGGTCCAGACCGGCAGGAGGATCGGTTCGTTGAGGGGGCGCCGCCGCAAGTCCCCGAAGTCCCCGAAACCTCTGTTTCTCGCATCCCCGGGTCTTCCTCGCAACCCCCCGTTTCCCAATCCCTCCTACTTCAGTGCTTCAGTGCCGACCCACGGGTCTCCTCCTCCTCCTCCCACACCCACCCGAGATGTCCTCGTATCGCCTGACGATGGGCTTCTGCCTCATGTAGGCTTGCGCCGCGTGCACTGACAGCTTGCGCAGCCCCTTGACCCGCAGTGACGCCAGCCGGGGCAGGCGGCCCAGCGCCCTCAGCCCCGAGTCCGTCACCAGGTGCACCCCGCTGAGGGACACCTGCCGCAAACCGGACAGCTCGCACAGCTGAGTCAGCTCGCCGTTCTGTCGTGTGGGGGGGTGGGGGGTGGGGGCAGGTGCGGGGGAGTGGTGTGAGACCGGTGACACGAAAAACGACAAGATAGTGGGCGCATGGTCGGCGGACAGCGAGGATGCTGGAGCAATGGGATGGACGGGCGGGGGAGGGGCGAGTGGACCCGGTTACACGGCGTAAAGAGGTGTGTGTGTGGGGGGGAGGGGGCGGGCGGAAGCATAAGAACCGTTTGTGGGAAATGTAGCGTGTGCATAGCCTTAGGACACCCGGGGGGAGGGGGGACAGGTGCAGGGGCACCGGGGGCACTGGGGCAGGGCGGGTGCGGGTGCGGAGAAGTGGGTCAGTGGGCTCCACTGGTGGTGATAATTTTCGCCCTAGGTTTGGCGCCAAAATGCGGAAGAGTAGCGAAGGCAAGGAGGACGGAGGGGGCGGTAGACCCCCTGTGCCAGGAGCACGCGCCTGGAAGGAGCCGAGCAGGAGGTTTGTTGGTCGAGCGGGCAGCCAGCCAGCCAGCCAGCCAGACACCCACCCACCTCCAGCATGCATCTCAAAACGCCTGTTCTAAACGGGTTTTTCGGGCACCCACGGGTCTTCCTCGAAACCCCACCTCGAGGACCCAGTTCTTCTATTGTAACCCCACCTCGAGGGCCAGGCAGTTGTCCAGCGTCAGCGACCCCAGCCGGGGAAACTGCCGCAGCATCGGCACCAGGCTGCCGTACAGCAGGAAGAAGCACGCGTCCAGGCAGATCTCTTGCAGCTCCATCTCCGGTCCGCCGCCGCCCATCACACTGATGCAGCAGCCGCCGCCGGCGCTAACCGCCGGCGTACCCACTCCAGCCACCGCCGCCGCTGCGCTACCGCAACCGCCGCCACCGCCTCCGGCGCTGCCCCGCCACACGCCAGTCCCGCCGCCGCTGCCTCGACGGCCCGAGAGGGGCGTCTCGAAGGTCGCGGCGGCGGCGGCGGCGGCGGCGGCGCCGCCGCCGGACTCCGCCTCCCCACCCGAGTACCGACTTGCCGGGCGAGCGCCATGGAGCGGTTGGCGGCAGCCGAACGGCTCGCCGACAGCGACCACTGGGTTGCATTCCCTGCCCGACTCGGCCTCCACCTCCTCCTCCTCCTGGTCGGCCTCCTCGGCGTCAGCGGTGGTCTTCTTCTTGGCACGAGCCGCCGCCGCCGCCGCCGCGGCGCCGCCACCCGACGTGCCCCCCCCGGGCGCAAAGCCCACCTCCTCCTCCCCGCTGCCCTCGCTGCCACCAGCGCCGCCGCTCTCATCCTCGCTGCTCCCCCCCTCGGCCTCCTTCCTCCCACCCTCCACAACACGCCGGCGAAGGCCTCGTTCCGGGGAGTCAACACCGCCGGCGCCACCGCCGCCGCCGCCGGCGGCGGCGGCGGCCTCTGCTCCAGGGGTGGTGCGCGGGCTCGGACTGGCGCCGCTGTCCCTCCGGCGGCGGACGCCGCGGCCACACCTCCTGCCGGCGGCAGCTCCGGCCCCCTCCCCCGCCGCCGTCGCCATCAAGCCGTCGCAGGGCCCCGGCCGGTCCTCCGTCGCCTCATCCGCGTCTATAGCGCCCGCTGGAACCAGATCTAGATCTATATCCAGATCCGAATCCAGATCGCGTCCGTGGGCGGCCAACGCCAGTCGCTCCGCGACGGCCAATCCGCGGCCCAGATCCGGCTCCTGCTCCATGTCTTCCGACATGGGCTCGGACATGGGCGACGGCTCGGGCAGACCCTCCGGCAGCACCAGGTTGAGTGCGGTCCAGTAGAGGCGCAGGCGCAGGGAGCGGAGGCGCGGGTTGGGGTGCACGTCGATGACGCCTCCGGACCTGGCGGGTGTTTGCGGTAGTGGTGGGGTTGGTGGGGAGGTTGAGGGGGGGTTCAAGGGGGGGCCAAACATGCAACGCGGGATGGTCGACTGGCACAATAAACACAACACATAACTGTAACCACCGCCTTCCACTACGTCAGTGCATCGTTGGCTTTATTGGGGCGGTGCTGCCCTGCCCTGACCTGCGGCCTCGCTCCCCCCCCCGATTATGATATCCTCCCGCCTCTGCGCCTCGGCCCGCACCCCCAACTATTCACCCACCGACCTACGGGCTCATTTTCATACCCCGGTTCTTTTATTGTACCCCGCCCCCGGTTGCACCCCCCCCCCCGCGTTCCGCACCTGCTCCTATCGCTCGACACGACCAGTGTGTCCAGGTTCGTCGGCGCCACCACCGTCACCATGAGCTCCTCGTCGGAGGCGCAGTAGAGGTCCAGGGACAGGTGTCGCAGGCCGCGCAGCTCGGCCAGGGCGGGCAGGCCGGGCTTGAGGCACTCGACGGGGGCGCGCAGGTCCAGGGAGGTCAGCCTGGAGGGGAGGGGGGGACGGAGGGGAATTGAGAGAGGGACCCGTGGGTCGGCGGTGAGTGGGAGGGGGAGAGAAGAGAGGGTTGCTGGTGTAGGGGTTGCAAGGAAAACCCGTGTATGAAAGAGAACCCCGTCTAAGAGAGCTGGTGTAGGGGTGAGGGGGTGGGACATCCGCGGGCCGGAGGGGGCGCAGGAGGGAAGGCGGCCGTGTGTGTTTTCAGAGAGACGCCAGGTCGGGCAGGTCGGCGGGGGGGGGAGTTGCTGGCTCACCTGCTGAAGCCCTGCCAGCACAGCAGGTCGGGCTGCTGGAGCACCTTGGTGCTGCTGGTCTTGAACGTGAGGGACTGCGGAGGGGGGATGGAGGGGGAGGGAGGGGGGGGAGGGAGGGGGGGTATAAGAGAATAATCCGCGAATCCACGGCCGACACACCGCGGTGGGGTGGGGTGGGGTTTTACCGGGTGGAGACGTCAAAGGCGGATGCAACGGGATCGTGAGTCCAGCGAGCAGCAAACAGAGACCCAGTGTAGCCAATCGTCCGGTATCCAGTCCCTTACCCCCGCGTTCCCCTCCTCCCTCCCCTCCTCCCTCCCGCCTACCTGCAGCTCTGGCAGGCGGGTGCACACGGGCAGGAACTCGGAGGCGCAGCTGCTGTCGCTGTTGACCAGCAGGGCAGTCAGGCCGGACAGCCGGTCAAGAGCCTGCAAGGGGGGAGGGTTGCGAGGAAGACCCGTGGATGCGAGGAAAAGCATCGTTTAGGAAAGACGGGGGGAGGGAGAGTATAAGAGAATCCGCGAATCCACGGCCGGGCTTCGTTTGGCTTCTTGGACGCGCGTCGCTATCCATTTGCGCCACACACCCAAGCAGCCGAAAGTGCAAGCAGACCTCCACCCTCCACCGGCACGCCCTCTCCGCCGGGGCCCACTCCGCCGGGGCCCACTCCCTCAACCTCCTCGAAGCCTCCTCCAAGTCACACCTCTTCCCCTGCGTCCATCCACCGCTTCTTCTCCTCCACCCACCTCTGCGTTGGCCAGCTTCTTAACCGCCAGGCAGCGCAGCCTCCCCAGCGGCGCCAGCGCCTCCGGTGCCACCAGGGTGTCGAGCGTGAGGTCCGTCAGGTTGGGCAGGGAGGCGATGGCGTCGGCGGTCAGAGCCGGACAGAGGTCCGCCTGAGTGGTGGCGGGCAGGGGAGGGATGCAGAAAATACCCGTTTACTCGACGTGGGCACGGTGGCTGCGCACAGGCTTCGGATACCTGGTCGTGTGCGCATGCGGGTGCACTTGGATGGGGGTTGGGGAGCAGCAGCCGGGGGCGGAGGGGGGCGTTGACAGGAGTCATGGAGTAGGTGGGAATGGGCATGCGGGGTGTTTTTTCAGCAAGGGGAGAGGGATGGGGGTTTGGAAGTACGACAGCTCCGGAATCACTGCGATGCGGCACAGGTGAGAACGTGGAGGTCTCCAAGACGACGGTGTGAGCCAACCTGCCGGTGGGGCGGCCCCACCTCATGGCCCCGCCCCCTCATCGCATTCACGCACATTTGGTACGTAGGCTGAATCATCGCTGAGTGTGCATGCATGCATGCATGCGCACGCCATGGACGCGGCACCCCCCCCTCGAACACTATCCTGTCCCGTCGCGTAGAAAGGTTTTTACACACCCCTCGAACAAGGTTTTCCTTGCAAACCCCCTCCACCAGCGTGCCCCCGCCCACTGCCCACGTCATCAAACGGACGAAGGCACACACACACACACAAATAAAACAAGAAAACATAGCCCGCAGCCCGCACCTGCAGCTTGCTTAGCCGCAAGAGCACGTCCCCCAGCCCGCCAAATATGCGAGACGCGGGTGAAAGCGGCGGCGACGAGGGCGGTGACGAAGTGACGACAGCCGCCGCGGTCTCCCCCGAGCCGGCGCCGTCGCCCACCTCCACCGCAGCCGCGCCCGTGACGGTGCACGTGGAGGAGGGCTCCTTGTCCGCTGGCCGGGGGTGCTTCTGTCGCTGCAGCAACGGCGAGCAGGATGCTGGGGAGCCGGCGACCGCGCGACTGCCCCCCGGTCCGGTCCTGGTGGGGATCGATGCCGATGGGGACCGGGCCGGAAGTGGCGGCAGCGCGCCGGGGGGACTGACGGTCCGGGCTGCGCTGCCGTAGTTGCCAGTCGGCAGCGCCCGGGCTCGGGAGCGAGTACGCGGGCGCCCGGCGGGCTGCGGAGCGTGATGATGGGTCGCGCGTCCTCGGCAGGCTGTCGCGGCTCCTGCAGCAATGGCAGCAGCAGCTGCTGCCGCTGCGGGCTCCTGCCCCGCAGCGTCGCCACCGATATCCGTATTCACGTGCTGATGATGGAGGGCGATGTTGGAGAGGCACAGCTCCCGGAGCGCGGTGAGCTGACGTAGGGGGGTCAGCATGCGAGTTGACAGGCCCTCGACGTGCGACAGGTTCAGCTGCGTAAGGTTAGGATACAAGGTGACAAGCTTGCTGAGATCAACATCAGGTCGCTTTGGCGTGGCATCCTTGAGGCAGTAGCGCGCAGAACGGCTCCAGTCTTTGCAAACTAGCTGTACGACGACGAATTGTTTGGCAGTCAGCTTTGGAACAATGACGTCGAAAAGCCCGTCTGGAGGGGCCTGCCAGCTGCGAAAGGGAGGAGGGGGTCCATCCTCTGCGCAAGGACCCTCCACTGAGCGCTTTGGCCGAGCCTTGGGTCGAGGCTGCCCCATCCTCGGCCTGACGCGGCGACCTCTTGATGAACTAAAAAGGCGTGATTATGCTTCCAAGAGCCTCTCAATATGCTTCAAAGATAGAGTGACGCCCTAAGGTAGAGCAGAACTGTCTGCCGGTAGCTTGAATTGTAGGGGGTCTGCCAGTAGACAGCCACTAGCGATTGCACTGCCGGATCATACACGTATTCCTATGTATTGCTTATAAACTGTGTGTGGCATTTGTCTGTGTTAGGCATTGGGGTTTCGTTCTTCCGGGCTGCGTTACGACGGTCGGATTGTGCCCCCGACCGATTCCGTCGTTTCGCTAGCTTCACGATGATTTGCATATATTTTTGTGGAGAAAAAAGTTGCGTTTTGTTCAAAGCAACCGACGAGCTAAGGCATCGTTTCTACCTTGTCACTTGCCTGCAGAACATCGTCGACGCAAACGGTTACCCTAAGTGCGTTACAAACTTATTTTCAACAACTGTATCACTCCAAATTTAATAGCGATAAGCTTCGGAACTTTGTGCAAGGCGACCTACACATTCACCTTGCACTTGCCAACCCAACTTCGAGCAACGCGTCGTGATTGATCATGTTGCCCACGGAAACACAGCGGGGAGCTTATGCCCCTGGTACAAGTAAGTCGCTCCACTCGCGTGCCCGCGGCGCGCATGTTGCCGACCTTCCACAGCACGTCAGCGCTCGCCAGTCCTTATGGCCGCGGCATGGCTCCTAAATCTGACCCTAGTATCATGTAAGGCGCGGGACAATCCCATCTGACCACTTCATTCGCCCCGCCATGTCGACCCTGCTGCCCACATCCCCTCCGCGTCGCACCGCCTCGCGTCGCCCCGAACCCATACGTGCGCCCCGCGCGCCATTCCGCTCTCGCCCGCAGCGAAACGCAACACTGTCAACATGTATGACAGTGCGGCGCCAACGTTCGACCCGATCCCTGATGGCCCCTACGAGGCGCCCAACGTCGTCCACCAGGACGCCGGCCACGCGCACTTCGACACGACCCGGGAGATCAAGCTAAAGGACACATACGGCCGGGAGCTGCCGCCCTCGTCGTACACGTACGTGAGGGGAGGGGCGAGGCCAGGGGGGGCCTGTAACCTACAGGCGGTGTGGGCGCGGCAACCACACCCATGCATCTCATCGGGCCCACATGGCCATCACCTCATCCCCAATCCCAATTCCCTCCGGCAATTCCCAACTCGAACGGCATCATAACACGACCCGAACTAACGACTTACTTACGTAAGCAACCAACAACCTCGCCGCTCCAGGGAGCACTACCCGCCCAAGGAGGCGCTCCAGCCGGGTGAGCCCCTGGAGCTGGCGGGTGGCGGCGCGCCCTTCACCGCCCGCTCCACCTACAACGATGAGTTCTGGGACAAGCCGCGCATGGCGCGACCCATGGAGCCCCTCACGTACACCCACCGGCCTGCGCCCATGATCACGGTGAGGGGGAAGGATGGCGTAAGAGGACCGGTTACACGACAAGGACAGTGCAGCAATGTGAGGAGGAAGGGGGAGGGACGTAAGGACCGGTTACACGACACAGGTATAACAGCTGGCGCATTGTCTTTTCGGACACGATTATGGTTATGGCCGCGTGCTGGAGCACGGCGAGGCGGGGAAACATGCAAACAACATGTAGTGCGGCTTGTTTCACGAGGAAGGCAGTGCAGCAGGCGAAGCGGCGGCGGGGTGTGGCGGGAGGCGAAGCGAGCGAAAGGGGGTGATCCCACAAAGGCACGTGTGGCCGGGTTGAATGAGACGTACCCGGGCAGGGGGCCGGAGGGCGCCATGCCCGGGTACAATGCAATGCATGGTCCGGTCGCCGTCTCGCACCGAGTTTGGGGGGCTTGGAGCGTGGGCGGTAAAGAAGCGGGTGGTGCTCCCTGGAGCGGCGAGGCTGTTGGTTGCTTACGTAAGGAAGGAAAGTGTTGGGCGGGCCCCTGGCGGGCCGGGCCGGGCCCGGGAGTGGGCGTGGGGGCTGGAGGGCTTGGCGGGGGGGGGGAGGGGGAGACCCGTGGATTTGATATAAGAGGGAAGACAGGGTGTGGCGGTGGGCTGGGAATAAGGACACGCCCTAAATGGTGATGCACTGGGGGGGTGGTTTGCGTGTGTATGTGAGGGTGCAACGTACGAGGGGGTGCTGGGAAGACAGTCCGTGTGGGGCTGACTCCGTGTGGGGCTGGGTGCGGTGCGCCCTGGGGCCTGTCCTTGGCGTGGTTGCGCATGAGGGGCGGCGGCGCAGCGGGGGGCTCCAACCGCTCCCTGTGTGGTGAGGGGGCGTAGGAGGGGCACAGAAGAAGCGGCACAGAAGGAGCGGCACAGAAGAAGCGGCGCAGAAGGAGCGGCACAGCTGCATGCCAAGACGTCATTTGCCCCCAAACTCACCTCTTCCCCAACCAAACCCAAACCCACCAACCCCAAACCCCCCTCCCCCCTCCCCTTTTCCCAGCGTGACACCACCAACCAGGAGACCTACAAGCCCTTCGAGGTGCCCGTGCAGCCGGGCACCCGCGGCTCCCGCCAGGCTACCGCCCCCCCGCCCGCCATCCCCTCCATATACGACACCACCTATAGGGCCCACTACGTGCCCAAGGAGGGGGAGGCACGCGTGCCGCCAGGTGGGGTGGGGTGGGGTGGGGGTGGATCGGGTCGGCCAGGGGCGGGTTGGATTGGATTGGGTGGGGTGGGAAAGGATCGGGTCGGCCAGGGGCGGGTTGGATTGGATTGGGTGGGGTCGGGTGGGGTTCGAGTAAGACCCGTCGGGTGGGGTGGGGTGGACGGAGGCATGGGCGGAGTACAAGGGGGAGAGGCAAACGGGTGAGTGGGGGAAGGGAGGGAGGAACCACAAGGCCTCTCCACTTCGTCCTACTACAACACCACGCCCCGTACACACCAATTCGGACAGCTCCCCCACTCCCTCCAACCGCCAACCAGCCGTCCGTACCCAACCCTCCCTCCCCTCCCTGGACTCCGCTGCTCCCCCTCCCCCCACCCCCAGGCGCCATCCCACCCAAGGACCCCCTACCCTGGCTCAACGACGGCACCACCTACCGCAACGACTACACACCCAAGGCCCTCGCGCTCATCCCTCCCGCCGAGTACGACCCGTACAACCCTTTCCCCTTCGACGCGACCACGGAATACCGGTGGGTGGCTGGCGGGGGGGATTGGGGTTCGGGAGATGGGGTGTATTGGGGAGAGGGTGGGTTTTTCCGACATCATGCATTGACTCGCTGGACTGCCGCCACTGTTCCCTCTCCTTGTTGGCAACCACCAACCGCCGCCAACCGCCCCCCCCAAACACGCCTTCCGGCCCACCAACCTCTTCACCCCTTTACTTCCCCCCCGTCTCTTGGTTTGTCGGTCGTGGATTCACGGATTCTCTTTAAACCTCCCGTCTCTCCCCTCCCCCAACCCGCCCACCCCTCAGCGGCGAGTTCACTCCCAAGGAGAACCCCCCGCAGATGCCCCCGCTCACGGGCGTGCGCTCCAGGGATGGCCTCACGCTGCCGCTGCCCCGCCGCTCCCTGGGTGTGGAGTTCGTGCACCGGGGCCAGTCCGACCGCTACTTCGTGCTGCTGCCGCGGATGATGCCGGCTCCCTGCTCCGCACGCCAGGTGTTCACCACCGTGCACGACGACCAGGAACAGGTGCGGGAGGAGTGGGGAGGGGGGCGAGGCGCGACCCGTGGGTCGGCAATGGAACTCGCAGAGTGAACTGAACTACTCACGGCGCGCGCGCGCGCGCGCGCGCGTCTCTCAGGCCCCTGAACCCAACCTGCCATCGGCCGTGCCGTCCTCAACGTTCCTCCCTGGTCCCTACGTGCTGACGTCAGGCTTGCATCCTCATCCTGTACGGCGATGACCCGGTGGCTTCCAATAACACGCTGCTGGGCCAGTTCGACATCGTCAACATCCCGCCAGCGCCCAAGGATGTACCGCGGATCGAGGTGCGCGCGGCGGGGGTGGTCCAGGGAGGGGCTGGGGGAGGATTGAGGAAGGCCCGTGGACTGGGAAGCCCGTGGATTAGGGGCTGGGTGGGGGAGGCAGCGGCGGGCAGCGGCGGGGTGGGGCAGTGACGGCGCGCGACTGAGGAGGGTGCACGGGAGCTGGGGGGGCTGTGAGGAAGGAGCTTGTATGCGGAAGGAGCTCGTGTGAGGAAAGCCCGTGGGGGCACGGAGGCACCTGGCGGAAGGCCCCGAAGGGACTCTCGATGGGGCGACGTCCTCTGAGGCGTGTGAGCTGAAGACGCTTCTCTCCTGAGAGGACGAGCTCCTGGTCCCAGGGCCGCTAAGGCACCCAGCTTCTGGCCCTCCCTCCCTCCCGCCATCCATCACATCACGTCGCGTCCCACCCGCCTCATCCCTCCACCGGGTCAGTCGCCCGAAAGGCGCCACCTGCCGCCCGGGTTGTTTCACCCCTCCCCCAAAGCCGAAAACCCTAAAACCCTAAAACACGCCCCTCCCCCTCCCTCACCCCAGGTGACCTTCCACCTCAGCGGCGACATGCACCTCACGGTGGAAGCGCGAGACCTCGACACAGCCCGGCACAAGCGATGGTGGGTCTTGGGAGGCCAGACGGGGGGTGCCTGACGGCGGGGGCTTGACCGGAGCTTGATCGGGGGGGGGCTTTGGCCCGGGGAAGGGGGGTTAGCTTGAATTCGGCGGCCAGACGGCGAGGAAGTGACGGGGGGGCCGGGCTGGCTGCGCGCATGTCCGTGTTTGTGTGTGTATGTTTTAAGTATGCTGAGCTGTGTGTATGTGTGTGCGTTTGTGTGTGTCTTCGTGTGTGCGTGCGATTACGATTGCGTGTAAGGGGCCTGCCGCTGAGTGGGAGGGGCTGGGGGTACAACGAGGGAGAGACAAGTCCGGACAGGCGTGTGGGGGCGTGTGTGTGTGTGCGTGTGTCGAGGGCAGGGGGAGATGGATAGTGTCAAATGGGCGGGCGTCTATCGGAAGCCGGTGGGTCCACCCAATGTCCTAACCCACCCCCTTGCCGCGACTCCGCCCGCCAGTCCCCACCCGCCCGCCGCATCCACCCCGCCCTCAACCGCCAACCGCCAACCCCCAACCCGCAGGTTGCAACGCGGCGAGGTGGTGGTGCTGCGTCAGTGATGAGTCACAGCAGTGCCGTACAATGCATGGCGGAGAGGGCGGGCGCCAGCAATTGCGGCCGCGCGACCGTGCCCGTCAAGTTGCTACTTGGCCATGTCTTTGGCGCGCGCTGCGCTGGCGCCGGGAGGGAGGGGGGTGGCAAAGTAGGCCCGGTTACAGGGCATAGGAAACGGAGGGCAGAAACGAAGGGAGGGGTAGGTTCGAGGAAAACCCGTGGATGCCCGAAGGGGTAGGGGTAGGAAGGGGGGAAGTTGAGGGGGAGCGCGCCGGAGGGGGAGGGGGGCGCGCTGGTGATGCGTGCCGCTGGGGCTGCCGAGGGCGGTAACGTGCAGCTTCAGGGAGGGTTCGAGAAGGCGCGGTTACACGACCCCGCTGCAGGGAGGGTGACTGGGTGGGCGGCTGCGACAAGCTGCATTGCCGAGTCAGCGCAACAACGAACGCCGTACATGGCGCCGTACTTGCGGCGCCCCCTTTTGCTTAGGTAGGCTTAGGATTCGTGCACTGGAGCACCGTATCGAAGTGTGTGCGTCAGAGCTGGTGGTTGTTGCACGTGCGTGTGGTGTACGGCACACGTGATGATGAGTCATGGATCGCGATGGTCGCCGGCAGGAGGGCGCTGCCGCGCTGCCATTGTACGGCTGCCGCTGCGGCCGCTGCCTGTTATTGGTCCGACCCCCTGGCTGGCTGCGTGCTGGTGGCGACTGGCTGGCTAGCTGGTTGCCGCACCGTAGTGCTGGCTGGCTGCCGGCTGCCGCACCGTAGTGCTGGCTGGCTGCCGGCTGCCGCGCCGTAGTGCTGGCTGGCTGCCGGCTGCCGCGCCGTAGGTGCTGACCTGCCTCATTTTGGGCAGATCACTCAGCGCTTCGGACAGGGGAGCAGAAAAATCTCAGTTACGCGACGTGAGCAGTATAGAGCGCTTCGGGGGGTGGCATAAAAACCGTTCACACGACAGGGACAGGATAGTTGGCGCGTGGTCGTCGGCGCTTCGGGGGAGGGCGCGCTAGCTGAGCGAGTCTGAGCTGAGCACCGTCTGACTGGCGGTGAGGTGACACATCGGGGGGGTGAGGCCAAGCAGGCGGCTGAGCAAGCCGCGGCGACCGAGGGTGGCGGCGTGTGTAAGACCTAACGACCGTGTTGCTGCGGCTGTGTTTGCTCTGCTGGCAGGGTTGTTCCCCCTGCGGCAAGGCGGAGGGGGGGGGACGCCTCCGCCGTGGCCCAGTAGTCCAGGCGGATGGTAGGTGAGTGTGAGAGTCGAGCCAGGTCTCAAGGAATGGCACCCACCACCCGCTGGGGCCATGTGCTGTGGAGTGCTGCTGCTGCAGACAGCCGCTGAACATACTGATAACTGCGATGCGCCAGCTGTCTCCCCAGAAGGACTTCTGGAAGTGCAAAGTACCTGATAGTATATGGACAGTATTGCGCTGGGCCGGGATATCTTCTTCAGCAGGAGATCGGTGTGTTCTTCACGCTCCCGCCGAATCCGTCAGCCCCGAAACCAGTGTGTACGTTTCACTATTTGGGCCCTGATAGCTTCCAAGGAGCAATCCTAGGTTCAGTAAGGCAAATCCCTAAGGCAAACACTGCGAATGCCGCCGAATTGGAACAGCCTTGCTGATGCTGCTGTAGCTGCGGGTATGCATGGGACCAGAAATGGTCCAGCGCGCGCAGCTACAACTCAGCTTACTCCTGTGTCAAGGAGTTTGGCGGAAGCGGGATCCTTCCGGTTCGTCAGCCAGTTGGTTGGTACCCGCCTTACAGTACTTGCTCCAGCCAGCTGCAACGACGCAGCCAATGTCTACAAGCTTCCGGGGCCCCTGGCTCTACCTCTCTTTCAACTTTTCAACACCGTAGCGGCACAGACCTGGCCGCTCCGAAACCCGCAACAGCAGCTGGCCTGCCAAGGCAACGACCACAGCCCCCCTCGTCAACGGAGTGGCCGCAGGACGCAAGGTACCTGCCGGCCAGGGCCCCCCCCGTCTGGGTCTTCCTCGAACCCCCCCGTCTGGTCCACTGGAGCTGGAGCAGGGGACAGCGCTACACGCCTACACCACACCAGGCGTGTGAGACCTCCCCCTCCCTCCGACGTTTCCCCACCCAAGTTCTACAGCATGCATCTCGAAACGTCTGTCCTAAACGGTTCCTCCCGCCGCAACCACGGGTCCTCCTCGCAACCTCCCATGCACCACTACTGGTCCCTGCTACTCCTCATCAACCTCACGTGACGTGACTGACAGACACGCGGTTCGGTGACCTTCCTTGCTCCGGTGCCAGGCTCCGATCGATGGCGTCAGCCTCCGCGGGCAGCAGCCCGTTGGAGGGACCACCCGGAAAAGCAAAACAGCGCCCTGTTGTCGACCCGACCCAGCCAAAACGGTCGGGCCGACATCTCACAACGTCTGACGTCTGTCCACGGGTCTTCCTCGGGCCCAGCCAGGGCGAAATGACGCCACGTCACTCCCAATCATCCTGCGACGATACAAATTCTCTGTGCAGCTACGGACTGAATTCCTTCTCGAATTCAGTCCGCAGCTGCACAGTCGTATCGGCGCTTGCACAGTCAGTGCAGTACAGAGCAATACAGCGCAGTGCAGAGAAATACGGCAAAGCGCCCATCAGTCGCGGGGCACGAGGGCGAGCGAGTCACGTACCAGCATGTCGTACGCAGCGGTGCAAGGCTCCGCACGCCCCGGCCCAAGCCCGTTGACCCGTGACACAACTGGAGCCAATTCGTACGCGATCTCAACCGCAAACCGCAAACAGCAATCGCAACTGTCACCGCAACCGCAACTGCTGCGGGCGACATCCAACGTAATGCCCCGGCGGCACGGCCCCGGGGGGGGCGCCATCCTGCGCCCCCCCCCCCGAGCAGCCGGCTAACGGTCAAGCAACATCACGGCGACTGAGAATAGTGGAACAGCGAAACCCTGAGCCTCAACGCCGTTGGCAGTAATGAAGTACCAGTGTACCTATCGGTGCAGTAGTACGGTATCATTCCACTTATCAGTGCAGCAGTACGGCATCAATCCACTCATCAGTGCGGAAGTATAAGTGCAGCAGTACGGCATCAATCCACTCATCAGTGCAACAGTGCGGCATTATTCCACTCATAAGTGCAGCAGTACGGCATCATTCCCAACATGAAAAGAGGTGCATGGTGAGTTGCAAATCGGGCGGGGGGCACAACCCGTCTCTTCCTGTCAAAAACTCGCCCAAACACACACGTTGCTGCGTGTCTGTGTGTTTTATTTACCCCTGGGGCGATCGGAATTAACGCGCATCAGTACGAGCCACTGACCTCCAGAGCAATTTGCTCCCCCCCGACCTCACGGCTCTGCGCCTCAAAATGCTCGAAATGCTCGAAAGGCGCATGGACATGGAAACTCTCACCGGCGGAGGGCCTTATGTCCCACGTGCAAACAGACCCCTGCACGCCTGCCGTACCATGTATACCTCTGAGCATCATCCGCCTGCTGGGGGACATACCCACGGCCTTGGGAGCCCTCACCCCACCTGGGGGAGAGGACCCATGACAACCAGTCGACCAGGTTGCATTCATCTTGGATATGACGTACCCATGCATCCCCGATACAACAAGCGAGGGCGGCGGCCAGGCAGGAGCGAAAGTCCGCCCCCCCCCCCATGACCCTAGGGTCCGAAGACAATGCGCCAGCTATTATACCTATGTCGGGAAAGTCGGTCATTATGCCCCCCCTGACCCTAAGCACCTCCTGGGTCCAGGCGCCCCTCCGAAACCATGCCCCTCCGAAATCATGCCAACCTTTGGGTACATCAATACGCGTCAAGTGACTGAGATTACATCCCACTCCTCCAAGCGGTTGTCTGCCGTTGGCTGATGCGGTAGGCAGATGGCATCATGGGACGCCATCTACCTGCCGCCACCAGCTTGCGAAGTGACGGAGGACTCAGGCCTTACCCTCCGACTGACCGACATGCTGGCTGACTGACCGACATGCTGGCTGACTGACCGACACCTAGCCTGCGCTGCAGGCTAGACAAGTACCGCCATCTCCCCACCACCGGCGGCGGCAGGTGGCCACCCCACCGCTGCACCGGCTGCCGCCGGCGGCGGCGCCGGCGCCGCGGCCGCCGCCCCCGTCACGCCGCCCCTCGGCACTTTCGCGTCTAGCCACGCCGCCACGCCTCCCAGCTCACCCACCATCGCCGCCGTCTTACTCTTATTCGCCGGCGGCGGAGCAGGGAACGGCGGCGCCGGCCCCGCCACCGGCGGCGCCATCCACCCGGCGCCGGCGGCGCCGGCGGCGACCTCCTGTCCCAACAGCGTCCGCCCCTGGGCCTCGGCCTCACACGCCGCCAGGAGTAGCTCGTGACCCGACCGCCCCGGCGGCGATCGGTAGCCCTCACCCACGCCGTTGCGCCCTTGGAAGTACTTGTTCTTGAGCGTGTAGATGACCCTGGCCACCAGGGCCTGCAGGCTCAGCGGCGCCCCCCCCAGCAGCTCGCTGAGCGCGGGGCGGCACTCCTCCAGGGAGGCCAGGTCGCGGAGCGCCTCCAGTACGGCAGAGAGCAGCAGCCTGCCGGCCTGGTCGTTGTTGGTGCGGAAGGCCGAGTGGTGGCAGAGGTAAAGGTGCGCGGTGGTCTGTAACAGGGCTCGCCTGGTCGGGGGCGGTTAGCGGTTAGCGGTTAGCGGTAGGGGAGGCGTGTAGAGGAGGGGTCAAGAGGAGGCGGGGTATACAACAGCTGGCCCGCATGCAGTACCCGCCGCGAACGTTGTTATGACGTCGAACCCGCCGCCCCGCCCCGCCCCGCCCTTGTTGAGGCCGCGCCGCCGCCAGGCAGGCAGGCAGGCAGGCACGTGGAGTGAGTGTCTGTCCGTACGTCCCGTACCTGCTGGCGTACGGCAGCACCCAGGTCGTCAGCAGCTTGAGGCGGTGCCCGTAGCGGCCTGCGCGGTGCAGCGCGTTGGCGCCGTGCCGTCCGTCCTGGACCTGAAGCAGGCGGCGCCACGCCCGCACGCCCTCCTCGCGGCCCAGTTGGCGCTGCAGGTAGCCCACCAGCGCCTGCAGCGGAGGCGGGAGCAGCAGCGGAGGCAGGAGCGGCAGCGGAGACATGAGCGGCAGCGGAGACATGAGCGGCAGCGGAGACATGAGCAGCAGCGGAGGGCAGGAGCAGCAGCGGCATGACGAGCGGAGGCGGCGGCAGAGTGCACTCGAGACACATCGGCTCCCCCCCGACTCCGCACGCAACATGCGCACCGCTATCATCTCCACCGCCTCCGCCTCCGGCAGACCCTCGTCCGGGTCCGTGGGCGGCTGCGTCACCTCGTCTTCTCTCAGCAGGCAGGAGACGGGCGTCAGCAGCAGGTGGGCCAGGGTTTGACCGTGCCCGGGGCAGCGCATCTCCAGGAGGTGCTGCACGGGGATCTCCCTCAGGATCTCTCGAAATCCGGAGGCAGATCCGCATCCGACCAGATGATCCATCACGCGAACTAGGCTGCCGATCCAGGGCTCCTGCACCTCGTTGGGCGGCTGGCACGCGACACGATGCAGGAGCGCAGCAAGTCGCTGCTGCTGCTGCTGGTGTTGCTGCTGCTGCTGGTAGTGCTGCTGCTGTAAATGTTGGGACGAGGCACCCGATTGGACGACAGCGCCGGCGGCGCCGGCGGCGGCAGGGCCAATCTGTAAAACTCCGAACGATCTTGTGCAGGCGCGCTTCTGGGGCCATATAACCACGCCGCCGTTGGCGGCCGCCTCGTCGGCGCTGACGTGGACGGCGCCGCCGGCAGCGCCCCAGACGCGTATGTGGCCTTGGGGAAGCTCCCCTCCTGAGACGACGACGCCGCCAACGTCGGCTGCAGAACGTTCAACCAACTCACGCCCAGTCGTCGCCGGAACCGCTGCGGTCGCCGCCGCCGCAGCAGCAGTGGCTGCCGTTACCGGGTATCCATCCCGGGCGGCCTTGGCCTTGGCCTTCTGACGGCGGGGCTTCTCGAAGACCCGCGCCTTGACGTGCCACAGGCTCACCCGCGGCGTTTCAAGGATCCACAAGTCAACATGGCGGCCCCGACTGACCTCCGACTGACCGCTGTGGCAAGTCCTGAAAGTCCTCCGCTCCGCGACAGCGCCTGCGGGCTCCTTTTCATAAACCAGGATGTACCTGGATACCTGTACGACGGGACGAGCAGGACGTCGATCGAGCCCAACATGCACGTCTATCTGCGGAATACGGTGTCCGCATGAGGGGGTTCCATTCTAGGTTTTGTGTTGCGAAGTCGATTGCAGGCATGCCAGTAGTTTGAAAGCGAGCAGCAGCAGCTACATGGCGGTGTATGTGGCTCATCAGGTGGGTGGTTCACAACGCGGCATCACGTGTTGCAGGACAGGCGGGTGCGCGGCAGTCCGACCAAGTGCGTGCGATCCCCTGTATGACTCACTGCTCCATGCACACCCGCCTTCCACACACACGCTTTCGCGCCCATAATGCAATTAGTGATGCCCGTACTTGCCGTACTACCTGATGACGCACATAGCATCCTCTTTGTTTTGCCCTTGCGAAAGCGGCTTTACAAACACGGCGACATACGGATGCACGCCATGATTGCGGCAAGTTAACACACGCGATTATTACGTCGTACTAACCACGTCGTACGGATGATTTTCCTTCTCGCATTTGGTGCTGTACGTCACAGGGCACGTGCACCGCTGACCCGAGTAGCTCGTGACGAAGCAGCCGTCCTCCACTTCCAGGGGGAAGCGGCCGGAGGAAGCGCTGCCTGCATCACCATGTACAGGCATTGCCGCGGCAGAGGGCGTCAGCCGAGGGTCAGACGGTGAACCGACAACCAACAACCGACAACGAATAAGACTGCTAGCACTGCCTGGCGGATAACGTCTGGACAACATTGCATGCACGCATTCTAGGGAACCTGGTGCGACGGCCTTCTGGGGGGCGGAATTTGGAGGCCACGGGACTGGTTGTTGTAACGGTTACAGTGGGTTCCAGACCAAGAGGTAGAACCATCGGGTGGTGGGTAAGGGACATCACGTGCATGGTGCCGAACGCACGTAAAATTACAAGCCCGTATCAAGTGCTGTTGAAACGCTATTGGGCCGGCCCGGGCGCGTTGCTGAGGCTAATGACCTGCCGCAGTAATAGCGCACGCTTCCTCTCCTAATCAGGCATCTCCAATGTTATGCAGTACGTGCGAGGGCAGCCCTACCATGGCCTTGCCGCCACTCACTCATGTTCGTGAGCTCGTTCTCGAGCTTCCCCACCGCAAAGAACGCCAAGCAGTCATGTGGATTGGACTTCTCCACCCAAGCCGTCTTGGGCTGCCCCACCCCGCTGAGGTCTCCCTTTTCAATTGCCAGGAGAAGCTTTCCTATGCTCTTGACGGTCGCCTCCGACTGATGGCCATCCGGCTTCAAGCCCAACCTGTCAGCTAACGGAACTGCCACGGTACGTGCCGGTACGGGTGGCGACGGTTGTTGGCGCGGTTGCTGGTGCTGGTGCTCCTGAAGCTGGTGCTGGTATTGTTGCGGGTGCTGCGGGAGCTGGTGCCCGAACTGTTCCAGACGCAGGAGCTGCTGCTGCTGCTGCCGCTGCTGGCTGTGCAGGTTCTGCTGCCAGACCTGCGCGAGCTGCTGCGGCTGCTGCACCAGCCCACAGGAGGCGGCTAAGGCACCGTACGGCGGCGCTGCCCACAGCGCCTGTGCCGCGTGCGCGGCCTCGTACGCGGCCAGCTCGTTACATACGGCGGGAGCGGCCGCCGGTGCCGCCTGGGCGGCTACTGGGCTGGAGTACTGCTGCTGGTACTGCTGCTGGTACTGCTGCTGGTGCTGCTGCTGGAGATGCTGTTGCGTATGCTGCTGGAGATGCTGCTGGTGCTGCTGCTGGAGATGCTGCTGCGTATGCTGCATGCTGAGCGGAGGCTGGAGGCCTGCTGCGCTGCTCCGTGGCCAGCAGCAGCAGGCAGCTGGGGCCAGGGCTGCGTGCGGCGGCTCGGCCTGTGGGGCGCCGGTGGGGGTGAGACCTGCCATTTGGTAGGGCCAATCCCGGGACGGGGCCCCGATGGACGCAACTACCGGCGCCTGCGAAGGTTGGATATCCAGCGCGCCCTGGGATGCGCTGAGCCAAGGGGATGCCGTCTGCCCTCCCTGGAGGCTTGGATGCGTTGCATGGCTGCACGGATTCTGTCCCGAGCTCGGATTCGGTACGATGGCGTGGGTGGCGGTGGCGGCGATTTCGGGTGCGTAAGGCAGGGGGAATTCCGCGGAGAGCATTGATTCCTCTCGTCCCGGCACAGCACTACCGCCCAGGGGAGGTGGGGGAGCTGAGGATGCCCGAGTGGATGTTATAGCGGCAATTCCGTGCGCTGTATCGCTGTGAACAATTTGAGGTTGGACGGCCTCACAGCCGTCACGCGTCTCATTATCTGCGAAGAAGCCGTCGACCCAGTCTGGGTCTTGGTCGTCTGAGGAAGCGGTATATGAACAGGTCGCGGCCATGCGACCTGCAAGTTGCATACTTATAAGTCAATTAAGCCAAAGCCTCATGACATGACAGCGGCTTGTAAGCTGGGGCGATGCGCTGCTTGCCCTGCCTAGCTAGTAACTCGTGTGCTTGCGCTACGGCGAGCTTCCTGAGACAGCTACAACTCAACAATCTGGAACCATTTTCGATTTTCACGGGTCGGATTCAGGTTTTAGCCAGCCTCATCTGACCCAAATGGCAGTTCTTAAATGGATCTTCCCAGTATTTCCAGGCTGCCGTACTGCAGCCCAGTATTTGGAGCCGACACTCGAGGTGGCGAGGTGGCACGAGGTCCTTAACCGCTGAGACCATGTCCGAATCGACTGATAAATTAAATGTCGTAGCACTCATATGCTAGATTGTATGGGCTAGTTTGTGTGGGGTCGTGTTCCGTGAGATGGCGAGCTCGAACAGCTCTCATTTTTTTTGAGTGATGTAATCCTTGTAATAAGACATAAGGATATCCTTTGCGAGTAGATGGTCGGCCAAGCGAGGTTTCCCCGCCGAAACCTACCTGTAGGCAGTGAAAGTAGATGTGGGCCCTTGTGTTTGGCATGACTAGGCGCCGAATGGCGTGCGAAACGTCAAGTACATCGTAGTAATGCAATAAGCCACGTCGTCGCCATCCTATGCTGCCACGGGCACGTCGCTAGGGAAAGCTGTCAGGGCTTTTTGCCCAAGCCCTAGGGCGCGGGTCAACACGGCGAAAGCCATACCAAGCCATGTGTGCCTCTTGGGACGCATAACTCAAATCTTGGGCTTCACAAACCTCACATACCTCGGGTAGCCTAGGTTTCGTCGCCCGACGTCGTCTTAATCTCCCTGGGCCGTATGTCTACCAGGGTCCACCCTCGATTTAGGTATATCAACGGATTTACGATTAAGAGGAGTACGTTACTCATACCCAGTCAAGAGCCTATTAGAGCTCGGTCAGCGTACCTAATACAAGGGATGTCTTGGCACAAGCCCTTGCACCAGGTCCCACGCACGGCTGCACCCACGCCACATGCATACTCACTGTTTGCGTAGCACACCTACATCGGAGCACACACGTGAGGGGCCGTGATCGGCCCCTTCTGCGTGCTTGGTGGCAGGGTTTTCCCCCCGGCTTTCCTGGTTCCGGGGTGGGTGTGTTCTGCTCGGAGCTTGTGTTTCCTGGGATGGTTCCGGGACTGGTTCTCCGGATCCATCCGGATGAGGGTCCGCTAGGTATGTTAGTGACTGGTTCGTGATAGGGGAGCCTACAGCACATATTTCCCCTGGGGTGCTGGCTGCTGCTCTTTTGCCTCTGGACTGTTGACTGATATCTTGGTTGTCTGCCATTGGTGCGGTGAGGGTGAGTTCCTCAAGATTCTGTCCCTTTGGTCTCCTTCAGTGTCCGACGTATTACGTTATTAACGCAGTCCGGCGTTGGGTGAAAACGTAAGAGTATACAGAAGTATAAGGATAATGAATGCGCTGTAACGCTGCGTAAAAATGGCCTTACAGGATCGTAACGCGCATCGCCCGCTGGTTCTGTCTTTTCGTCTAGGGTCCGCTGTAACAACAACTGGCCTATTCGGTAGTAAGGGTTCGGCCATCCATGGCATCAAGCTTGAACGCACGCTCTCCAAGGATTCCCACCGGTATTTGGCCACCCTGCGGCAGGATTCCTGCCGCGCCAACCGCATCCACGCCCGCCAAGGCAACAGCGCCTGACCTAGACGAACCCACCAGTAGACTGCAGCTGCTGAGGGTCCAGAAGGGGACGCATCACACGGCTTCCAACCTTATCTTAAAGCTCAGCAGCAGCACCACATCGTTGGCACCAACAAGAACCAACAAGAACCAACCCAGCAAACGCCCAGGCATCGGGAGTCCTCGAACCCTTGAGGCTCAGATACACCTTCAATCGCCGCCGCATTCAAAAGCGTAGGTCACTGCACTCGCATTTCGCAACCTGCCCTGACTACAGGGAGGGACGGGCGCCCCGCACCGCGCGTCAGACGCACGTCGCACAGCCCCCAAGCGCCACCGCCCGGAACCATGGGTTTGCTCCCTTGACCCCAAGGATCCTACCCTACCTTGGACTTGCGACCCGAACGAGGGGGTCAAGTCGGGTACATGTGGTCCTCCTCCGTGTGTTCCACCACCACATGGCACTACCTTTGTGCCTGGGACCCGCTGTGACATTTACCAAAGAACACAACTCCACAAGCACTGAGGTGGTTGCGGGCCAGCCGCTCGGCCTGAGAGTGCATTAGGGGAACCACCTCCTCCGGCCCCCTTCCTACTCGGCCTCAAGGGCGCCAAAGCGCATGTGAGACGCCGGCGTCCGCAACAGACGCCCCTCGCGCTCCAGCCCATCGCCTCCCAGCAGCGAGGCCCAAACCTGCGCCTTGGCCTGGCCTCTTAAGTCGCCGCCTGCGACTGTCATCGCCGGCTTCGCCTCCGGCACTCCTCCTCCCACCCCGATGCCAGCCAGCCTTTGCTGGCCCCCATCGTTGCTGCTGCGCTAGGACTGCCCTTTCATCAGGACTTGGCCTTTCATCAGGACTTGGCCTTGAGGAAATTGGACTCCTTGATGCGCTCCTTGTTCTTAAGCCGCCAAAGCCGCCGGAGCTGTACGGCATACGGCAGGGCCGCAGCGAAAGCGAGGGTTGCACAGTTCTCAGCACGAGCACTGCCACGTGGAACGAAGATCAGTCTGTATATGGACTGGTATGGAAAGATCTCTAGACGTTGCTAGGTTGCCGTTGCAGGCAATAACCGTGGCTGCTTTGTGATAACGGCGGGGGGCAGCCGGTCCACGAACAAGCGGTCCGGGAGAGCAGGATGAGGCACCCGGGAGGGGTGGTGGGCCTCGACGGCGGCAGCAGTACGGCATAACGTATGACGGGCCAGGTGCTTTATGGCGGCAGCGACCGGAGGTTGGGAGTAGAAGGCGCGCCAGAGCATTTGTACGGGTCGAGACGACACAATCAGTTAGGGGAGCCGTGGAAAGGCAGCCATGCCACCCTGACGTGGCCGTACGGCACAGGTGCCTGTATTTGACGGGGTGTGTCGAATGCAGGTGCAGGCTCTCCCTTCTCTTGACCCTTTCGTGTGAGCCCGTCGAAGGCGGTACGGCATTACTGCCCGGCTGTATCAGCCCTGCCCCTCGCGATGCTTCTCAACGAGCGCAAGTCACCCTCACGCAAATACACCACCCGGGACGGGCTGCTCCTCATTCCATGCCGTTGTAAGGGCACACACTCCGCCCTGCGCACACAAACTCTGGCGTGCAGTCCATCGTATAGAACGCCCTTCACCCAGCCGCCTGTCCGCGCGCACCTCCAGTAGCGTTAGTCCGCCCTCCTGGTACACCTTCTCCAGCTCCTTGATGGTGGGTCTGTGGACCCGCGGCAGGCGGGGCGGCAAGGAGCATGGTTGAGAGGCTTGCGAAAGGCAAACACTGCAGGTCTGGCAATGAATGGTTGATAAGCACCGAGAAGCGGGTACTCCGGCAGGCGTGGGCGTGTGAGGCAGGGCCTGGGTGGGGCGGGCCAATGGTGGGTCGCATTCCTGGCGGGGTAGTGGTGGGTAGTCGCACTGCACGCTAAGGCCTGTGGACCCCTCTTCCCTCAGGCTAGGACCGCCACAAGCCACTTGGGCGGTTCCTGGAGCTGCACCACTGACGCCCATGTTTTCCGCCCTGCTCCGCAGCCCAAACCCCCGTACTCTTGCCCTTGAGCCCCCCAATCCGAAACATCGAAAACCCAACGTGGCCCCCTTCCTGGCTATAGCCCCTGCCCTCAGCAACGTTCCGCTAGCGGCATCACTAGGAGTGGCGGCAACTCTAGGTTCTTTGGTGGTGGCAGACGCGGCAACGGCAGGGGCAGACGCAGCAACGGCAGGCGGGTGCAGGGTCTGGCGGCAGCAGCTGGGGCGATGCCGGAGGTAGCACAATGGGCATTGCGAACATCAGTGGCCACCTGGGTTCGAGCAGCTTGAAGAGCCATTCCGGGTACTCGTTATCGGGCCGGATGGGTGGGTCAACCTCGTTCTTCAGCAGCCCACATCCCGTGGCGACCTCCGTGGATAGCTCACCGATTGCGCGGGGTCCTGATGGAGGAGACACAGGGCTGGAGTCGGGGCAGAGTGCCCGCAGGAGCGAGGAAACACGGGAACGGGAAGCAAGATGGGGGAAAGGTGCGCCCTGCGCCGTGCGGGTTCCGAAACATGCGCGGGTGCCAGCATCGATTATGCTGTGGCAACCTACCTTTATCTTTTCCCTTCTTTGTGCTGGAGGGCGGCAGCGGTGCGCGCAGGTGCAAGCCCAGCAGCGCAGACCACCGGCTGCGAAGCCCGCCTACTACCAGCGACATGCACACCTAGGATTGTGCTAGTAATGCGTTAATGATTTGATACCTAGACGCAAGACGCAACAGCTCTGCGCTTTCTATGACTAGAAGGTGCTTTCTGTGACTAGAAGGCTCAAGGTTGGTCACTCCAGTCGAAAAAAATTCCAACCATGTCAAACATATGAAACCTATCAGAAGAAAAAGTGGGCTGCGAAAACTTAGCGTGCACGCGGGTGATCAATTTCTGCGCCGTACAGCAGTGCACCGCCGCTCTTCGTCGGTGTTCGGTGCACACGTTAATGCATAATACAGAATCTTTAGGCGCGGATTTGAAGTTCGCGACCCAGTATTTTGTTTTAGTGCCAATACGTGCGTTAGGCCGTAACCATGCAGACCATTCAGCAGACGAAGATGCAAGCGTCGACCAGCGCAGGCGCCCGCCTGACGCGCCCGTGCAGGGGCCGTCTTGTGGCTCGCGCCCAAACTGGCGCGGCGCCCCCGCCCGCTTGGCCTCGGCGCGTTGTGGTGCCTGAGGTGGAGCACCGCAGCGAGCCAAAGGTGCGAACGCGCGGAAACCGGCGCTGTTTGCGAATCAAGACTTCAAACCATCCATACCGCCAATTGGATCGCTCGTCGGTGCACTCGTGTACCCGGCATTGAACGAGCTGCGAATGCCGTTTGGGCAACGACCGCAGCTCTAAGAGCCTCCCCACAGCAACCGAAGCCTGGATTCGCCTTATATTACTATGAACCTCGCCTTTGATCATACCCACAGCGCTTCTCGGTGCTGGGCTCAACGGGCTCCATCGGCACCCAGACGCTGGACATTATCGCCGAATTCCCTGAAAAATTCAAGCTGGTGGCTCTGGCTGCTGGATCCAACGTGCCGCTGCTGGCTGAGCAGGTGCGTGGCGTCATCTGTCCTTGCAGCTGCGAGCAATCCTGCGCGGGAGCGCAGGCTGGGAAGGCGGGAAGTCCTGCGAGACGTGCACGGCATCGACTTGTCGCGAAGGGAGCGGCGTCGCACGTGCGACCCACCCCGCTAAATGCACCCCCTCACACCAACAGCAGCAGTCCGCAGACATGCATCTGTCATGCATCTGAAAACCCGTGTACTGCTTGTTGCCCAAGTTGGGGCCTTGGCCATGTTACCCTGCAGCTTAATCCATTGTACGGCACACTGCGCGGCGTGGTGTGCGTCGACCAGCATGGCCGTCATTCTGTGCCGTATATCGTACACGTCGCCACCATTCCCGTACACGCCACCTGATCGGGTCCTCCCCGCCACGGCATACGTCTCAAGGACACTCCAGGGATGGACGATCACTTTGGTGCGGAGCCAGAGTTTGCCCTTGACCAGTACACTGGTTGGCGCAGTGTACTGGCGCCATGCTTTGAAGTTCGTGCGGGTATCGCACCCACAGCCATCACCAGCGCCAACACGGCCCACTCCTCCCCATTCAGTCTCATCCGCCTGCTGGGTCTGCGCCTGCCGTCCGGTCGGGTGAAATACCACCCAAGTGGCCTGCCGCACCGACCCCAACAAACCCGACTAGCGCCCCTGCACGGGCCCCACGCACCCATCACCCAGCACGCGTCTGCCCATCACCCAGCACGCGTCTGCCCATCACCCAGCACGCGTCTGCCCATTACCCAGCACGCGTCTGCCCATCACCCAGCACGCGTCTGCCCATCACCCCAGCACGCGTCTGCCAACCCCGGTTCGAATCCCACACCGAACACCCGCCTCCCAGATCCGCAAGTTCAAGCCGGAAATGGTGTCCATCCGCGACGCCTCGCTCATCGGCGCGCTGAAGGAGGCCATCAAGGACGTGTATCCCCAGCCAGTCATCCTGGCCGGTGACGAGGGCGCGGTGGAGGTGGCGCGGCACCCGTCAGCTGAGGTGGGGCAGCGTGGAGATGGAGACGCGTGCGCCCCATTAGCCAGTAGCCAATCAGGACTGCCGATAATTAGCAGTTCCCATCTCTAATTTGCTTGCTGAGTTCCGGCATTCGGCGCATGAGACGAAGCCTGAGGCGCATGAGGCGAGGCAAACCGATGGTCTTGTAGGAGACCGGTGACCAGGCTGGTGACCAGACCTGGGGTTGAGAGGAACCTAGGGTGGGGCGGGCGGGGTCGCGAGGGCTCCACAGGGCGCTCGTCAGTGTACGGAACATGCCATGTAGATGTGTGTTGGATGAGACATCAGGAAACACATCTGTCGCGGCATTACTGTACATTGAAGCCTCAGGATACGCCGTTGTAGGAGACGGTGGGGCTTGGGGTAGGAGACGGTGTAGGAGAGGGGGGGGGCTTGGGGTCGGGGACGAGAGGGGCTGGTGCATTGGAGCAGGAGGTGGGGAGGGGCCATGTGGGCGTGTCCCGGAGGGGCAGGACGGGTGGGCGGGCGGGGAGGAGGGGTGAGGAGCGCGCGCGAGGGGGCTTGCGCCAGGGTGGAGGGGGTGAGGAACGCGGGTGATGAAGACGGGAAGCAGCCCCGACCCGACCCGGGGCGCCGATGTGTCACCCAAAGCCAACATGCGCACGTTGCCCTGGCAGGCCTCCGAAACCACGCCCCAGGCCCCGCCTCAATTCCCTATCGGCCCCGCCCCTCCCGCTCCTCCCGCCCCTCCCGCTCCTCCGCTCCTCCGCGCCGCAATCCTCCTCCTCAGTCTGTTGTGACCGGCATCGTGGGCTGCGCGGGTCTGCTGCCAACCGTGGCGGCCATCAAGGCCAAGAAGGACATCTGCCTGGCTAACAAGGAGACCCTCATCGCGGGTGGGTCGGTGGGTCGGTGAGGGGCCTGCCCACGAGGAGCGTGTGTGTCTGTGTGTGGGTGTGGGTGTGGGTGGGGGTGGGGGTGGGGGTGGGGGTATGGGTGTGTGTGTGTGCTGCGGGGAATCAGATTGGAACAGCATTTTTTGGGGGGGTGTCATGCAGCATGGCGATGAGGAGGTTGGGGTGGGGTGGGATGGGGTTGATTTGGGTTGGGGTCGGTTGGGGATGCAAGGGAAACCCGTGGTCGTTTGGGGTGTTGGGGGGGGGGGGTCGGTTGGGGTTGCGGGGGTGACTTGGGGTGAGGTGGGGTGGGGTGCCTGCCAACCGTGAATCTGCGAGGTGGTGCGATGAGGGAGGTTGGAATAAGCTCGCCAGGGGGGCATGTACGGCAGTGCGCCACCTCGCCAGGGGGCATGTACGGCAGTGCGCCACCTCGCCAGGGGGCATGTACGGCAGTGCGCCACCTCGCCAGGGGGCACGTACGGCAGTGCGCCACCCGCTGACGCACACCCCTCCCTTCCCTCCCCCACGAAACACACACACGCCAGGTGGCCCCTTCATCCTGCCGCTCGCCCAAGAGTACGGCGTCCGGATCCTGCCCGCCGACAGTGAGCACAGCGCCATCTTCCAGGTGGGCCTTGTGGGCTTGGGCTGGTTGCGGCTTGGGGTTCCTCCCTCCGTTCAGGTAGCGCCTGCGGGCGTCTAGGGCCTGCCACCTGACGGCGGAGCTTCTCACACCTCCTCGGCTCGTCGTACTTGGGTCTGGCCGTGCACCGGCAAAGACCTTTACCTGCATTCCAACGCCACCGCCTTCGAAAAGCCTGATGCAGTGAATGAGGCGCACCAGCTCGTGACGCCCAGCCGCCCCGCACCGTCGCCTCCCGTCCCTCCCTGTCCTCCACCCTCCCTTCCTTCCTCCCTTGCGGTCATCGCCGCTCCGCCCCACCCCCACTCCGCCCCACCCCCACTCCGCCCCACCCCCACTCCGCTCCCCCTCCACCGCTCACGGGTCTCCCTCGAACCCTCCACCGCTCACCTCTCGCCCCCGCAGGTGATGCAGGGGCTGCCGGTCAACGGGCTGCGCCGCATCATCCTGACAGCCAGCGGCGGCGCCTTCCGCGAGTGGCCCGTGGAGAAGCTCAGGGAGGTGAGGCGGCAGCGGGGAGGGGGGTGGGTGGGCAGAGGGAGGGTAGCAGCAGAGGGGCGGCGGCAGTACCGGAGGAGGTGACGCACCCTGCCTAGTAGTCCCCCGTGTGTCTTCCTAAGAAAGCACGACACTCGTTTTCTCCATTCGTTTACGTGTCGTGTCGTGTTTCCTCTTTCTCCCCTCTTCTCCCCTCTTCTCACCCCCTGCAGGTGACTGTGGCCCAGGCCACCAGCCACCCCAACTGGTCCATGGGCAAGAAGATCACTGTGGACAGCGCAACGCTTATGAACAAGGTACGGCAATGAAGCCGGGATTTGGGGGGGGGAGCGGTAAAACAAACCGTTCACGCGACCGGACGATTTTGGGGGGGGTGCAGGGGAGGGACAGCGCCGTGCTGGTGGCGAAGATGGACAGGGGAGGGGTTCGGCAAGCACGCATGTGAACCGGGGTAACGCACACACGCGTATTTGACACACGAGGAGCGGACCATTGAAAGCCTCGGAGTCGTTACCAGGGGAGGGAGAGCAGTGCAGGGGCTGTAACCCTGCTCGCGTTTGGCCACAAAGGAAAACATTATGGCGGCAGAGAGCCCTGTGGTCAGTGAATCCAAAGTTTGAAAGCCCCACCCCCCAAAAGCCCTTAAAAAGCCCTTTAAACACCATGTTAATGTCGTACCATTATTGTCCATACCCCGTGCCAACCCTCTTCCTCCTCCTTTGGTCCTCTGACGGTGCAGGGTCTCGAGGTGATTGAGGCGCACTACCTGTTCGGAGTGGACTACGACAACATTGATGTCGTAATCCACCCGCAGTCCATCATCCACTCCATGATTGAGACGCAGGACTCGTCGGTGCTGGCGCAGGTGGGGCGCTGCGGGGGGCCTTATGAGGGATGAGCGGGGGGCTGAAAAGGGTTGGCGTTTCTCTCTCCTCTCGTCCAGCATCGGACACTTCAGCAGCACCCTCCTATCCTCCTCTATCCAGACCGTCTACAGACCGCCCCCCGCTCACACTGCGCTCGACAAACCCATCTCCCCTCCTCCCCTTCCCCCCTCGCTCCAAACCCATCTCCCCTCCTCCCCTTCCCCCCTCGCTCCAAACCCATCTCCCCTCCTCCCCTTCCCCCCTCGCTCCAAACCCATCTCCCCAGACCGCCCCCCCGTTCACACCGCGCTCGACAAACCCATCTCCCCTCCTCCTGCTCTCCCTCTCGCCCCAAACCCATCTCCCCTCCTTCCCTCCGCCCCGCTCCAAACCCATCTTTCCCCTCCCGTCCCCCCCGGCTCCAAACCCATCGCCCCCCCCGCTTCAAACCCATCTCCCTCCCCCCCCGCTCCAAACCCATCTCCCTCCCCCCCGCTCCAAACCCATCTCCACCCTCCCGCAGCTGGGCTGGCCCGACATGCGGCTGCCCATCATGTACACCATGAGCTGGCCGGAGCGGGTGCCTGTTCAGGACGCCACGTGGCCCCGCCTGGACTTCACCAAGGCCAACTCGCTCACCTTCAGGGCGCCCGACAGGCTGAAGTACCCCGCCCTGGACCTGGCGTACGGCGCCGGCCGGGCTGGCGGCACCATGACGGGTGTCCTGTCCGCAGCCAACGAGCAGGTGCGTGACACACATACACACACGCACACACACACACGCACACACACACTCTCCTTCGCGGCTCAGCTCAGCATTTTTAAAACACACACACACACCCCGTTCGCCGGCTAGTTTGCGTCCTCCGTCACCTATCGTCCCGTCGTGTAACCGGGTCTTCTCGCCACCCGCCGATTGTCGTTTGGCTCAGTGCAAAGGGAGTGATTGGCGGGTGGAAAGGGACGAGCCAGGGGGACAAGGAGGACGAGCCAGGGGGGAAGAGGAGGACGAGCCAGGGGGGACAAGGAGGACGAGCCAGGGGGACAAGGAGGACGAGCCAGGGGGGACAAGGAGGACGAGCCAGGGGGAAAGGAGGACGAGCCAGGGGGACAAGGAGGACGAGCCAGGGGGACAAGGAGGACGAGCCAGGGGGACAAGGAGGACGAGCCAGGGGGGAAAGGAGGACGAGCCAGGGGGGAAAGGAGGACGAGCCAGGGGGGTGCGGCGAGGGGGTTGTGGGAGCCGTGGCGTTTGGTGGCGCAGCTTCCCGCCCACGACCCCGTGGATCCCATGACTGACGTGGGGCTGCTGCTGATGCCGCGGCCGTGGTACGACAGGCCGTACAAATGTTCATCGACGAGAAGATCCACTACCTGGACATCATGAAGCTCAACGCGGCCTGCTGCGAGGCGCACAAGGTACGGCACTGGGGGTAAAGGGGGGGAGAAGCCCGTGAGGAGGAGGCGGAAAGCTAGCCTGAGAATGGCCGGGAACACGCGTTTGAGTTTGCATGCCGGAGAACTGTGTTCGATGGCTGGGCAAGGCGGTGGCTTGGCCTCGTCCAGGCCCGTCCCGGCCCCAGCCCGCCAACATGACCGTTACCGGGATAACGATGTACGCTACGCCTCGTGATCATGACCACCCGGCGTCCGCGCCAGGTCGCGAGGCTCGCACCGCGCCGCCTTGGCTAACATAAAACCTCGATGACACTGAACCCGCAAGTAGCATATGTTGTGTTACAAAATATTTGGGATCGGACGCCTTCTGGAAACGTGAATACACCACCATGGTAGTTTAAACGTCACTTATAGCACCCGCAGGCTCACATACCCTTTCCCTTCCGCCCCCATGTAATACCCCTCCCTCCTTTCCTTCCTTCCCCGCCTCCCGCAGTCGGAGCTGGTCGCCTCGCCGGACCTGGACGCTATCGTACACTACGACGCCTGGGCGCGGCGGTGGGTGGAGGAGAAGGTCAACAGCGGCGCATACAGCTCCAAAATGTTCGCCATGGCCTAGACCGACGAACGGCGGTGGTTTCGGAGCAGCGCGGAGGAGGAGGAGGACTTGCGGCCGCGGCGGTGGCAGCGAGCGCAGGAGCAAGGGGGGAGGGGCTAGGTGGCGGAGGTGCAGGTGGAGTTGGAGGTGGAGGTGGGGCGTCTGCCGACACGGGCGTGGAGGGCATGGTGCTACGGTGTTGTTCTGGTTGTCGTTGTCGTTGGGCGGTGAGGTCGGGTGGGAGCCACGTTGCGTGGGGTTGCAGTGCTGCCTAGCGGTGCACCAGAGAGGTACATTGAACTGCAAGTGAGGTACACTGAAGCTGAAGTGTGGTGCACTGAAGTGACCTGCAGCGCCATCGGCCCTTAGGAGCGAGTAGCGAGGTGTGTGCTCGTCCACGTCCACGGGACCTCCACGTCAGCATTCCGTACCCGTATGCCGTACAGCAATTTTCGGCTCATTTTCCCTGTTTGTGCGCGCGTTGGGCTCGCGTGGCGCTGGTGGAGGCGGCGCTCTCCCCTCCCCTCCCCCTTGCGCCCAGCTTGTAGACGGAGTGTTTAGTAGGGAGCAGTAGGGTACAGGAAACGAAGAAGGAAAAGCAGGCGACGAGGAGGAAACGCCATTCATTGAGAGGGAGTGCGTTTCGGGGGCCCGGGGTGAGCAGTTGGGTGTGTCATTATTTCGCGGTAGCCATGTTGGCCGCATGGGGTGGGATACCCGAACATGTACGACGCGGTGAAACGCCTGGTTGTGTCAGCGCTCCTAGCGTCGGCCACCACACACACACACACACACTCGCAGCGCAACAAGCAGCAGCTGGTGCTGGTGTCTTGTAGTCAGCTGGGTCTGGTCGTGCTGGTGCTGGCTGAGATCCCAGGATCCTCAAGGGTTATATATCTGATGCCGGTGCGGCGGTCAGGATTTGCAGGCGGGCGGATGGGGTGGCTAAGTCGCGATGTGCAACGGCCATACATTCGGACATGACGTGAGGCGCTCCGGAACCCGCTCCACGTGGGCGTTGGGGCTGTGCGCCCTGCAGCTGGTGCCTGGGGGTGCCCCTGGGCTCGCGTGCCTGGAGCAGTCTTGGGGTCTCATGAGTGGGTCGGTTATCGGTAGCAGCAAGGCGAAGCTGTCGGTGCTGCTACTTTGTCGGCGGCTGTGCGGTGCAGTGCAGTGAGCGCGACAGCGCTGGTGTCGTATTTAACTCGATCGCCCCTGCAGATGCATGCCACAGATGGAATCAGAAGGCTCGGGCAACGAAAGGCGCAGACGAAGGCGAGTTGATTCTCCGCTCATCAAACACTGCGTCAGCAGCGACCCGGTGGGTCAAAAACCGGTTGCGTTCCTGTGGCAGCGCCAACGTGAACGCAGCTTTAAGCGAGGCCAGAGTTGTTCATTGTGCCCGTATTGTGGAGCGGCAGGGTTATCGTTTCCACCCAGCGGCTCACTTGCTCGACGCTTTAGATCGTAGACGGAGCCCTCTGCGATTAGGGCAAGCCACTTTTACACAATTTAGGTAAAGTAGAAGGTAACCGAGTTGACAGCATTGAATCGAGCCATCGTCCAATAGCGGCATCGTACAACCCGAGCGTCCCCGTCCGCAGGTCGAGTATCGACGCGTTTGGCTAGACATATATTGCAACAGTTGATATGGCGCACCATCCCATTCAACATCATTGTAAAATATCTGCATAACAGCAATTGAGGGCGGAGTCGACCTCCTTAGAAGCCTCCGGTTACCGAACCATAAGTTGCCGGTCACAATAACGGGACGTGTTATCCTAGTAATTCCTAACTATAATATTTGGGGCACACTTCAGGCGCGCCCGTTTTGAAGGAATGCGCATGGGGTCAGCCCCGTCTTGCACGTAACATCGCCGGGGCCGGTAGCCAAATCTAGCTGCTTTTAATGGACGCCTCAGAGACTGGCAAGATGCGGCTCAAGGTTTTTGTCCGGCTTCGACCCACGCCTGATAGCAACGCCGGATTGGTGCACGTCGAGCACCGCGTTCTGTACATTAAGGACCCTCTAAGAGGTCACACCAGCGAATTCGTGTTCGACAAGGTGTTTGATGGGGAGTCCACGCAGGACGCGGTCTTCCAGGAAGCTGGAGCGCCGCTCGTAGACCACGTTATGCAAGGCTACAATGCGTGCTGTATAGCGTATGGACATACGGGGAGCGGCAAGACCTATTCCATGTTTGGCCGGGAGCCCACGAGCATCTTGTCTGGCTCCGCGCTCCAAGAGGGGAGTGAGCTCGGAATCATACCGCGCGCCTGCGAGCTGCTGGCGAAGGCGGCAAATCAGGTCAATCGCAAAGCAGACCACCTGGAGGCCAGCGGCAACGGAGCCAACGTCGTACGAATCAAACTTTTCGTGAGGTAAGGCAGGGGGTAGCCGTGCTCCGGCGGCGGCGCTGCCGACTCAAGGCTGGAGGGGGCCGGATAAGGCGGGGGGACCGCGAAGCAGGGGGGGAGGGGAGTAAGGCAGGGTTTTGCGGGGAGGGAAGCAGGGGGGGGGAGTAAGGCAGGGTTTTGCGCGATAATAATATGCGTACCTAACTGCCCGATCCGCGCAACCGCCCAACCGCCCAACCGCAGCTTCATGGAGATATACATGGAGAACGTTCGCGACCTGGGAGCCGCGGCCCAGGCCTACATCAAAGTCAACGCCGCGCGAGCCACCTTGGGGGAGGCGCCCACTGCGGGCGTGGGTCTGGCCGCCTTCGCATCGGCCGATGGCGGCGCGCCAACTCGCGCGGCCGCCAACTCGCTCCGAGACCCAACCGACTACGTGCGCACGTACTTGGACGTGATGGAGGACTCCTCGGGGATGACGTTCGTCAAGGACCTGACTTACGTTGAGGTACGGACGAGTACGGCGCGGCGTACGACGTCTTGCTGTGCGGGCGGGGCAGGCAAGGGGGTGGCGGCCATGGCGCAGAGCACGATCTGGGTTTTCGGAGCTGTGTAAGGCGAGGGGTCCCTGACGGGGGCTGGTGGGCGGGGGTCATCCGATGTGCCCCCTCGTCGCTGGACCATCACCTTCACCGCCCTCGGTTTGTCGGCCGTGGATTCGTGGATCCTCTTATCAAGCCCCCCGTCGTATAAACCGATCAGTACCTAGAGAGGAGGGGCCCCGCCAGCTTGTTCCTGGGCGCAGCAGCAGCAGCAGCAGCGGCGGGGTGGCAGCAAAGGCAGGAGCAGCAGCAGCTATTCTGATGCCGACCAGCTCCTCGCCTTCCCTCCCTCCCACCCGTCCCTCCCCGCCCTCCCTCCCATCCCCCACTTCCTCCCCCCCTCCCTCCCGGGAGTCATACCCCACGTCTTATAACCGGGTCCTTACGTCCCTCTCCCTTCCTCCCTACATTCCTGCACAGTCCTTGTCGTGTAACCGGTCCTTACGTCCCTCCCCGTCCTCCCTACATTGCTGCACTGCCCTTGTCGTGTAACCGGGTCCTTACGTCCCTCCCCCTTCCTCCCACCCGCGCCAGGTCACCAGCGCCGAGGACATGATGGCCATACTGCAGGCGGGCTACTCTGTGCGCCCCACCTGCCCCCTGGACGTCTCCTCGCGCTCGCACACCATCTTCACCGTCAGCGTCGTGACCTACAGAGGAGACCAACAGCCCGTGACGGGTGGGTGCCGTACGCTACAGTGTGCCGTACGCACAGTTTGCCCTGCCCCCGGGAAAGGCTTCATCGGGCGAGGGCCTCCTGCGGTGCTGCGCCTCCTGGCCGCTCAACCGATAATGGGTTGTGTACGGCGCAACCGCACTTGCCTCCAACCGCTTCAACCGCCTCAACCGTCCTGCCGTGTGGCCGCTTTCCTCAACTGTATTTTCCTGCGCAAACCTCCATTCTCCCCCGCTGCAGGCCGGCTCAACCTGGTGGACCTGGCGGGCAGCGAGCGGCAGAGCAGGAGCGGGCCGGAGGGGCAGCGGCTGCGGGTGAGGGTGGGCGGGAGGGGCTGCGGGTGAGGGTGGGCGGGAGGGGCTGAGGGTGAGGGTGGGCGGGAGGGAGGGGCCGGAGGCCCTAGTGGGGTGGTCGGTCAGGGCGATGAGCGGTGGGCAAGACGGGGTTGGCAGGGGGGCGCTACACTACCGGTAGGGTGCTGCAGGTAGGGCGCTGTAGGCAGGGCGCGGACGGGCCAATGCGGCCTGCTGCTGCTCCGGCGGCGGCGGCGGCGTGGGAGTTGCGATACGGGGGCTTGCGGGGGAGGGGGCAAGCAGTGAGGGGGGTTTGGGCAGTCGGACTGCGTTATGGTGTGGTGTGGTGTGTCGCCTCCACTCACGACCTCCCTGCCGCGCCCTCCTGCCTCTCCCCTCCTCCTGCGTCAGGAGTCCAGCGCAGTCACCAAGTCCCTCACGGCCCTCAGCAAGGTGGTCACGGCGCTGTCGCAGGTGGGAGCGGAGCGAGGGGGCTGGGCGGGTGGGGTGGCAGGTGGGAGCGGGCCGGGCGTGTGTGTGTATGTGTAGAAAAAACCCGTGCACGAGGAAGCTGACCAAAACCCGTTGGGGGACCCAGGCGGGCCGGGGAGGTCGCGGGGCCGCTGTCGCGTCAGGAGCGGAGTTGAGGGTTTTAGGGATCTTGGAGTACGACAGGACCGCCCGTACATCGATGGACGCTGCCAACCCAGCCACCAAAACATCCCCAATGCTCCTCCATAGCACCCCCTTCCTCGAGCTACGTCACTGGACCAGTCCACTCGCCCCAACCCTGATGGGAGGGGGGGCGGACTTCGCGTCGGGTTTCCACTCCCCTCCCCCCAACCCGTACTCCCCCCAACCCGCACTCCCCCCAACTCCCACTCCCCCCAACTCCCACTCCCCCCAACTCCCACTCCCCCCAACCCGCACTCCCCCCAACCCGCACTCCCCCCAACCCGCACTCCCCCCAACCCGCACTCCCCCCAACCCGCACTCCCCCCAACCCGCACTCCCCCCAACCCGCCCCCCCCCCTTGTTGCTACCATTCCCCAGACACCGCCCGCCAGCTCCCTTGCCGGCTCGCCCTCCTTCGGCCGCGGCTCCTCCTCCGGCACGAGCAACGCCGCCGCCACCGCCTCCACCGCCGCCTCCACCGCCTCTGGCTCCCACGTCCCCTTCCGCGACGCGAAGCTCACTCGCGTGCTGAAGGACGCCCTCTCCGGCAACTCCCTCACCTGCCTGCTGGGCTGCCTGCACCCCGTGTTCGACGAGACGGACGAGAGCCTGGCGACGCTGCAGTTTGCGACGCGCTGCATGAACAACACCTCGGCGCCGCACATCAACGTCGTCTCGACGGGCGGCGCGGACGGCGGCGTGGTGGAGGAGCTGATGGGCCAGGTGCGGGAGTGACTTTAGGGTTTAGGGGTTTGAGGGGTTTTCTAAGGGTTTTCTAAGGGTTCCGGGTGTTTTATAAGGGTTGGAGTGGGTTGGAGTGGAGGCCCGACGCAAGTTGGAGTGGAGGCCCGACGCAAGGTCCCTCCCCCTCCCATCACGGTATCATGTGCCGCAAACCCCAAATCCCAAACCGGTCCCCACTGCCCCTGAAACTGCTTTAAAACCCTAAACCCTAAAACCCTAAACGCTAAACCCTAAACTCCTAATACCCCCCTCACACCAGGTTGCCCAGCTGAAGGACGAGCTGGAGGTGACTCATGCGCACTACCAGAAGCTCATCGAGTCCATAGCGGGCCCCTCCTGGAGGAATGACCCCGGGCCTCTGGAGCGAGCCCCCGGTGGTGGGGACGACTTCGGAGCTGGCCGCTTGGACGCCTTCGCCGCGGCACTGTCCGGCCTGGGCAAGGCCGGCGGCGGTGTACGGCGCAGCAGCGTCGGCGGCGGCGGCGGGGACGACCGGCGGCGGTCTTCGGTGCTGGGGGATAACGGCAGGGGGGGCGGCCGAGCTGCCGGCAGCGATGTGACTCGCGCTGGGCACGGCGCGCCCAAGAGCGTGATGGCGGGTCCGGCGGGGGGAGCGAACACGAGTGCGAAGATCTCTCTGGTGAGAGGGGTAGGGGGGAGGAAGGGGGGGGGTTCGAGGGAAACCCGTGGAAAGGGGGGGGAGGGGGCTGGGGAGGAAAGGGGCGCGGAGGAGGAGGGCGAGTGGGGAAAGGGAGGAAGGGGAGGAAAGGGAGGGAAGGGAGTAGGGCTGAGGGGGGCTGCGAGGTGCACGTGAACCCCCCAGCTCCCATCTTGACGTGCTGCCCCCTCATCCCACCTTCGCGTTCTTCTTCCTCCGCCTCATCCCCCCTCCCCATTTTTTCTTCTCCGCCGCAGCTCGAGTCCCAAATCCGGAAGCTGGAGTCGCAGCTGGCGCAGGCGCGCACCTCGACGCAGCAGTACGAGGAGCGGCTCACTGCCCGCAAGGTGTGCGGCTTGCTGGGGAGGGGGCGGCGGGGAGGGGCGGGGAGGGGAAGAAGGGAAGGATCAGTATCGCCGTGCGCCTGGCACTGCCAGTCTGCCATAGCGGCACTGCCAGTCTGCCATGCGGCACTGCCAGTCTGCCATAGCGGCACTGCCAGTCTGCCATAGCGGCACTGCTAGTCTGCCATAGTGACACTGCCAGTCTGCCGTAGCGGCACTGCCAATGGCACCGGCCACCAGACGGATACCGGCAGCTTTGGGTTTCTAGGGGTAGTCCAGCAAGCCTGATGGAGTATGTGACGTGCCGGTGACCGTACAATGTACAATCTACCCACGGTTGGTCCCGATCAGGTCTCGTCTTCCCACTCATCCTCTCACCCATCCTCCCACTCATCCTCCCGCCCGGCAGGAGGAGATGGATCTGGCACGAGAGCGCATGGCCGGCAAGGAACACGCGCAGTTCGCCGAGATCAAGAAGCTCCGGGCGCAGGTGGGGGGAGGAAACAGGAAAGGCCGTGGACTGGGATGCCGAGTAGGAAGCCGTTTGGCGCTGGGGGGAGGCAGGGCTGTGAGAGGAAGCCCGTGTGGAAATGGACAGGAGACTCGTGCGGGAAATGGGAGGGTAGGGAACCGGTGGTTATAAAGGGAGTCGTGGGACGGGTTCCCGCAGGTGGGAGATGGAAGGGGGAGGAGGGTTCTCAAGCGGGGCTCTTGGTGTGTTTTGCTGGCAGCAGCTCAGGGCTCTGGAAGCTCCGCCGAACCCGAGGGCGTGGGCTGGGCGACCAGAGGCGGTGGCAAGGCTCGTACGGCGTGCTGTGTTGCAATAGTGAGCTGGCCCCCACGGCGACGCCGCCCCTCCTCTTCCTCCTCCAATGACCTCCGCCCTCCTCCCAACACTCGGGTGGTCGGCCGTGGATTCGCGGATCCATTTATCAACCGCCCCCTACCCCCAACACGCTCTCCCGTCTCTTCTGGACCGCCATCTTCACCGCCTTGGTTTGTCGGCCGTGGATTCGCGGATTCTTTTTAAACCCCCCCAACACGCACTCCCCCGCCACGCAGGTCGGAGAGCTTACCAAGGCGCTCGAGGCCGAGCGAACCGAGTCCGTACACAAGGTACGACACGTCGTACCACACAAGGCCTTGCTACCCGCCGGCTCCTCCGCCACCTGCCCAATGCTCCAAAGAATTTTACTGCAGGTTTTTAAGAGAAACTTCTCTGCCCCTCTGTCCCCCACCTCGCGCGACCCAAAACGTAATGACGTATCCAACCGAGACAGGCGACCCTACAGTCCCGCGAAGACGTGCCTCACTCGCCCTCCCCCTCTTCCCCTTCTTCTCCCCCCCTCCCGTCCCCGCCCCCTACCGTAGCTCGAAGACGCGCGGCGGCGGTCCGACGACGAGTGCTCCCGCCTGCTGCGCGACATCGACACGCTCCGAGGGCAGCTGTCCCAGGTGCGGAGCTAAGGAGCCGCTGGGGGGCCGGTACGGCACCCCTAACCGCCTCTGATAGCTGCGCGCAGCGCCGCCGGACTTAAAAACACCCGACGCGTAAAAGCACCAATACGCCAGGATTCACTTTCATCGCTGCACGCTTCTCGGCTGTTGCGAAGCCGTGCCCCGCCCGCAAACACGCAGCACTAACTCGCATACTAGCCCCGTGACGCATTAGCCCCACTTCATCGCGCCCCGTATTAGCCCCGTATTAGCTCCGTACTAGCCCCGTATTAGCCCCGTACTAGCCCCGTGACGGTGTACGGCGCATTGCTTGGGTATCCGCCACCCACCGCTTACTCAGTACTCCTCTCCCCCCGCCCTCCCTGGTGAACTTCCTGGTGCGCTCAGGTGACCGGCACCGTGGGCTCGCTGGTTGAGAAGCACAGCGCCGCCATCTCGGCGGAGAAGCGCCAGCGAGACGCGATGAAGCGCCAGGCGACGCAGCTGCTGCAGCAGCAGGTGCGCCACAACAGAAACCATACAGCACGGAATACGGTGTGCCGCTGAGCCGAATCCGCCCACGTCCGAGTCGCTTCTCCATTTCCCGCCCAACTTTGTCCCACCGTGACTCCCCGGGCCCCCGCACCCCCCCACACACACATACACTCCCCCCTCCCCCTCTCCCCTCCCTCCCCCCTTCCCCCCGCGCGGGCGCGTCCCGATGTCTGAAGGCTATGCACCAACTGCATTTCCCCAGTCGCGTTACCGGTTCTTTAATTGTAATCCCCCCTTCCCCCCCCCGCAGTTCACCCGTGGCTCAGAGGAGCACAAGGCCCAGGTGGAGAACCTGAAGCAGCAGTCCGCCTACTTCCTCACCCGCCGCTCGGAGGAGACGGCCGAGCTCAAGCAGCAGCTGGACTCGCTCAAGGCAGCAGCGGCATCAGAGAAGGACGCACTGCTGGTGGGGCCGGTGACGCCCGGCGCGACCGCGTGTGTGTGTGTGTGTGTTTTATAAATGCTGAGCTGGGCCGCGAAGTAGACGTAGCGCGAGGAGACCAAGGAATCCGGAGTCAGTGCGGGGCGCCAATAGTTACCGAAAGAAGCCACAGTGTGTGTGTGTGTTTCAGTTTTCCGTTATCTGTTTACCGTTAGCCGGGAATTTACCGTTTGTGCGTTTCTGTCCATCCGCCCGTTCACTCTACCAGTCTACGTACCTCCCCCACCGGCCCCATCCATCCGCCCGCCCGCCGGCATTGACATCGACGGTTAATAATAATGCACTGTATGCGGTGTTCGGCAACGCAACGCAGCCCCGTCCCGTCCCTCAGCCGCACATCCCTCTCTTTCCATATACATCCCTCTCTTTCCATATACACACACACACACTCTCTTTACCCGCACCCCTCCCCCTGTGTCCCCTCCAGACCGAGCTGGATTACCTCGCCAGCTACTCGGAGCGGGTTACGGAGCTAGTACGGCGCATGGAGTCCGGGGTGGTGCCCGTGCACGAGCGCGGTAACGGCGTCAAGGCCTTCCGACTGCCTCAGCGGGAGAGACCACCACGGCTGGAGAGTAGCCGCCTGGCGGTGCTCAAGGTGGGTTCGGCGGGGGCGGGGGCAAGCGGGGAGTTGCAAGGAAAACCCGTCTAAAAGGAAAAAAGCGTTAGAAACAGACGCCTGGAGGCGCATGCTGGAGGGGCAAGTGGGGACGGGAAGTGGAGCTGTTGGCGGGGCGGGGTGGAGGCCGGAGTGGGGCGGGGAGGTGGGAGGGCGAGGCGGGAGGGAGGCTTTGCTAGGGAGGCGCGGGGAGTGGGAGCGCGTGATGATCCAGATCCTCATCCATATCCACCGGCCTACCATTCTTTCTTTGTCAGTCCTCACGAGTTTATTACGAGCTTACTACTCTACCTCTTCCCCCCTTCCGAAGTTTCTCGTTTTAACCCCCCCCCCGCCCTCCGTTTCGTGGTCCGGCCCTATGTCGTGTAACCGTGTCTTCCCATCCTCCCCCTCCCCTCCCCCCCCCAGCATCACAGCATGCGCCCACAAAATAGTTGTTGTCCGACAGCCATGCGCCAGCTCCACTTCCCATGTCGAGTAACCGGTTATTCTCTGCCCCCCCCCCCCCCCGCATCCCCTCATCCGCCCCTCCTCCCGCCCCCACCCCCGCACCCCCTCCTCCACAGGAGCGCTCCTGGGAGCTCGCCGACCGCCTCACCGCCCTCAGCGCCGCCGCCGCCGCCGGCAGCAGCTTCAACCTCAACGGCGGCCCCTCCGCCTCCAGCCTGGGCGGGGCAGCTCCCGCTGCTGGCGGATCCACGGGGCCCACCTTCGGCGGCTGGGTGGGCTCCGTCAGCGCCTCGCAGACCTCTCCCGGCCGGGCTGTCAGCGGGGTGATGGGGGTGGGGGGGACCAACGGAACCCACCCGCTGGGATCCTCCGTCGATCTGGACGCGCTGAGAGCACAGGTGCGGTCTGAAGGCTGGGTGGAAGGGGGGGGGTGCAAGAAAAACCCGTGTACGAAAGAAAGGAAAACCGTTTAGGAGGCTGGGCGGGGTTTAGGAGGCTGGGGGATATAAGATTTTCCGCGAAGCCACGCCCGACAAACCAAGGACGATGAAGGCGGTGGTCCGGAGGAGATGGGGGGGGGGGTACGGACGGAAGCAAGATGGCTAAACTGTCAGCACACTGCCGGGAAGGCCGCAACCCACAAGCCAGCGATACGCTCCTCCGCGGGTGTTGGGCTTTAGGTACCGGGTCCTGCAGGGGGTACGGGTCATCGTAGCCGTGTGGGAGTACCCGACTGAGGCTTGTGCCTGTCCGCCTGTCCCTCCTCGACCTGGCCTTGTGCCTATCCTGCTGTCCCTCCTCGACCTGGCCTTGTGCCTGTCCTCCTGTCCCAGGTCGAGGCCGAGCTCAAGGCCCAGGTGACGGCTCAGGTGGTGGGCGACCTGAGCAGCGAGAAGACCGTCGAATACATCCGGGAGCTGGAGGTGGCTGTGAGCAGGTACCGGTCGGAGCTGCAGGTGAGCAGGGGGGGTGGGGGGTGAGGTGGCGGCGGGGGCTGGGGCTAGGACTAGGGCGGGAGGTGGGACGGCGGGCACGGCAGGCAGGGGGGTTCCCTCATGCCTTCCCTGCCACCCCCTTCCGATCATCTCTTACCTACCTGCCACCCAAGGCCCCACTCCTCTTCTCATTCCTCCTACGTACGCCGCCGCCCCCCCGCCCCCGTCGTACCTCCGGCACACACACATACACACACAAACTTAAAACACACAAACACACGCCATCCACATCCGTGGGCCATCCCAACCCTCCCTCCCTCGCCCCTCCCCACCCTCCCCTTCCACTCCTCCCTGCCGCGCGCCTCCAGGCCGAGAAGAAGCGGGGCGCAGAGATGGCTGTGGCGCTGCGCTCCGTGCAGCGCCAGCACAACCGTCCCGAGAGCCCCATCAACAAGGCCATGGCGGCTCACACGCCAGCCGGCACCATCAAGCTGGCACCCACGTGGGGTATGGGGCACACCACGCCGAGGGGAGGCCTCGTGGGCGCCTCACGGCCCGCCACGGCGGGCGTGGTGGGCCTTATGTCGCTGGGTGAAGTGTCGGCGGGGTCAGGCGGGAGGTCTTCAGGTGGGTGAAATTGGAGGGGTGGGGAGGACCGGGGGAGGGGGCGGGGAGCCGGGGCCCGCTGGGGCCGGGGGCTGGGGTTAGAAGCCTGTGTTTTGATACCGCGTTGCTTGGTGAAGCCAACCATGGCTTGTGTTCCTCCAACCGCCCTCCCCCCCCACCTCCCCCACCTTCCCCACCGCCCGCAGCCCCCAACTCGGCTCGCCGCCCCACCACCTCCATGGCCAATCTGACCAGCAGCTTCCGGGAAAACAGCATGGTCATACCCTGAGGCGCCCCCTCCCGGGTAAGGCCATTTTGACAGTACGGCACTGGCGTCCGATAGTACGACACTGGCCGCTGACAGTATGATGCGGGCGTCTGACGGTACGACACTGGCATCTGACAGTACGACACTGGGGCCGGCTTCACGACGTGACGGCGTGATCCTCATAGGGGGCCGCGAGCAGCAGCGCCATATCGAGGAGCGAGCGCGCCACGATATTCAGGGTCCAAGGCCGCTTTTGGATTCTTGCGTCGAGGGTCGCTTGGGTGTGGCATTCGCGCTTGGGTCGCGTATTGCAGAGAGGGGTTGGGGTCGGGGGTGTCTGTGTGACCCTGCCTGACCAAGGCAGGAGGACGGAGCAAGTCACATGCGGCAGCGGTGTTCTCCCCGCCCCGCTGGTCCTGGGCCAGTTTGCGCTCCCACGACGCCGAACTGTTTTTTGTGTATGTTGGGTGATGGAGTTGATTACGGTATACGTAAACGGTGTTTGGATGACCCCGAGGAGGGGCAACTGGGCGTAGGCAGGGCGGGTGGGGTGGGGTGGAGGAGGGATCGTGCGCGCATTTGGCGGGGGAAAGCTTTTTAACTCGTAGCAAACCAGGTTGAAGTTGAGCGGCGGACACATACGCCAGTTGTGTTGGAGGCGCTTCGAAAGAGCGGGTCTGGCAAACCAGGCGGACGCGAGTTGCGGTGATTGTGTTGGTCGATTGAAGGCATATCAATTTCCGAGTTGCTTGCGTTGACATGACAGTTTCTTGAAAAATTTGCGCAATCCTGCCATAATGGGCTGCGTGATGTCGTATTGCCATGGTCGAGGGCAGTCAACGGTTTCACCAATGCGGGACCTTCTGCGCCCATGCACCTTGCTGCGGTGAGTATTCGTTCAGCGGCCTCAGTTGCAGAATAAGTGTTTTTAATGCGATTTCTGTCTGCATCCTCAGTCATCCAAATCGTACGTTGTATCCCTGCCGAACCATTGGCGCATGCAACAATGCAAGTACCTTGGCAGGACCCCTGGGTCGGCTCTGCTTACTGCTAACTTGTCCTTGAGCACTGCAGTTGGCATGCTATGCCCCAGGCTAGTGTAACATGAGAAAGCTGCGCACGGGCTTGCTGACACCTCGTGAGGAGTGTCCGTAGTAGAGTTAAGTTGCACTGGTTACTCGCATGTGTTCCACCCCGTCCACAATTAACCACTTTGCGTGAAGATGACCAATGTAGGATACGGTGGCCAACTGGAACGCACGACACAGGAGTTAACGACGCATTGAACGTTACAGCCGGACGTGCGATGGCGTAAAACCGCACGCCGGTAAAATAAGCCATCCGGCTGGTTACCCCAAAATTACGCTCCATGCGCCCTGCTGGTCAGCGCAACCGGTGTGATCAACGCTGTTCAGCGACCCCCAAGTCCCAATGGCACCCCCCCACAACACGCGCACAAAGACTGCTTGCTTAGAGCTTGCCCTCCTCAACCAGCGACTCCACGCGGAGCAGGACGAAGCCAATGGCCAGGCCCTGCAGTAGCACACAGACGAGTGCGTCAGCAAGTTTACGCAGAATTGACATTTCAGCAAAAGCCGCCGTGGGCGAAGCTGAGAGCAAACCACATTAGACAGTGACTCAAGAAAACACTGCGATGAATGGAAATGTATGTAACATATTGAGCGAGGAGAACTTGAAGCGCCGCGTATACCCACCACGAGCGTCATGCCGACCATGGTCAGGGCAGTGCCGGCAATGAAGCCGGCCTCGTCAGCCAGCATGGCCAGCTCGTTGACAGCCATGGTGGCCACGCCCCGGCTAGGAGCAGGGGCCTTCTGGCCCACAGTCCTGTACGCAGAGCAAAGAGCGAAGACTCAGCAAAAGTCCAAAAAGCTACGGCGCGGCGCCATATCAGCTGGGTCCCGCCACAAATAGAATTGATGGTAAGCCATATGGTACCTGAGGGTGGGGCGGACAGCTGGCCGGGCAGCAGCGACGCGGGTGGTCGAGCTGCGGGGAGCAGCGACGCCGCTGCAGGCGGTGCGAGCCAGGGACATGGCCATCTCTGCTGGTAGATAAAAAGAGATGAGAGGTGACTGTCTGGCTAGCCTGAGAATGCGTGCAGCATCTTGGCTACCGCGGGCCGATAAGCTCCAATCTCCGCAAGGCCCCCTGTCGTACTTTTTAGCTTCAGCTGCGAAGCCTTGAACGAGCTTGAACAAGATGTTGATGAAATATTCATGCATTTTTCAATGCGTCAGAGGGCTGAAGACTTCTTCGAGCGCTGGACTAACTTTGTTCGCTGTTGAAAGCCGTAAAAGACCTGTGTACACACGCTACAGCGTTCGCAGTATGTCACATTTTCGTATAGCATGAAATATAGCGACGCCGTTGGCACGTTGGCTTTGCGGTAGTTCCTGACCCGCGGGGCTGACAGTCAGTAGTGTGATCCCGCATGTGCATGGGAGATTCTCACCTGCCGCAATAACTAAGTTTGTGTCCAAATTCTGGGCAACGCATTGTGCAACCATTAGCAGCTTCAATCCAAACGCTGGCATTATTGGGTGTTTCAACGTTACCAGTACCTGCGTCCCTACGGTCCAAAATATTTGCAAGGCACTAATTACACTAGGTCGCAGAACGTTGCAAGGTATCAGGGCGTCGGAGATACCGGTACAATCTCGCCTACACCGTAATACGGCATAGAGATGAAGTACAACTTGTTCCTGATTGACATTGTGGCAATTCATTGGCGGCTGAGTGACGTGTCAATGGAGACTACCTGATGTGGCCTTACAACTGCCGTAAGACTTTGCTACGTTTGTAGGGCTGGCTAGGGCTCCACGAAGCACACGGCACAGGATTTCAAGCACCGCCTCCCATCTGGTTTTCTTCGCGAAGCATCTCACTCACTCCCGGCACAGAATCCAGCAAGATGTTGTGAGGCAATGACGGCACCAACCAGCATAAACGATCATGTCCCGCATGCGTGCGCAGCACAAGAGGGGTACGAGCGCGTGTCGTGATTTAAGCAATGTTTTGGCTTGCGGACGTGGTTTGCCATCAGCTCCTTCCTCACCTTTCCACCAGCACAGGATGCCCCAGCCGGGCCTGCTTACCAATCGCTCTAAAGGGCCGCAGGCGTGATACTTGCACAAGAGTTGCGACAATACTCTGAATCCTATGGCGCCAGGCGTTCATATGCATGTCAGCTTGGACGCGACGGGTGCGTGCGCGTGAAAGAGTCCACAGCCCGTCATAGCCCCCGCAGCCCCGCGGGTCGCCACAATTCGAGCCACGGCCGCGGCCTACAATGGCAGTATAGGGAGAGCAGAGGGTCAAGGACAACGTTTACGGAGAGCATGACATCACATCTCATCATAAAGCGTAACAGTGCCGGCCAAGACCAAGGAGGGTACGGACCCCAAAATGCCTGCAGATTGCAAGACGCGCAGCCAGTCTTTACATACTGCCAGATTCCTTTATAAGACAGTGCGTTAGATTACTTCGGGCTCTATCAAACAAGGTACAATTTGAAACCGACAGCTTCTACTTGCTGCGCTCAAGTATGCAACTTTGCAAATAAACATACCGGTTTGGACCTGGGAATAGGAACCAGCCCTGGGCCCTTGGGGGCCCATTGGCGCTCTGGCTCCAAGCTCCTGCCATACCATGTGCGACCCCTGGCCAGCGACAGCGCCATTTCCTAGGAATGTGGAACTGCGACAGGTTCAATGGATCTCCCCATACTATAACAGAACAGGCTTCCTGCGCCTGCGAGGAGGTGCCTGTGTGGCCGTAGCCTGGAAATCGCCAATGTCACGTCGCCCAACCGGAGTGCCGAGACCCTTGCACGCCACCATCACGGGTGCCTTAAATAACAACAAACAGCCTTCTCCCGGCAGCGATGCCTCCGGGGACAGCGTTGCGGGCCTGGCCAAGTCGTTGCTGCGCGACGTGGTAGCTGGTAGGTGCCCCCATGTCTGGCTGTTCCTCCCCGCGAGCGAGTAGGATCAAGATTACAGACGAACTCCATCCATAGGGGCTAGCATTCCGCGACGTATGTACTGTGCACGTGCGTGTGTTGCATATAGCAGTTGGGTGTAACAGGGCGGAAGGGGGTACCCTCCCATTTTACTGCCTGCGCAGTACAGCGCACAGCAACGCTTAGAAGAGTCTGCGCAAATGTCAATTAGGGATGGTTGCAAGCCGCGGAATGGTTCAGGGGCAACGAGCAGCTCCCCTCTCCCGTGTTCTATATGCCGACCCACGGGTTTCCTCTCAACCCCTTCGGTGCTCACAGAGATAGGCGCTCGCGATGAGCGTGACACCATCGCCCCCCAGACAGCTATCCTGCGCGTACGTAGAGCCTCGACCGCGTCGCGGTCTTGCTTGTCGTGCCCTGTAGCTACCGCACCCCAGGTGTGCAGTCCACGAACGCAAGCAGATCCCGACCCAGATCGTGCTACGTACCTCATGGCTCTATCCCCCTCGCCTCGCCACTCATTCACCACTCACACCCGCCAGGACTCTCCGCCACCAGCACCCGCACCAGCGCCACCAGCACCAGCCTCCGCGCCGGCGTTGCGCCCCTCCCTGAGGACATGCGCAGCCCGTCGTACGCCATCGCCGCCGCCAACACTGTCGTATTCCTGGCCTGCGCGCTGGTGCCGCTGCTGCCCGCCGCCACCGTGCTGCTCAACCACCGGCAGCCGCAGGCGTGGCAGGTCCTCACGTCTTGCTTCGCGCACCCCAGCTTGGAGGGCCTTATGCACTGCGTCTTCTTCACCTACGTATTTGGCCGGGTGGTGGAGCGCAACCACGGCATGGTGGCCACGTGGGCTGTGTACGTCACGTGTGGGGCGGGTGAGTGTGTTTTGGGTTTGGGGATTTGGGCTGGGGCAATGAAGGGGCGGGAGGGGAAGTAGAGTGGGTCGCTGATGCTACTCAAGAAGTTGCGTGCCGAAGGGCGCCGGGGAAGCCAGCGCAAGTAAATGCGTGGATCCACTTGACAGTGGGTCCAGATGTACGTGGGCTAATGCCGTAAACACTGCAGTGACAGGTGGGGGTGGGAGTTCCCTCGGCTGCGCGGTCCGCCTCCCCCCCTTCCGTGTCCCTCGCCCCTACTCATCCGCTGCACTCAGCCCTCAGCCCGCTCTCCCCCTCCCGCTTCCTCAGCTGCCGCTGCGCTGGCCTGGTGGATGCTTCCCGCCAAGGCGGGGTTGCTGTCCTCAGCTGCTCCCGCGGCGGCCTGGGGCCTGTTCCTGGTGGGCGTGGCGCTGCCCCGCCTAGCCAAGAAGCCGCTGGAGGTGGCCTGCCTGGCGCCCTTCGCCCTGGCCGCGACTACCACGCGGTCCGTGCCTTGGGGTCGGATTCGGGCTGCTTGTCCTACGGCGGGAGCGGGAGGAAGAGAGAGCGGGAATTGAAGGCGGCTGGATTCGATCTGGGTCGGATGGCATTCGATCTGGGTCGGATGGGTCGGGGCGAGAGGGAAGGACGGCAGCAGGGCACCGGCGTGAGGGATGCTTGTCTGGGCCTCTCGAGGACGACTCGGTATCAGTCCCCCCTTGCGCATTCCCTACCACTTTTACCTCCTGAGTCGCAGTCCCCCCCCCTCTCGGGCTCGTCCAGCACTGCGCACTCCTTACGTCAACACGGGGTCCAACCAGAAACAGCACACCTCCCTTCGGCTTGGCGCTCTTTCTCGTTTGACTGGCTCAGGCTGCGCCCCGGCTCTCCTGCGGTTCAGCGCCGGGCCCCAGACGTCCTCCTCTGTCCTTGCACGATTTCCTCGCACTACCGCTAGTTCCCCCGCCCTCTCCCGCTATCCCATTTCCTGCTGCCGTTTCCGCCGCTGCAGCTACTCCCCCCTGGCCACCTCCCTGGTCCATGACGGCACACCGGTGGGCCACCTGGTGCACCTGGCGGGGGCGTCGCTGGCTGCGGGGCTGGCGAGCCTGGTGCTGGGGCTGGTGGAGGGCTGGCAGGAGGAGACCGAGCGCAGGCGGCGGGAAGCGCAGCGGCAGGTGGGTGGGGGCGCCAGGGGGCGGGTTGCGGGGACTGTGCAGGGCAATGAAGGCCTAGTTGACAGTATTGAGGGTACTTGGGGGGATCACAGGGTTTCCTGTCGGGTGCAGCTGGCGCCTGACAGACATGTAGGGCGTGCAGCAGACGGAAGAAAATCGTCCGCCACCACCCGGCCCCGGCGCCGCAGGCCGAGGCTGCAAGCCAGGAGGCGGCGGTCAATCGCATGATCAACGCAGCCAGCCAGGCGGCGGCTCAGATCGGCAAGAAGCTCATATGAGGAGGCGAGCTGCTGGTTTGGATGGAAGCTAGCGGTAAAGAGCCGGGAGGGAGCGGAGCGTGGCATCGGAAAGCAGCTGGCAGAACTAGCGCGGGGCTGGGTGTGGGGAAGGAGGAGGTTGCTTAATACTGGGTTGCTAGTTTCAGTATTAGGGTGGATTCCCTTGAGAGGGGGGCTGTACATGTAGGAGTGAAGGCTGGGCGCGGAACGGGTAGCACTGCGAAGAAGATGGAGAGAACAGGTGCGGCCCACCGGCGGAAGAGCATGGCACTCAGCAATTGTACAGCAGTCATATTCGTGGTTTCAATAATTCATAATCTAAACAGGTGGGATTACGTAAGCCATTCAGAAGTGGTGTGGCGCGCATAGCCATGCGTCAGCTCTTTTACGGTAGCAGGACGAGCAAACCAGCATTACACAGCAGCTGCGGCTAGCAGGCGGTGGGGATTAGGACGGTTGTAGGAAAGGGCGGAAAGTTGGGGGGAAGTTTTTTTTCTTTCTTAAGTACCGTATGGGGGGAACTCGTTGACGCCCGCAGCTCCCACACGGTCGCCGACCCGTGGCCCAACGTTAGGTGTGGCAGGAGGTGCTGGGCAGGACACATCAAGCCGTGGCCCAACTTGTAATCTTCGGCGCTAGGCGGTGCATAATGGGATGAAGGAACGGCACCCCCCGCCAATCGCCGCTGTACCGGGGGCATCCTGACATCTGCTTGGGGCTCTTTCTCGCAGACGTGGTCGGAATGACGTGTTGACGTCCCCAGATGCCGGTGAAACGACACGTCAAATTGCCCTGATCGGCTGGCCGCGTCCATGACCGTACGTGAGGATGCGCCAACTACGAGACGCCTGTTGTTTTCCCTCATCACGGTGTGGGGGATCCTCATTTTGAAATTCCTCCAGATCGTGCGACACGACAGCACCATCCAGTGCCGCAGCTGCCGACCAGAACACTAAGGTTGACAGTGCTCTCCGATGTGCCACGTTACACGGCCACGTCGGCTCAATCCAAAAAACGCAGCCTCAGGCCCTGGGATCTGCGGTCTGATGGGGCCGCTTCACGGCACATACGGCAGGTCCGCTCACAGTACGGTACCCGCACACCGTGCTGTCGCACATCGTTACCACCTCGGCCCATCGCCCCGGCGGTCCAGAGATCGCAATCCGTGCATAACCCGTGACGCCTCCTTGCCGCCCCCTCGGACATCCCCTAACTCCAGCTAGGAGCGCGCAGGTCGAGCCATGTTGCTCTGGCCCACGGGCCCGGGCACTTCAGGACCCACACCCTCATCCTCCAGACTCCTAGGGCCTGAAGCCGCAGCCGAGCCATGCGCCGACCCGCGTCCTGCTGGTGTGTCTGCCCATTCTTCCATTCCATTGGAGGCACAATGGCCCGGAGGACGTTCGGGTTCTGACGGCTGCTGCGCTTCTTGGGAGGCATCGCATCGCACCCACCCCTGCCGCCCCCACAGCATCACAGCTGCACCGCCAGCCAGCGATCAACGACTGCCAGCCCCGTACGATGCATAAAGCCCACACACATTGTTGTGGACGGACCGCTTTCAGCGGTGCTTGGCCTCTTACGTCCGGCCTGCACCCTACCCGGTCAAACCCACACAAGCCTATCGCTACCTGTGCCCCTCCCCTGTTTCTCCTCTGTAGGATGAGGGTCTCCTCCCGCTTAAGTCACCCTCTTGCTCCCCCTTACCTCTCCCCCACGAACACCACAGGTCAAGAACAAAACACAGCGGAAATGCAAGCTATGCTCATAACCGCCTGTCTGCATGCTCAACAGACAGGCAATTCCCAAGGCCCTGGCTTGCTGAACCCCTCAATGTCAGCGCTCGCCCCACTATGTAAAGGCCCGCCGCGCTTGCCGTGGATTATGAGGCGGGGGAGCATATGGGCGCGCGCATCTCGGGCATCAGGACAAACCCGCGCGGTGCCGCCGGCTGGCTGCCCCCAACGACCAACAACTACCGACAACCACCAGCCAGGAAGCCTTGCGGCTGTGCTGGTCTAAACAGCTCTCCCCTTGCCGCCGACTCCCCACGGCTGACATTTCCACCAAGCCTCGCTTGCTTGCAGAGGCCTACCCCCGACGCCTGGCTTTTTTGGAAGGCCCCGAGGCCTGCGGGCCGGCTGCTTGTTGCTGCGGTTGTTGTTGTTGCTGCTGCCCCGCCTCCGCCACAAGCGCGGCTGCGCGAGGGAAGGGGGAAGGAAATGTGAAGCAGGGCCCCGTGGGTGGAATGCGAACTCGCAACGCCCTCAGCTAAGCTCTCATATGGGTTTGACGCCCAAACTGTTTGTGGGGTATGGTTGCCGACCATGATTGACACTGGGCATGCGGCAATGTACAGCGGTCCATCCTCTTCCCGGCGGACCACCCTCACCCCACCCAAACTCACCCTCGGCCGGCATCTCCCCGCTCGCCATGAGAGGGAAGAAGATCGCAGTGATCCGTTCAAGTTTTCTAAGGTCCACCTGCTGATCCGTCTTGTACTTGAGGCACTGCACCAAGCGAGAGCAGCACTTCGATCTGTAAGGAACCCAATGCCGCCGCCAACATGCGCAAAGGTGCTTGGCGGCTTTAACCGCACTGTCACAGTAAGGAGATTGCTTTCCAAGCACGAGGCTGCGCCACCGAGCGGAAGGGCGCACCGTTCGATCGTCAGTGACCTTCAGCACCAGCTTGCCCTCGCTATGCCGGAACTTGATAGAATATCTCGTCTCAAGAGGTCTAGCCTTATACAATTCTACCGCTTGCTCGTAGAAAGCCTCAAAGTCCTCGATAAACATTTTTATAACGTCCTCACAAGTGCATTTGTCGATGACGCTGATTATGAAGATGAAAATGTATTCGCCCTTAGTATGAGTTTTGTGTTGTGAACATCAAAGCGATCGCGCTCATCGCAGTATCGCTTGGCAATTCGTACGCTTAATGCTGTTCCAGCTTACTCCTGTCTGCACAAGAGCCTATCATACATAGTCCTTGAACTAGAGAACTTAAACAAATTCCTGCCTTATCGCAGTTGCTCGTGCCGCGCCGCCCCCAACTCGTTCCGTGTACCTGCCTAAGCCCGCCGTCATGGGCGATACCGTAGCTGAATCCGTCACGCTTGAGCTGGAGACCCCTCCGAGTAGTTCGCAATCGTCGCCGGAGCCGTGTCAGGGGTCCGGCTCTCCCAAAGCCGTCGTGCATTCACCGAAGGGACAACAGGAGCTTTCAGGGCCAGCATTAAAGATCAAGAAAGCAAAATCTCAGGTTTGTTAGATACGCCAATGACTCCGGTCTTTAAAACTATGGGGCTATCCCCGGCGCGCGTCGGCGCGGGAAAATATAAAATGAGAATTTACGCAGAGACACCTGGATGAAGCACATGTGATGTAGCTCAACAGATCACGTCGATATGATCTGTTTTTAAGCCCTATGATGCACTGTGTAGATATTTGACCCCCCAAGCATGGATCTGGCTCAGCAGGGTAACCCGAGTTTTCCCTTCTATCACAAACGGAAGCAGTCTCGGTTATGCGCTTACAAGATTCCTGGCACTGACATCTGGGTGACACTCAGACTGAGCCGTCCTAACCCACACACACGTGCTGATTTCCAACTGGCTTACATACTTCGGCCTTTCGCAATTGCTTTCGCCTCCAGGACCCCTCCACCGAGTTCGTAAACGTATTAAGCACCCGCATCGAGGAAATCGAGCGAGCGGTGGCAGCGGGTCATGGCGGGCCAGCGGAGCGGGAGGCCGCCAAAGCGCGGAAAAAACAGCTGCGGGAGGTAGGATCGCATCCGCCTCTGTATAAGAAGACTGCGCGTAGGCGGGTGCTCTTAATTTGGGTATCCACGAGTAATTCGTTGGGTTCGACGTTCCCCTCAGCTGTAGCTGGCGGTGGGTCAGGGCTTTGGAGTGATTGCCTTGCAAGCGATGTGGGGCCGAGCGGGCGCGTAAGCTGTCGATGGACGTGAGCATGGCGTCGCACGTGCTGTGTGAAATGCGGGTTACTCTTTGTAGCTTATCGCCTGAGGCCAGCAGGTCGCATCGCCTCCTGCCTTACCTCACCCTAAAGTCCCTGAATCCTTGCAGTATGGACGTTATATCCAATTGAAACCCTAAAACCCACAACACACTCAGGTGGCCAAGTTCTGTAGCGACAGGGCCAACAGCGCGGAGGACCGTATCGCCTACATCCAGCAAAAGTACACCCAGCAGGCACGTCACAGGGCCAGGAGCGCGTCGTGGGGGTAGAGACTTTGCCCGGGACTCACGGCTGTCGGCCTACGGCGAGCAGCTCGTGGCCGTAGCTCATGGGGACTGGGCCTACAGAGGGATTGGGTTACTGGGCCTGCAGCGGGATTGGGTTACTGGGCCGCGGCTTGGTACTGGTGCTGGTACTGGCGCTGCAAAACACGCTTTTGAGGGCTGGCACCTGCCGTGCAGCGTGTGTATGATATGCGCGTATGGCGGGGTTGGGGACGGACTGGACGGAGGGTACTGAATGGTCCTCGAACAGCCCACTGGGTCGGGATTCATGTCGTGATGACCCAGTGGGCTGACCATGTTGACTGGGCGTATAGCTGGTTGCCCGCTGCGCTGGAGCGAGCCTGCCTCTTGTGCCGTTCCGTGCTTTGTCCTGCAATCCCCTGAGCGGCCATGAACCCACCGCCGCCAACGAAGCATCCCCGCATGCTGCCCTTCCCTCCTCCTTTTGCTCCTCCTCCTTGTACTCTTAGTTGTCGGAGCTATTACGGTTGGAACGGCAGCTGCTAGACCTTCAGCGTGACCACGAGACGGTGAACAAGGATAAGGACAAAGGTAAGGGCGCGGGACAGGAGGATTGAGGGAGCCCTGAGCATCTGGGTCTGCTCTGAGTATGTCGTACCTGTACGACCGAACCAACCCCCCGCCACTGAAAAACACACGGACGTGACATGACTCGGCGCTCCCGCAGTCCAATCTGAGCTCAAGAAGACGAATCTTCTGAAGGACAAGCTAGAGGAGCTGTGCAGGCAGCTGCAGAAGGAGGCGAGGGAGGTGAGCGCCGGGGGTACGGCACGGCGCGGATGTTTCAGCTCCCGAGGGACAGATAGGGGGCGGTGGACAGCAGACACCATCTTCCGAACGCTTGATGCTTTCTTGGCCCCGCCACATAGCATCATGTCACCACACTGCGGCACACCCACCACTTCACCGGTACCTGTGCACCCAGCGCGCGCGAAGAGCCCGAGCCAGCCCGCAGCTCAAACGGCGCGGAGCTGGTTGCGGTGGTGGAAAGGGTGTCGTACCTCCTTACGGTGCGATCGTGTGGTGTCGTACGGTCGGATAGAATGCACCGCACAGACAGGTGGCGCCGCGTGCAGGTAGCTCGCTCGCCTTGTCAGGAAAGCCGTGAGGTCGGGACAGATGATGCCTTTCTCTACCCAACCAACTCGGGCTCGGGTGCTGACCGCGGCAATGCGCCGTGCCCCGGCCGCCGTACCTTGTCGTACCCAGGTTGCGGACGACAGCCGGCGGCGCAACGAGGAGGAGCTGAGGCAGCGGCAGGCGCTTCAGGCCAAGTTCACGCAAGCGATCAACGTGAGCCATGGGGAGAGGGAGAAAGGGAGGGAAGGGGGGAGGAAGGAAAGGCACAGATACACGGGTGGCGCGCGCCGCCAGGAATGCTGTACCTCTCGGGCGGTGGAATTGCCGTGTCTGCATCCGGGGTGGAAGGCAGGGCTGCTGCTGTCCGAGGCGGCCTGGTCTCTCAGGAGCAGCCAGCAGTCTGAGGCGGCCTGGTCTCTCAGAGCAGTCAGCAGCTTGTGCTGGGCCCGTTGAAGCTTGCATCGTGCCATTCGGCTCACCACTCAAAAACCATCTGAGTCGTCTCTACTTGCCAACGGTGCCCCTGCGCCTGCACCGCCCACCTACACAGCCCTAATGCAACCATCCCCGTCACCTCCTCCCGTCCCCCCCCCCCGCTCCACCTCCGTCCTTCTCGTTACGGTGCTCCTTGTGTTGTTGCGGTGGTGCAGGAGGTGAGCGAGAAGATGGATAACCAGGCGGCGGAGCGCTCCAGGCAGCTGGCTGAGAATGAGGAGCTCAAGTCCAAGCTGGACGTGTTCCTGGGGCAGTTCGACAGCTTCAACGCACTGGTGCGGCAGTCGTACTGGTTTTGCGGGGGGGGGGGATTGACATAATAACCGGTTACACGACATGGATAGGATAGCTGGGCGCGGCGGGGGCGGGCTGAGTGTGGTTCTCAGCGTTGCGGGAGGGACTGGGTGGGGTACCAGAACGGGTGGGTTTGCACGGGGTTGGACTGGGGTTGGGGTTGGTTCGTGTGGTCCGGGTCTCGGGTAATTGTAAACTGGGATTAGGGGCGGGGAGTTTGGATTCGATTCGGGTTGCGGGGGCGCCTATTCCCCCGGGTGGCAGTCCAGCTCAGCTGCTCGTGCTGGTGCTCGTGCTGCCCATTAGCTACAGCCTTTCTTTTCCCGGCCGGCACCCGTCCCTTCCTGACACTGCCGGGACTGCTTCGGTCGCCCCTGCCCCCTCTTCCTGACACCGCCACGACTGCTTCGGTCGCCTCTGCCCCTCCGCAGGTTCAGAAGAAGGACGTGGAGCTGCAGCTGGCCACCGCCCGGGCGGAGCAAGCCACCGCGCTGGCAGGACAGCTGCAGCAGCGGTCGGAGCTGCTGCTGGTGCGGAGCTGGGGGCAGGGCGGGATTGGGGGGGAAGCTGACCCGTGGGTGTGAGCTGGTGCGGAGCTGGGGACGGGGCGGGATTGGGGGGAGGTGACCCGTGGGTCTGAGCTGGTGCGGAGCTGGGGATTGGGCCGGATTGGGGGGAGGTGACCCGTGGGTCGGAGCTGGTCTGAGTTGGGCACGGGGCCGGATTGGGGGGAGGTGACCCGTGGGTCGGAGCTGAGAGGAAAACACCGCGGGGCGGTGCTGTGCACCCCAGTGGCGGCCTGGAGGAGGGAGCGCAGGCTGGTGTATGGGGTGGCGGGGTGGTGGCACTGCTGCGAGGGGTGTGGCGAAGTGGGCACAAGGCCTATGTTGCAAAGGTCGGCATGCTCGCGTGCCTCGTAGCGACCCTGCCTCTGCCGGCGGCTGCCCCCTCCCCCAATCCACCTACGCACGTTCGTTGTCCACCCCCCAACCCCCACCTACTCACTCGTTCGCTCGCTCGCTCAATCGCTCTGCCCCACACAGGACGCCAACTCCAAGTACTCTTCGGCAATGGATGTAGGTCGGGGGTGGAGCGTGGGAAGTCGGGGGGACGCAGGGAGCGGCGCCTGTGGGTGGAGGTGCTGAGGGAGGCGAATGGCGTCATGGGCGCCCCGGATTTACGAGCTAAGCACAAGGCCCTCCTGACGGGTCTCGTTGCACCGATCGCCTGTGCCAGTCCCTGACCGAACGCGGCATCAGCGCCGCTGTCCGAGCCGCCTCACTGCGGTAACCAATTTCACTGCATTCAACAAACTAAGTGGGGCGGGATTTCTTCCGTGACCACGCCCTCAGCTTGCCTGTCGCGCTACCGTTGGCGGTTACCCAACCTGATCAGCTCGTCCATACCTTACCCTCCCACGCCGCTTTCCACTCCACCCCTGCCCGTCCTCCCATTCCTCCTGGCCATCAGGCCATCAAGCCGCAGCTGGGCGAGCTGGAAGCCCTCCGACAGCGCAACTCCGTCCTCACCGCCGCCAAGGACGAGCTGCAGTCCCAGCTGGAGCACTACGCGGACAAGTTCGCCGAGTTCCAGGAGACGCTAACAAAGAGCAACGAGGTGGGGCCCGCACGCGGGGGGAGTGACAGCCAGGAAAACACGTAGAAACGTCGAAGGAGGAAGAAGATAGAAAATGACGGGCTGGTTAAGGGGGACCAACGGCACAGGAGAAAGGTGTTTTTTCGCGAACATGGTGAGCCGAGTAGGCGGGTACGGTCTGGGGGCCCTATGTCTCCCTGTTTGCTGCGCGCACACCTCGCACCTGCGGCACAACCCACATCGGCCTTTCGCTTCCGGCCTTTCCTGCACCGCACCCGCCTCTCAACTCCATCCCGGGCCCCCTGCTCCGGTCCATCCCGCACCCGCCCCTCCACTCCATACCGGGCCTCCTGCTCCACTCCATCCCGGCCCCCCTGCTACGGTCCATCCCGGGCCCCCTGCTCCGCTGCCGCCTGCAGACGTTCGCCAGCCTGCGCGAGCAGATGGAGGCGGGCGCCAAGGCCCGCAGCGCCCTGGCCCGCGAGCGCGATGAGGCCCGGCGGAGGGCCGAGGCCAACGACCAGACCATCGTGGCGCTGGTGCAGGACCGCCTGCAGCTCAAGCAGCAGGTGGGCCCGTACTGGCGGCATTGCTGCAAGGAAAAAATCACCGACCGAGGTGGTGGTCGTGGTGATGTATCGAAATTAATTCCTGTCGAGGGTGCGCGACTCGCAAAGATAATTTCTTGCAGGGTTGCGCGACTTTGGAAATTAATTACTAATTTTAGGGGTGCGCGACGATAGCTCGTGGGTACGGCACCAATAATGTGGCTGGAGCGCGGGAGACGGGCAGAGATGGGTCAGCCGCTACTGCAACCAAACTATTTCCCAGTGCATGCGTGCAGCCTTACATCCCGGCAGCAGCCCAGCCGCCTCGCCTCCAGCCTCCATGCGCATCAAAACCTGCACCACGAATACCTCCCCCGCCACACGTCCGTCCACCTGCCCCTCGCCGTCCCCGACGACCAGGTGGAGACCCTCACCACCAAGACACGTGGCGAGGCGGACGAGCTCCGCCGCGCCCGCACCCAAAAGGAGCGGCTGGAGGGGCTGTGTCGGGTGCTGCAGGCGGAGCTCAAGGCGGCCAAGGCGGCTGCAGGCGGCGCGGCGGCGGCGGAGGGAGGCGAGGTGGCGGACGCCACCGGTGTCGCGGTGGAGAACGGGACGGCTTCCCCGGAGGAGGCAGAGGGGGACGCTGCTGCGGGCGAGGCGAGGGAAGGCTCGGGGGAAGCTGGGGATGGGGCGAAAGCTGAGGCGGACGGCGAGGCGAGGGCGCGGGCGGAGGCAGCGGAGGGGAAAGAGGGAGGCACGACCGATGGGGGTGCCGGGCAGGCAGAGGTTACGGGGGAGGGGGAGGCTAGCGGCGGCGGTGCAGGGGATGGGGAAGGGAAGGTCAAGGGGCAGCAGGGGGAGGGGGCAGCGGCGCCTGCGGCGGCAGCTGCAGCGGGGCAGCAGGGGGACGACACGGGCGACTCACTTGTGGACGGGTTACCTAACGATCTCTACTAGGTAGGGTTGCCCGCACTCAGTTTCGCAGTGTAGTACGATAGTACGGCAAAATAGGCGTGGGACCGCAACGGGCCGCGGCCGAAAGACCGAGTGCGTGTATGGCATGTGGCAGGGGGTCGGCTGGATGGCCCGGAGGACACCGGCGAAACACTCGCAGCTGGTGAGGACGGCTCTGTCGTTCCCCTTCGGAAGGAAGGTGAGGGCAGTGTGGAGGTCCTGGTGAGGGTACTTAGCTCCGGATGTGGGTCGGTGGCGGCTAGATTAGGAGGCCATTAGTCATCGCAGCAGGCACGGACGTCAACATATGTAGATAAGGAACGATACGTAGGGCTGCGCGTGTGTTGCGTGTGTGTGTGTCGAGGATGATGAGGAGTAGAGAGACACGGGGGGCCGCAGGTTGCGGGCCGGACCCACGGGTCGGCGCGTGGTGCGCAGCTCGTCTGGGCTCGATTAGCTACAGCAGATGCAAGGGAGCGAGGCACAGGAGCCGGCTCTCGGTGCGCTTTCGGGGTGCTATAGCGCTGTATGGCGGTGCGGGGTGAAGAGGAGGGTGCTTGGATGCTAGATGTGGTGCAGGGGCAGTCGTGCAGCAGGCGGACGGACACGTCACCATGTAAGCTGCTCTCTCAGGCCACTGCGGCATCATTGCAGCCTCCCAGTGGTGGCAGTTGGCGGCTGCGCAAGCAGGCGCCGTACAGCCATTGTTTACGTCCGCCTCTAGCGCGCTAGCCGCACGCCAAAGCGTGGGGCTCAACGGAGTAGACGCTGAAAGTGTTACCACAGCTCCAGCAGGCGGCATGTACACATGGAATGGGTGAGGGGCAAGGGAATTGCATGGATTCCACCGGCGACAGTGCCATGGATTCCGCCGGCGACAGTGCCATGGATTCTGCCGGCGACAGTGCCTTACTTCTGCCTTATACCAGGGGGTAGGGCTACGTCCACAACGGTGTTCCGGCATGTTTGAAATTGCGGCGGCGTACGCGTTCGGTTGGAATGTTATTTGGTCAAGGGTGGGTACGCTAACACCACAGTGTGAAGCTTTGCCACGTCATAGGGCCGGAATTGGCTAGTCCAGCAAAATCATCGCAGACCTCCTCCCATGTCCCCAACCGCCCTAGGATGACGGGAGTGGTAAGTGGTAACAGTCGCATCCTGGTCGACTGGACGTCGCCTCGTACGGACGAGAGGGTCTGCCGTTGACTACCTGCAATACCCATCGTGAGCTGATTACATATTCAAAAACCATACGTATATCTGCACCTGTGGAAGCGAGATACCTTTGCGGTGGATAGCCGAGCCGACACGCTAGCGGTGCAGACACAGACGACTAACCACATACCCGACTCTACACTTGCCTTACTTGTGTGTAACTGATTTGGGGCCCCTTCTGGGGCCGCTTGAGCAGTATGAAGCATCAAGACCAGTTCATAGGCTTATGCCTCGCTCTTAGTTCTTCCATATTTATCGGAGCTAGTTTCATTGTAAAGAAAAGGGGGCTTCGGATTGCAGCAGCGCAGGGACTGCGAGCTGGTGCGTGGAAGTGGCTGTTTATCAAGCTGACGACATGCCACTGACTCAGCTACGGTGCCATCGGCAGGTGCTGGTGGGTTCTCCTATTTGAAAGAGCCAATATGGTGGGCAGGAATGATGGCAATGGTCGTCGGTGAAGCAGCAAATTTCGCCGCATACGCTTTTGCCCCAGCGATCTTGGTAACTCCGCTTGGGGCGCTCAGCATAATCGTCAGGTGGGTAGCCAGAAGAGGTAGTTGACCGCTCTGTGTCATATTCTAACTCAAGGTGTTTGTGGTTTGCAGCGCGGTGCTGGCACACATCGTGCTGCAGGAAAAGCTGAACATGTTTGGCAGCCTTGGGTGCTTACTGTGCATCACTGGCAGCCTCACAATTGTCCTCCACGCACCACCTGAGCGTCAGCTCGATTCGGTCATTGAGGTGTTCCAACTAGCCATGCAGCCAGGTGAGACTTTGGGTTACACCCGCCCACCCACCCGCTACCCTTCACATAGACCAGCTGTCCATTTCGCTGCACCCCCTGGCCAATTCTTACGCGACACCTCATCCAAATGATGCATCCCCCTGCCAAACCGCGCGCAGCCTTTCTGGGTTATGCCGTATTTTCAGTATGCATCATCATCTTCCTCATACTCTTCGTGGCGCCCCAGCACGGGACGAGCAACATATTCGTGTACCTCGGAATTTGCTCCCTGGCTGGCTCGCTGTCAGTCATGAGCTGCAAGGTGCGGGCATCCCAGCCGCGAGTACACTAGTCCGCGTATGCCATTTGCGCTCTTGGGAAAGCCAGCTCATGCTCCGGAACCGGACGAGAGAGGGTCGGGCATCGCGCTGTGTTCCTGGAAGACGTCGTCTTGCTTGCAAGGCTTAGGGGGCGGCCACATTGTGTCGGAGGACTCGTGGGATTTGACACGGGGGTTGTCGGTGTGGGTCCATGGTGCAACGCTTAGTAGTACACGGGGAATTGGTGGGCGGTGGGCGCATCGCAGCGTTTCGAAGCACGCCGGCAGGGCCCTGGCCCTGGGACTAGCGCTGCAGGGTGGGATTTCTGCCACCAGCTTGCGGGAGGTAACGGGGCGCGCATGATAGCAGGTGGCGACGTTGATGGGCGTGGCGTGAAGTGAGGGAGATCGGTCAAGGGGGTACGGGCGGGTTGGGACGCAGGAGCTGGTTACATGCCTATCGCACTTTTGGAAGCTGCCAGGAACACCGGGCACTCCACCGGTGCAGCGTTGTCGCCGTTGCTGTGCCGGGTCAAATTTCAGTCCTAGTTCCTAGTCAACGGGCTTTCCTCAACCCCTTTTACCGCCAGGCTCTGGGCCTAGCTCTCAAGCTAACTTTCCAGGGCGACAATCAGCTCCTATTCGGAGAGACATATGTATGCATCACGGTAGGTGGGGATGGGGGAAGTGACAACGGGCTACCTCATCGAGCCGCGTAGCTCCAGGGGAACCCAACCACTCGGACGGGCGCGGACGGCGCGGCTCCAGGGCAGGGGGTTGGAGGAGCAGTAGTGGCTTTGGGGACAGCGGGGGTATGTTGCTTGCTATGCCTTTTGGGACAGCGGGGGTGTTGCTTGCTGTGCCTTTTGGGACAGCGGCCACGGGTTCAGTTAGGTTTTGATGGACTTCGGACTGGGCTACGGCCCTGCCACGTGTCATCTTACAGATGTGAGGACACCGGCCCACTGCCAAATGAACTCGGGCGCCGTGCAACTGTGGGAGAATGCACCTGGAGCCGCTGTCGTACTGCTGGGGCTAGCTTATTATTATTTTCAGGGCCTGTTATCCACTTCACCCTTGAGCACGCCCGACGGTAATGGCCGTGTGATGCACCCAACCCCGCTCCCCGACGACCCCGCTTTGCGTCGCGCGCCGATCTCCCCTCAGGTCGTCGTGCTGTGCGTCATGACCCAGATGAACTACCTCAACAAAGCACTTGACCTCTTCAACACCGCCATCGTGTCCCCCGTGTATTACGTAATGTTCACGCTGTTGACCATCCTGGCGTCCATCATCATGTTCAGGGTAAGTTCATGTATTGGCTGGGTGGCGAGGAAACCCGCGCACACGCCAGGATGGAGCAGAAGAGAGAAAGTTGGGGGTTTGTCGTGGCTCCCCATTAGGTGTACGCCACGTGCGTCTGAAACGATTGGACGAGGCGCACGTGGCTGTACGGTGTCAGCTTCGTGCACGTTGCCAACGCCAATATATCACACCCCGGTCATAGCAGCGCTGGTCTGCGTGAAGGGCATGTACATTACAGCACGGGGAGCTCCCGCTTACTGCCAAAGCATGGGGAACTCGCACTGGCTGCCATAAGGTGGCAGAACAAAGTCAGAGCCAAAGTGATTCCTGCTCCTGCGTGAAGTACGAAAGTGTCGCCGTACCCCCAACGGCCTCGCTGCCCCCGCACGGTGCTGTGTTACACACCGGAATCACCTTCCACACGCGTGAAAATTCACCGCGATACCCTATTTACATTAAGAGCGGCATCATACCACGCTCGTGTGCTTCTCAAACAGGACCCCACCCCAGGCCACACTCACATCGCCGCATTACCCCTCCTGGCCCCGTCGCGCCCAGCCTGCCCTAGCGACACCTGGCGCTCCACAACTCCATTACACTGTCCACCGTTGCCGCTATCCAACCTCGCAGGACGTCCAGAGCGTTGAGCAGGTGCTGACGGAAGGGTGCGGCTTCGTGACCATTGTAGCCGGCACCTTCCTGCTACACGCCACGAAGGACATGGATGTGACGGTCGCTGATCTGGGTCGGTTGCTCAAGGAGAAGGACTCCACCCTAGGCATCGTGTCCCCGCACCCGCAGCGACGAGCGCTCTTAGACGACGATGAGGGGACGCCCATGCTGCTGCACTCCGTCGACGTGGAGGGCCCCGCGGGGGTGGCGGGTGATCCCTCAAATCTGTCGCACGGAAATGGCCGGAAGATGGCAGGTCCGAAGCGGTAACGTCGGCATCGCCACTGGGTGGCATTTCTGTTACTAGGTCCTGCCAGTGAGGCATGAGTCACTTGGCACCGCTGGCCACGACGGTCACAGCCAGAAGTCCGTCGGTCACTGTCCGCCACACGGTGGCATAATTGCAGCTACTGTGTCGATGTAGCGTTTGCAATGCTTGCTCAACCACTGGCGTAAACGAATGAAATTATGCGGAACCCTGGGGGTGCCATTTTGTAGCTAAAGCCGTGTGAGGGCGCGGCTGGCTGGGAGAGCACAGGACGCAGAGGCACTTGAAGAGCTCAGACCAGGTCGCTCCAGTCACCACCGTCCAACGACCAACGACCACGCATTATGTCGATGCCGACGGGTCCTGAATGACTAGCAGCACGAAGTCGTCCTCTGCAGTGTAGAGTGAGCAACGTGAGATGGTCAGATAGTGTTGGACGAGCTGCTTGTACGTCACAGCTAACAGTCAATGTAAAGCAGGCAACGGATTTGTACATGGACCCAAATACTTACTGGCAGCGACCATGATTTCGTGCTTGTGAGACCTGACACGTAGAAATTCTAGGTCGTTCTGCAAGCGGGTCACGAGGGGTATGACCCCGGGACCGAGTGCCAACCGTCAGGTCATTAATCCCAGAATCCCGCAACACAGGGCACACATTCAGAACGGGAATGGGTTATGTCGGTTGGGGCATGCTGAAATGGATGACATCTTTACCTGTGGGTCCAGGTCCCGCACCAGGTTCCTTGCCAGGTCCGCAAGGCTAGGTATCAAGTCAGCGTATTGCTTCGTCATCGCATCCTGTCCAAAGAAAACCAACCATTAGCCAAGGTGACAGCGTTGGCTGCGTCGTTCCGAGCACTCACATGCTCGAACGTGCTTCGAAGCGGCACTCCTTGATGGTTAACAATAATAACGCCGATGACACCCTGTGACAGGGCACAACAAGGCTCTGATGATGTTTACATGGTCAGGCGGTGGTCAAGCGCTAGGCCGCTGCCTACCTTGTGTCCCTGTATCCTGGTGAGGGTTGACTCGATATCGGACTGCAAGGAGCAAGAGAAGATTCAGAACTACTTCTCGATACCTAAATTAAAAGGCTTTGGCTCAGCGGCTTACCATGTCTGCCGGTTCACTAGAGCCGCGGTTGCCAATTTACATGCAGCAAGAAAGTTTCGCGGTGTTCTGTAACTCAAAAACAAGCAACAATTCGTATATAGGTAATCACGTGCAGTAGAATGTATTGTTTTGGAGACGCAAAGAGGCAACCCTGGTATGCACCGTACGCGCTGGCCGTACACGCGCGCAACATGTATCCCGAGGATCGCGGCCGGTAATTTGTCTATTTCATTCGAACATGATATATACGCAAATACAGCAGCTGAAACTGTGAAAGGGGCTGCCCGCGCAACGCCTCTCCCTTCAGGTTAGGAACGTCAGTTAGGAACACCCCTCTCCTCACGTTATATAATTCACAAACATATGGATTGAATGGCCGCCCAGCCCCTGCGGCAGCTTCTACAGCTCGACGGTGCCGGCTTGGCGGACGGGTCGCTGTTGCTGAGCCTACACCCCGATGGGTAGGCGTTGCAAAGGGGATGCCTACATCGTCTGAGCCGATGGAATGACGGGACGGCGAGGGTTTGCAGCACCTATTGGCCTGAAGGCGACTGGGGAGGCGCGGGGGCCTCTGTGTTAACGCACGACGGAGGGGGGGGTGCACATGCACCTCGCCCCATGGCCCTAGCCCTGGCCGGGCATGACATAATGTGGCCTCATCCTCGCTCCACCCAACCGGTGCTGCCCACCTGGAAACATGTGTACCAAACGTCTTCCTAAATCGGTTTCCTCGTCAGTGCCGCCCCACGGGCTTTCCTCACACACACACCCGGCAACGCTGACCACGAGCTCCTCACCAATGTCACCACATCGCCCGCTCCAACCACCAACCGCCAAATCCGGTCCTGCTGCGGGCGCAACTGCAACATCCACCCGCAGCCCCCTGCCCCTGCCCCATCCTCACGCACCCCGCCGCCCCTCGCCTGATACATCGCTTTGTGCGCTCGCTGCTGCTGCTCCCCAGGTCCCGCCTGGCAGCTGCTCGCGGCGCCAAGCTGTGCATCTGTCCGCTGCTGCCGCACTCGGCCGCCGAGGCGACATCGCTCGGCGGCGCGAACGCAGCGGCAGCAGCTGCTGGCGCCAGCAGCGACTCCGAGGAACAACAGCAGCAGCAGGTGCGACAGCAAAAACTCAACGTACTATATTTTGTCCGAGTAACATTTAACTTTTTTAGACCTACGAGTGGAAGTACGAAAGGAGGCCACAAGCCAGCCAGCACACCCATTACCGATTCTGCAAAGCCGTTCCTTCCGCCACGAAAACTCCTCCCCGCGTTTCCTTCAATCCACATGACCACCCGTCCCGCCCCGCCCAACCGATGCCGGCCGTGTGCCGTACTATAATGCCGCGCGGACCCGCAGGCGCTGCGGGACCGGCAGGCGACCCACGGGTCAGCAGGACCCCGCGGCAACGCCGGCTTCGGGCCGGCGGCGCCGCCGCTGCGCGTCACCTGCCCTGCTGCCAGCGGGCCCCCCGCTGTGTCCCCGGACGACATCACGGCGCTGAGCTGGCTGGCCTTCGCCAGACCGCCGGTGGCGCCAGGCGGCACCAGCCCAGGGCGGAGCCGCGGCGGCGGCGGTGGCGGTGGCGGCGGTGGCGGTGGCGGTGGCGGTGGCGGTGGCGGTGGCGGTGGCGGCGGCGGCGATGGTGGGGCGTCCGGGAATCCCCAGGGTCGGGACAGCGGCTATCGCCGCCGGACAAACAGTGCAGGAAGCGGCGGCGGCCTGTTTGCGAGCATCCAGGTAGGGTTGGGTCGCATTTGACGACGGTCTTCTACATAAAACCTACCGGTGCCCTGGCTTGGGCAGGGCATTTCCCCTGCTTCCTGGTTATGTGTTTGAGGGGAGCTCAAGTACCTTCCCCCGGTGCTGCTACCTGTCTTGGTCGTCCCTGCCGGGGCACGCACCTCAGGTGATGATGGAGGACGACGAGCTGCAGCGGCAACAAAGGTCCGCAGCTACTGCCGCCGTACCGCCGCACCCGCACCCCGGCTACAGCCTAGTGGTGCTGCTATCCGGCACTCGGGGCGGCGCGCTGCAGCTGCACGACGCCGACAGTGGGGCGGTGTTGCTGCGGCAGCAGCTGCACCCGGGGCCGGTGGTTAGCATCGCGGTGCGGACGTGGAGGATGGGTGAGTGACTGTGCGCGCGCGGGGGTACAAGCTGGGGTTACAAGCTGACTGTACAAGCTGGGGGTACAAGCTGGGGGTACAAGCTGACTGTACAAGCTGGGGGTACAAGCTGACTGTACAAGCTGACTGTACAAGCTGGGGGGGTTCGGGAGGCAGCGCAGGTGGGCAACGCGTGTCGGTCGTAATAGGGGGTCACAAAAGCAATGGGGGCTTCCGATGGCCTAGTTGGAGTCCTGTAAGCGGGATGGGAGGAAGGTGCGGAGTCGAGTGTGTTTCTAGCCGCGACGCCATCATGGCAAAGGTCCGTTTCTGCGCCCGTCGGCGTGCGCCGAACGCGAACGCCGATAAGCTTGCTGCGACCGCTTGACCTGGTCACATGTGTGAAGCCAGATGACCTCTTGACCTGGTCACTTGTGTGAAGCCAGATGACCTCTTGACCTGGTCACATGTGAAGCCAGATGACCTCTTGACGCCTGGTCACATGTGAAGCCAGATGACCTCTTGACGCCTGGTCACATGTGAAGCCAGATGACCTCTTGACCTCTGGTCACATGTGAAGCCAGATGACCTCTTGACCTGGTCACATGTGAAGCCAGATGACCTCTTGACGCCTGGTCACAGGTGTGAAGCCAGATGACGCGGTGGAGGATGTGACGGTGGGCTGGGGCGATGCGGTGGTGCGGCTGGCGGCGTGGGAGCTGAGGGCGGCGGCGACCAGCTGCTACGCCGCGGCGGCGGCGGCGGAGGCGAGGGCGCGCGGCGGCGGCGGCGGAGGCGGAAGCCAGGCGCGGTGGGTGGGTGCGACAAGGGCCTTCGATGACGACATAGCCCGTATTGCTGCGGGCTGCTCGGTTCAGGGTTTTGCACGGCAAAGGAAGATCACGGTGCGGCTTGTAACAGCGGGAACGGCGGGTTGCCTGGGTGCTCGCTTGCGGCCGTCCTAGGTGAGCGCAGCCACTCCCGCCCGCGGTGCGATCCCGTGCTTTCATACGCTCCCGTGCTTTCACACACCACTCCCGTGCTTTCATATGCTCCCGTGCTTTCATACGCTACATCGCCCCGCGGTGCGCCCCTATGTTTTCATACGCTCCATGCGATGCCGCAGGTTAGGGCTGTGGGGCGGCGGCGCCGCTGCGGGCACCGCCGGCCCCGACATCAAGCCGCTGGCGTTCCAGAAGTGGGAGGTGCCGGCGGCGGTGCGGGGTCGGAGCAGCGTGCTGTGCTGCGGGCAGCGGCCCCGCGACTTGTACTGCCTGCTTCAGCGCGTGAGTCCAGGGAGGGCTGGGAGTCCAGTGGGGACGGGGGAGGAGGTGGGGAGTGGGATGAGGGAAGCCCAGGGGTACCGCTAGTAGGTTGGGCGGTGCGGGTACCGGGCACGTGGGGCTCTGTGGTTCAGCCCGGCGGGAGGAGAGCCCCGTGCCTCACGCAAGGGTTCGCATGAGGGGTGAGCGATTTACACGAGACGCGGGACTACCCCCTCAGCATTCGACCCTCGCCACCTCCACCTCGTTTTGGATAGCGTTAGGGCGGCCCCTTCCGCAATTGGACTGCGACTTATGGCACAAGACACTCCGCAAGCCAACCTATCGGTCCCGGGTCTCTGTGGACCCTCGAACATGTGTGTTGTCGGACATGGTAACTTCACACGCTGCACGCAAAGGGAGCCCCACGTGCGCGCTCCCTTTGGCGCCCTGCCGTACACACGGCGCGCCGTACGCCTGCCTGGCACTCCTTCCTGCCTGCAAGCTCCGGAACCTCTCATCATCATCCCTCCTGTACCCTCCCTGCTCCCCACCGCCGCCGCCACCACCGCCACCACTACGATCGCCACCGCCACAATCGCCACCACCGCCGCCACCAATACGATCGCCACCTCCATCCGCCACCCGCAGGGCGTCGGCTCCTCGTCGGCCACCTCCACTGGGAAAACCATCTTCCTTGCGGGTGGGTCCATTCCCACTGCCTCGCACCTCTTATCCACTGCCTCCCACCTCCCGCCAACCCAGTTCTCCAGCGTGCATCTCAAAACGTCTGTTCTAAACGGTTTTTTCGGGCATCCACGGGTCTCCCGCCACAGTTCCCATTGTCATACAGTTGCAGCAAGGCGCTAGGCAGGGGTTGGTCAGGTCGCAGGGCTGGCGGCGTGTCGGGGGTAGCGTGCGAGGCCTCCGTGCCCGCGCTACCCACCAGCACGTCTGGGGGGCCGGGATGGGGACTGGCGGGGCTTGGCTGCGTTGCTGCTGGTAGCGTGAGCGTGTGCGGGATGCTGACTGCTTGGAGCGAAACAGGAGCAGACTTCGGCGGCTGGGGGAGCACCGTTTGAGGGCTGTTCATCGTGATCCGCTGCCCTGCACTTGTTTGGTAGTCAGCTGGACGGATGACAGACCCGTCACTCACTCACCCCTACCTCATCTTCCTAACTCCCACCCACCCACCCACTGATACACCCACCCACCCACCCACCCACCCACCCACCCACCCACCCACCCACCCACCGCAACCCAACTGCTCGGACGGCAGCGGGTGACCGGCCCACCTGCCTGGCGGCGCTGGAAGTGGACGAGCAGTCGTCCGGCGGCGGCGGCGCGCTGTCGTACATCACCTCCGTCGCCACCAGCGTCATGGGCCTGGCGCGCACGGCGCGCAACGTGGCGGCGGCGCCGCTGGCGCTGAGGGACGGTGGGTGTACGACAATCACCAAGCTACGCGGACACGACCCTCACGCGCCACTCCCGCCCCAGCTCCGAAACCAAACCACCGACACGCACGGCGCGGGGCCGGCCCTTTCTCCCCGAACAACCCGCACCCTCCCCCGCACGGGTTTGGCTCGGCGTCCTTGACTTGGGGCACCCTCTCTCCCACACTCACGCGCAGGGCTGAAATACTTCATGATGAACCCGTTGCAGCTGGGAGGTGGAGGCGGCGCCGCCGCCGCCGCCGGCGCCGCCGGCGCCGCCGGCCACCCGCCGCCGCTTGCGGCTTTCGCGGACGCGTCCGCCGGTCAGCGCCCTCCGCCTACCGGCATGTGGAGGCAGCACCGAGACGATGGGCGTGCGGTGCTGGCGCTGGCGCCCGCGCCCCATGGGTCGGTGGTGGCGGCTGTGGACAGCCTGGGGCGGGTGCTGCTGGTGGAGGCGGGCGCCATGCTCGTCAGCAGGATGTGGAAGGTGGGTTGGGAGCGGTTTGAGGAAGACCCGTGGATGCCCGAAAAAGCCGTTTAGAACAGACGTTTTGAGATGCATGCTGGAGAACTGGGTTGGGGATACTAAAGCCGAAGGTCGTAAATATGAAACCCGTGTACCTACAACGCTGGAGTAAGGGGAAAAGAAAGGCTGGTTTGGGAAGGACCCGGATGGTGTGTGAGACGTAGAGAGGAGAGGACTTCTATGTCCCTGCCATGACACACATTCGGTCCCTGCCCTGACACACCAGTCTTGCCCTCCTGAGCCCGGGACCCCACTGGCTGCCTTGGGCGCTCCCGTCTGGCCTGCTCCTACCACTGCTCCTGCCACTGCTCCTGCCACTGCTCCTGCCACTGCTCCTGCTCCTGCCACTGCTCCTGTCACTGCTCCTGTCACTGCTCTTGCCACTGCTCCTGCTCCTGCTCCTGCCACTGCTCCTGCTCCTGGCACTGCTCCTGTCACTGCTCTTGCCACTGCTCCTGCTCCACCACCTGAACCCCAGGGCTACCGTGAGGCCCAGGTGGCATGGCTGGAGGTGCCCTTGCGCTGCGTGACCGGGCTGCAGCAGCAGCAGCAGCAGCAGCGCGCGCTGGACTCCATCCGACAGCCGCACCAGCACCACCTCAGGGAACAACTGCGCAAGCCGGCGGAGCGCCAGCCGGGGCAGGAGGGGCTGCTGGAGGGATCCGCCGTCAGCGGTGGGACGAGGGAGGGCGGCTCGGGGCAAGAGGCGGGCTCAGGGCACGACGACCGCGGACGGACCCACGGTTCCCTGCCGTCCGCTCTCAAGCCGCCGCCCTCCGCCTCCGCCTCCGCCTCCCATCCCGCAGCTCACCCGCTGCCGCCGCAGAACATGCTGCACCCACATCCCCCAAAGCACCAACTCAACCGAGGGACTCGGCATGGCGACGAAGAAGCTGCCGCCGCCGCCGCCGCCGGCAGCGGCGCCGGCGGTGCCGACGCTTACGCCATGCTTCTTGTGATCTACGCGCCTCGCCGCCAGATGCTGGAGCTATGGCTGCCGCTGCATGGGGGCCGTCTGGCGGCTGTGACGGTGCCGCGGCGTGCGCGGCTGCTGCAGCGGGGAGGCGGCGGGGAGCTGGGCACGTGGAGGGTCGCCGACGCCGCCAGCGCCGCGTTGCCGCCCATGACGCCCGCGGGCTGTATGATGTGTTTCGTGGGGGCGGCGCCGTGCTTGGGCATCGGGACAGGGACCGGGGCGGACCTGGAAGCGGAGCCGGGGGGAGGCGCCGGCGCGGGGGTTGAGGAGGAGGGCTTCGGGCTGTTGGACGTGGCGGCGGTGTTCGGGCTGCTGTGACGAGTGACGTGTCCCGGGCGTGCTAAGACACAAGGTGCTCGAAGGCGAGGAGGTGTCGGGTGGTTTGGGGTAGGGTGCGGCGGCAAGCGTGCGTGCAGCACGTGCAGCGCTTCCTGGCTTGTCCCTTTGTCCAGAGCTAAGCAACATGGCCCTCCAGAGCTGAACAACGTGTCCCTCCAGAGCTAAGCAACGTGTCCCTCCACAGCTAAGCAACATGTTAGTTAGCGCGGGATTGGGCACGGAGTTTGATTGGGATTGAAGCCGAGCGGCGCCCCGGCTAGGAAGGCAGGTTGGCTGAGAGGCGTGGCACGTGCATGGGGGAAGAGGAGTAGGTAGTAGGGGTTACATTGATTACATTGAAAACATTTGCTCGCAAGTGGCGTCGCAGAGGGTTTTATTACCGATACGGCAAATAACAGCTCATACATACTATCAGGGCGTTTAACGTCCGTGAAGCAAAATCATCTTCACAACCGCATACCGCATCGTTGCAACCGATAACATATCCAGTACTACTGAGCCGCGGACGGAAATCTTGGTCCAGGGAGGGCAGCTGAAACCCAATTGAGGCGCCTGCCAGAGCGCCCCGGCGAATGAATGTGGCGGGACAGTGTGGCCGTGTGGACGGCGGGCAATACTAACGCGTCCGTACATCGCGTCCCTTGGTGTGTGACATCTGCGGGCTTGTACGAATTTGCAGCTGAGCGGCACTAGCGCATCCCCCATCCCTACAGATCCCCAACGTCCCTGCAATCCCTGCTAACGAGCTAATTCCCACCGCTTCGCTACCGAAGTAAGCCCACTGTTTGCCACACATTCCCAATATGGACTACGCGTCTGCACAGTTGGCCTCACTGTCCACGGCAGGAGATGGCAAGGGCCTCGCTGTAACAAAAATTGAGGCAGAGAGGGGTTACACTACACTTGTCGGCCGTGCACGGCACGTTGCTAAAAGCGAACCAACCGGTAATAACCAGGGGATTGAGAACTATTGCGATAATAAGACAGGGTTTAAGCCTGAGGGGCGGGTGCCGGGGACCGTAACTCTCTCAGCCACAAGGAAAACCTTCGTGTGACTAGGTACGTATGACGAAAGCAAGCTTTAACACATGCGGGTTTCTGTGGGTGCTCCAGGGAAGCCACCAATGCGAACATATGCGGTACAGCTCCAAGGTCGCCTAAGCGAGAAGCGGTTAAAGGCTCCTTGTTCCTTACTTTCCTTATATCACGTGACGTTTTACTTGAGTGTGAACGGGAACCCCAAAATGTCACGAGCAGGTTGTCTCAGGGTGCGTGGCGGTTACAAGTTGTTTCGGTATCGGAAAGGAATGTCGATTTATCGTAAACGATCAATCCAAACAGCTATGCGGTGTGTGTACCACTGAGTGTGGTGACGCCGGCTTCCAATGTGACTCAAACAGGGCCACTATCGGCTCAATTCAGCCTAACGTAATCAAAAGCCACAGCTGGATAAATTTGAAGGCAATCCTTAACTACAGGTGGTGTGTGATTTTGCAAAAGGCAGGCATTATTGGATCCAGAGCGTTCAACGAGCACGGTACCGGTATTACCGGCAGCCTCAGTGCTATACTGCGAGGGCCGATAAATTGACCCAAATAATGACACTTTCAAAGGTTTTGGATAGTGAAGGAGCCTAGCTTATTTTCTTTGATTCATATGTATCATCCAGCTGGATCTACGCTGCACGCGAGACAGTCGCCGTCTCGCCGACCGACCGAAATTGGCAAACGGACGGCTGGCGCAACCAACGTAATTGAGCCCCACAAGTTATGGTTTATTTTTTGTGTTCTTTAATAGCTGAACGCCGGGGACGGTTGCAGAAATCTCCGCGGTGCGCACGCGCCGGCGTGTGCCGTGTGCGACAAGCCGGGACAAGTACACGCGCTCTGCGACGTTTGATGACTTTATAAATGTAATTAGCATAAGTTATATAGGTTATTAATGTTAGGCCTTTATACGTTCAGCGTAGATACAATATTGTAAGTTGCCCAGTTCGGCGTCGCAACAAAGGCACGTATCTGTGCGGGTTTGACATCTCAACCTGGTTATAAATTGGCCGTAAGTATATCGGATTGTGAGGATTGTGCTGGATGGCGCTCGCGGCACTGTTACTCGCCGTCGTGGCGGCGCTCATCCAACCCACACTCCAATACCCCGACCTGATTGAAGAGTATTCTTACTGCCACCAACATCCTGCAAGAGAGGATGTCTATGCTCACCACTGGTTTGTCGTGCAAGACGCCATGGGCACAGCCTGGACGGCGTACTTGGGAGGAGAGCTCCTGGACCAACACTTGTGCGCGGGTTACGCCCATACCATTTTGGTGAGCTCCAGGGGGGTGGGAAGTCGAAATGGTTTAATGCACGAAATGGTCGAATGCAAGAAACCGAGCGGCCACCAGCTCCGTTTTATGCCCTCTCCTCGAACGGGAATCCAAGCCCGCCGTCAACACTCCAGGCCGCCCTCCCGCCGTCCGTGTTCAGGTCTCCTATACCGCCTCCAACGGTGCGCCGGACAAGCGGCGAGCGCTCCTCACGTCTTCCACCGGCGTGCTTGGAGGGCCAGCCGGCGTGGAGAGCGTGGAAGGATACTTAAGGGACCCCAACTGCGCCAACCGTCTTTACCTGGCGCCGCAAAGCAAGGGATTGCCCGGGCACATTGAGGTGCGGGCGGGGATGCGCGGCGGTTGCAGTTTCCCACCCACGGCGGTTGCGGTGTTCCACCCACGACGGTTGCCGCTTCCCACTCATGCGTACGGCATATCCTTGCGGCAACTGACGTGCTTAGCCTCGAAATACCACAGGCCAGCTGCGGTATGTAACGCATGTATGGTTGGCTCGGATGAATTGGCTTGACTACTTGTAGAATGCTACTTGGGAGGCTCTGCCTGGATTGACTGAATGACTTTATTGCCTTGGTTTGCTGGATCGGTAGCAACCGTACCAGACATACGCACTTCTTCTACGCAAGGTATCCCCCCCAGCTGAGCCCTGCTCGACAACCTATCCTGCAACTGCTAAATTACGGCGTCCACCATCGCCGCCCTCGCTCGCGCGTCAATGGACGGTTGGCGATCCGCAGTCGGACTTGGAGATCTTCACGTCGTACAATGTAACGCTCGAGCTGCCGTGCAGCGCCTCCGGGACGACCGTGGAGCTCAAATCGTCGTCCGCCACACACGATTGCCTCTACAACTGCGGATATTCCAACATCTTGTGAGTCGGAGGGCAACGGGCGGCAGGCAGCAGGCTGGCAGCAGGCGCCCACTTGCAGCGGCATCGAGGGTTGTCCCACGGACCCGCTGGCTGCATATACACTGCTAGCTGTAGCGTAGCACCTATCAATGCTTAGGGGATACCAGATAGCCACGATAGGGGTAGACCTCCGTACCGTGTCGCACCAACTGCTTGATCGCTTCCGTACTACTACCGTGCTGTGCATATGATGCGCCGTAAATCCGTCATGTTTGATGTCGTACTGGCGCCTGCGGGTTCACCAGCGCTGGTAGGCTTCACCACCGACCCTGCCCTGCCCTGTCCTGACCGTTGCGCTCCAGGGTGGGAACATGGACCGTGCCCGTGGATGCAGCCTGCGCCGCGCCAGCCTGCCGGCCCCCGTCACCGCCGCCGTCACCCTCCCCACCGCTACCTTCACCGCCGCCGCCGTCGCCGCCATCCCCACCTCCCCCCAGCCCCGAGCCCCCCCTCGACACGACGGCTCCCTCCCGGCCCCCCTCCCCTCCCTCACCACCGCCTCCCCCAAGCCCGCACCCCTCGCAGCCGCCATCATCTCCTCAGCAGCCCCTTGCGCCGCCCTCCCCGCGACCACCGCGACCCCCGCCGCCGCCCCCCCGGCCGCCTTTCCCCCCGGCCGATCTGGTTAACAAAGACATATTGTACGACCCCCCTTCGCCGCCAGCTCCGCCTCAGCCGCCGGCCCCTGCAGCCACTTGCGAGCCTTCGTCCCTGCAGTACGCGTGCTCCAAGGTGAGCTGTGGGTCGGTAGCATTGGCTTGACGTGGCTTGATGTGGCGGGAAACGTGGCTTGATGTGGTGGGAAACGTGGCTTGATGTGGCGGGAAACGTGGCTTGATGTGGCGGGAAACGTGGCTTGATGTGGTGGGAAACGTAGCTTGATGTGGCGGGAAACGTGGCTTGATGTGGCGGGAAACGTGGCTTGATCTGGCGTGAAACGTGGCTTGATGTGGCGGAAAACGTGGCGTGAAGCGTGGCCTGATGACGCAGTGTGGCGGTCTAGCAGAGGTCAAGGGAATTTGCCGCAGATCCTTTACCTACATTGTGTGCATCAGTCGCTCCCCCTTTCTGGCTGCCTCCGCTGCCCGAACCAATGCACCTCGCCCCCCCCCCACCTCGCACAACCACCCAGATTCTAGGGCTGGTGACGCTTCACTGGACCATCGGCGGCGCCGCGGCCCCCGCCAACGGCTGCACCGGGCCGCAGCCACAACCCCTGCTGGCCGGTGTTGGCGCTGCTGCCGGCGGCGAGCTGGTGCACTTTGCGGTAGAGGCCGCCGTCAGCGGCTACGTGTCGCTGGGCTTCCCGGAGAACCCCGACTCCATGTTCGACGCCGACATGGTCCTCGGGTGAGCCGTACAACCTCACGCGCGAGATGTCGTACACCGCCGTACGTTGGTTTCGGGGGCCGCGCGCGCGCCGGCGGGGCTAGCTTATTACGTGTGTATGGGGAAGCGCGAGGGCGGCTGGCGGGTGCCTGCAGCGTGTCCATGTGGCGCGAGTGAGTAATGCGCCACTGCCGCGCCCCGACCTTCGCGCTCAGCTCCCATAGGTCCCTGCAACCTTTGGGTCCTTGTAACCTTTCCAGACCAACGATTCATCTCAATTCATCCATGTAGTAGTAACTGTTACAGTGGGTTCCAGACCAGAATCCACCATGTAACTAAGTAAGTGCACGTCTACCTGTGTTTCTGGTTTCCGGGTGCGTGACGGGGTTCGGTCGTGTGGCGCATGCAGGTGGGTCGGCGCCGACGGCGGCGGCGGCACCGTGGAGACCTACCACGTCACCTCGTACGACATGACGTCGCAGCACGTGGTCAGCCCCAGCTGGGCGCTGGGCGCGGCGGTGGTGGAGCAACGCGGCTCGGACGGGGGACCGCGCACCACGCTGTGCTTCAGCCGGCGTCTGGCGGAGCCGCGCGCGCGAAGCTCTCCCCTCCTGGACATGAGCACGGTAGGTGGTTTATGGGTTAAGGGTTTTAATTATCTTAAAACCAAAAACTTGGGCGGCCCCGCCGTGCTGGACATGGGCTCGGCATCAGATGGACAGCAAGGGACGTTTCCATCAGAGGGCATTTTCCTGAATTTCGCGACTCGTCACTCAAGGAGCACCATACATATGACAGACCGACATGCGATACTTGCTTCCAATTGGTCAGCGCCGGTACGCATGCATCCCTTCAAAACTTGAGGGAATGTTGGCTTAAAAGTATGTTAGGCTTTCTTGCAGTGAACTTCAACACCAGACTGGTGATTTTGGTCGAGAACGGCACACACCGCCCAAAACTAGCAAACCTAAAGCAAAAACAGCGCTACATAGCTCATCTTGCCCAATACAACGAGCGGACGTAACGGCAAGTGCGTATCCCAACCGAATGTAACGGTTAACGTTGCAGGGCGTCCTGAAGTACAGCTGGGCCATCAGCCCTGAGGACGGGCTGGTGGAGCACCCCGCGGACGGCTACGGCGCCGGCCAGATCGACCTGCGCTCCGGAACCATCGACCAGCAGGTGGAGATCTCCAACCGCAACAGCGTCATCATCGCACACGGGGTGCTAATGGCTGTGGCTTGGGTGCTGCTACTGCCGCTGGGCGCCATGGCTCCCGCGCACAGGTGCGGGTGCGTGCGCTCGTCCTCACGAGCCAACTAACCACGTACGGCTCCAACAAGAGCAAACAAACATGTGCCCGAGCAAAGGCTCTACCGTCCAGTTGCGTCTACCTGTAGCCCTTTGCAGCAGCAGTTAATGCTGCACCCCAACTCGCGCGGGTACATGCATGTGGTTTCTTGTTCTCCTGGTTTCCTATTGCTCGCTTCATTCGGCGTTTTAAATAAAGACACAAGCGATGTTTGTTTCTCTATGACAGGTGGATCTTCGGAGACCGGCAGGTGGCAGGCAAGGCGGTGTGGTTCTGGGCGCATACGGGACTGCAGTTGTCCGGCTTCGCGCTGTTCGCGGCAGGCTTCATCCTGGCGATGGTGCGGTTCCCCCGGCCACAAGCCAACACGCTCCACTCCAGCCACGCCATTATTGGGTAAGTGAGCGCGAGGAGGCATTGTAACGGCAAAGGAAGCGCGTGAAAGGTTGCTTCGCGACTCTTAACTCTGTTGTCGGCCCTGACTCGATCGTCTGTCTGTCGTGCCCGCCGGACTTGCAAGTTTAACCTTTCGTTTACAGTTTGTAAGTTTGTCTGTTGCTCGCGACTCACCGACCGCACCGACCCGAAACCGCGACGGATAGAACGTACAGTACCATGCAAGAGTGTGCGAATCAAACCAGGGTCCCCTGTTTTGCATTTGCATTTGAGTAAGGCGGCTACCTTAACTACCTGCTTACCGCCGTCTGATCGCTTGATCGCTTCGTTGCCAGGTACGTCGTGGCTGGCCTGGCGGGCCTGCAAGTCATCGGCGCCTTCATCCGCCCCGACCCCGGCACCAGACTGCGGGTGATGCTATGGAACCCGCTGCACATGTACGGCGGCCGCGTGACGACGTGGCTGGCGTGGGCTGCCGCGCTCATCGGCATCATGGTGTACCACGAGTCGGTGTACCGCGGGCCCATCGTCCCGTGGGTCGTTCCCCTGGCGGTCGTCATGGGCCTTATGCTCCTGGCCGACCCCGTGCTGCGGGACATTCGTGCGCGGCGAGAGGCGCACGAATCGATCGCGCCAGTGGTGGCGGTGTCGACAGGAGCGGCGGCGGCTCCCGTCAAGCCCGACGCAACAGCATTGGTGAAGGAGGTTTGAGCAGTGTAGGGCCTTATGTACGTACGCGTACCGTACGGTCGCAGCGGCGGGCGGTACGGGCGCACCGATCGTTGTTGCGAATGGACGTGAAAGAGAAATCAAACATGGCATCATGCATCTAGATCAAGTCGCGCGTGTCCACAACTAACCAACGAACATGGACCGGTACCGGAAGGTGCGGACACGTGTGCAAGCAAGCAAGCTCGCTTTTCGAGCGGGCAGTGTTGCTACATGTGTGGATGCTCAGCCTACACATACGTGCGAAAGTGTGTACACCGACTGGCTGGCATTAGTTCCAAACATGTATGGCCGGTATGCTATGTGGTGCATGCATTGTCACACACGGTTCTGGTCATGAGCGATGACCAATGAATGCGCGCAGAACTGGTTTAGGAAGAGCGTGGGCGAAGAGCGTGCGGAGTGAAGGGGTGCTGCTTGTGTGGGGCGTACATGGGATTGTCGGCGGAGGGCAGAGCGACGGATTGCTTTTAGCTCGGGAGGGATGGAGGGGGACACACGCAGCTGAGTGTGTGTGAAATGTGAGAGGCACACTAATTTAACGGATGGCGAGGCCAACGTATACAGGGCGGAGGACGGGTATCCGAAGGATTGCTGACGGAAAGCACAAAGGGCACGAAGGACGGGTTCGTTGCCGGTAACGGTTGGTTGCCGGTAACGGTTGCAGGTACATCGGTCAGCAGGCGGTCGTGGTGCGTGTGTAGTGCTCATCGTGATGGACGAGGTTTGCAGTCGTTGCCACATACACGCGGCGGACGCATGGCTAGGCACAAGCAAGTGGCTTGCTTCAAGAGCTTTTATTGCGTCTGCCGCACCACGTTGGCGGGAAGTGAGGGCATTTGATTCATGGCAGGGTTGATTTTATGGTTTTGCATACAGTTCGAGATGGCGGGGACCGTGCACGTAACCTACCCTCATGTATGACAAGACATGACACGGGTTTTCCTCACAGCCCCTCATGACACAGGGGTTTATCCAGGATAGGTGCATGTATGGCCCTGGCTTGATGGTGCGATGGGCAGCGAGCGCTAGTTGGTGCACTGGGTCGTGTGCGTCGACCTTTCGCAGTCAGGGAGTCGACTAGGGCTAGCTGCAGGCGTAAGGAACAGCTGCAGCAGCAGGTCGCACAGCGTTTTACACGCATGTATGCTTTTCCTTCCTTAATACATGCGTTTTCTACTTAACTACCGTGGGTGTTGGTGTGGGTGTTAGGCTGCGTTGGCCCTCGTGCTCGTGTAACGAGCCCATACGAGTCGGAGGCTCAAGTAAGTAAGAGCAGCAGAGGGACCAAGTAAGACAGCTAACCCGCATAAGACTGTAAGCGACGTTTCCTCTTTTTGTGCATGGGAGCATTGTACGAAGACCGTTGCCTACCTACGTTCCCATGGCAGCACGGTTATATTTACTCCTGGTTCATGGGAGGTTTCGGGCCAGTACGCCAGAGCACGCATAATAAGCAGCCTCAAATTGCGAAGATTGTGCGAAAGTAAGGCCGACTGCGTAAGTGCGTACCTCGCCCTGCTCTCCCACGCCCTGCCGTATCTTAATCTTCTCGCGTGGCGATCGTCCATTGCGGAACCAAGCTGGACCAGAGGATCATCTTAAACTGCTGAATGATAATCCTTGATAGGAAAGACAATGCCATGTATTGAAGCGCTATGGCTTGCAAGAGTTGAAAAGGTTTCTAAAACGGTTTGCCGTGTGACTTACGTCGCCGATACCTGTAAGTTGTGAGCAGGCAGCCGTGTAGGTATCAAGCCTAAAATGAAGCAATTTCGCGTTGTTTTCGAGGAAATTGCGGCTGCGCAGGACACATGCTGTCCGTGCGGCACACCACCCGCTCGCAAGAGCAGAAGCCACCTGACCGACACGGCGCGCGCCAGGCGTGCGCAAAGGCACCCAGCGCGAAATGATAAATTGCAAATTCTCCAGATTGTTTACATTAAAGTTTTGTTCATTAACCGACTGTGCTTCATTCCGGCTCGTACCAGTACTTCGTTTTCCTTTCCAATATGGCGCCTTGTTCAATGAAACTTGCACTAATGGTGGCGGCGGCTCTGCTGGGGCTGGCATCCGCACAGCCAACAACCAGTGGGACTCGTTTTGATGGCTATTCATACGCTTCCAACGTAATCGGCTATGTGAATATGACGATGGACTACTGCGATATCCAGGTGCGGCTCAGCAGCGCTTCGCAAAATACTGCGCATCCCATTGCACCATACTTCCAGACATAAAAACAGCAGCAGGGCTATCTGCAGCCGTCATTAATCCAGGCTTCCTTCCCATTCGTCGCACGCAACCGCTAGACCACCGCAGCAGGTCTGAAGGCATGTCTAACCGCGCCCCTACCTACCTGCTACCTTTCCTTGACAGGCGGCCATCACCGCCGGCAACTTCAGCACGGCCCTAGACATCTACTCCACCGGCAAGAACTCGTTTTCTGGCCTGGCGCGCCGTACTTTTTACGTGAGTGCGCGGTGGTTCGAAAACTGTTTTGGTAATGCCCTACATATGTAACTAGATCTCAGGCACAAACATGGCTAGCTCTTCATTCTGGTCCGTAGCCCGCATTACCACCTACCTAGCGGCTGCTGCTTACGTATGACGGAGGTATGCCTGCCCGTGCTACCCGCCCGCGGGGCCGTCAGTGGGCGTCCCAACCCAACCAGACCGACGTCGGTCTCGTCGACCAGACGTCCCGGACAACCCTCATTCCCATACCATCCCCCAAACACAACTGGACTGCCGTACGTTACTAGGAATGACGATATGATTGCTACAGCTTCGTGAGCGTGTGTGTTATGGCGGTCAGCGTGCTGGCGTGTCGCCGCCGCTCATAAATGTCCCGCCGCGCCTGACAAATTCCCAACCAACCCCCCTAGCTACCTGTGCCGCGGACCCGCCCGCCGTTTGTTACTGCCTGCGCCTTACTTGCAGCGCTTCGCGTCCTTCGCCCCCGCCGTGGGCGTCTCTGAGCCGCTTCATGGCGCCCTGATGATGGGCCGCAACGCCTCGTGGCTGGACGACATGATCAAGTACGTGCGCTGCCTCGTGCTTACTTGTAGCTCTGCTATGTTGCTGTTGTATTATTACGGTGTATGTGTGGGTCGGAAAAGTGAAAAATGAGCTTAAGTAAGAGCGCGAAAGAGCGCACGGTGTTCGTTAGTTATTGCCTGGCTTGATTTGTTGAACCTTTCCGGCAGCGTTTCAATAATACTTTTAAATGGAAAGGAAAACGTCGAAGTTCAGCACCTATTCCTAATCCTTGCATTGCTGCCCTCCTGCTGCCGCTGCCTGTCGTACGCACACAGGGAAGCCATCGCCAACCGCAACGGTCCCTTAACGATGGGCCTAATCCAGGTTGGTCGCTGTGCACCAGTGCATCGCAAAACGTATTGTATGTGCGTGTGTCGCACCGACATGCATACTAACCGCGACCTTCCTTGCCCGGGTGATGCGCGCAATGCGGTTGTAGGTTGCGGCTCTCAAGTACTTCCTTCATGAGGTGGATGAGGGCTTCTCTAAGGTCTCGACTTACCTGAACGACACCGTCAACAACGCCCTTCTCATTAGCGATGCAACCGGTACGTAGCTGAGTATTTACCGGTGTACGTACGCTAACGTACGCATCGACGCACGAATGGAACGAAACCCGCACATGCGTGGGTCTGTCCATAAAAATAATGTCTTGGCGGAAGATCGTTTCGTATACATTCATCTGCTGCGTGCTGCACGCACGCAGGCGCCCCGCACAACGTGGACGAGGCCTTTGCTCTGTGGGCCGGCGGCAGCACCAGCTCCTGCGGTACCCTGTCCGGCTGGGCTGCCAAGCTGGGTGGTGACCTGGAGACCACCTTCGTGGGCAGGACCTACATCAACAACGCCATGACGCTGGCGATCAACGAGGTGCTGGCGTCCTCGCGAATGGGTAGGTACACACTGCTGCACGGCGGGCAGCCAAGTAAAATCGATTGTGGCGGCAGGAAATTGCCGTGCCTCGCTCTTTTGGACACGTACGTAGCCAACTGGCAGGACGCTCAGAAGATAAATATTGCTGTGCGCTTGCAATTTTGCACCTTTTCATTCTTGCCTTATTTACCGGTCTCTGTCTTACGCTTCGGGCCTTACACGCTAATCCCACTTTCCTTTCTTAATGCTTATTCCGATTACATTATTGATGCTTACCTGTCGTCCACCCGTCCCTGGCTGCCTGCTGACTGTGCCCTGAACGAATGCCGCAGCCAACCTGGCATCCTACAACACGACCCGCTTCCTGGTGCAGCGCTACGTCACTGTGCTCGGCCTGCAGGGCGTCATGCACTCCGTATACAAGGCCCACGTGGCGGCCGCTTGCAAGCGCTCCGCCGCCGAGATTGCTGAGGCCAGGGTGCGTGCGCCGCACCGGGATACGTATCTATATATGTGCCAATGTAACGCTAAGCCGCAAAATCCTCTCCACGGAAAATGGACAGACCGGGCGGTGGTCCAGCGTAGGGAGGCGGAGGGTACGAGAGGATAGCCCGTTTAGGGAGGCGGAGGGTACGAGAGGATAGCCCGTTTAGGGAGGTGGAGGGGTGCGCATAGTGTATGTATGTATGTATGTGTGTATGTGTACGCATGTGTGGCCTGCAATCAAAGAAACCCTACCCCTCTTGCTCGCCCTCGTTGCTTGCAGTCCATGGTCGCGGTGCACTGGACATACTTGCACCCCATGCTGGTGGCGCGCAAGCTGCCTGCCGCCTACATCAGCGGGCTGGAGGCCGCCCTGACCGCTCCCACCCTCAACTATCACAAGTCCCTGTGGGCTATCAAGTAAGTTGATGCCTCACACCGTACGCCTGCCGCTTGCTTACGTTCGTGCACACGCTTGCCGCTGGTGTTGGCCAATCCAGCCAGTCAGCCGTCCGTGTACATGTCGTACGTATGGGCAACCAGGCGCCGAGAGCCTAGGATTACCAGGATTGAATGTCAGGGATGCTCCTTCCGGAAAGTGATTAGTAACCAAGATATGTGCGCATGCCCCGTGCCTTCCTAACTTGCTCCTTCAGGGTTGTGGTATCGGGCCTGGGTCGGCGGGTTGCTGAGATCGGGGCGCCTAAGTTTGAGCGTTTGACTGCCGGATGGGATAACTGCAAGGCGTCCGTTATGTCGAAGCCGCGCAAGCTACTCTGATCGTTTGCGCGCGTGCGTGATCACACACATACTCTATCAAGCACAACAAATGGAGGCGTGATTAACGCTCAGTTCCTTCTAAGACAACGTTTTTTAACAAACAGGCATGTCATTGCGCATGGTGGCGGTCCTTCGTACACCCGAACATCCATCTTCCTATTCCCGGTTTACAGCAGATGTATGCAGATGTGCGCATGGCATAGGATACTGCTTGGACGCAGGCTACCTAGCAAATAGAGGGATTATTGTTTGTTCAATCGGCTCTATCCGATGGGGCCCCGGCGGGGGACTTTTTCTTTTTTTGGAAAGCAGAGGGGTCGGTGGCTAGCTGACGCTGAAATCGCAGCGTATCGGCGGTGTCTATGGCAGCAGGTGACGGCAAACGGCATGTACGGATGATCAAAAGCGACAGATCGAGAGAAATGCTTTCGGCAATGACTGTACTCGCTTTGCCGTATAAGCGTGAGTGAGTTATGGTGGTGGCTTGCCTTGCAGCATAGATAGGCCGGCAAAGCGCAGGGATGTCTTTATACGCAATGGATGGAGGGAAGAGAAATGATTTGCGTCATTTAGCTTTTCCTGCGCAACTTCTAAGCTACCGATGTCTAGCGGAGGTGTGATCGAGGGACGGAACTCGTTGTTGAGCTAGAAGCGGCGGGGGCCTGACGGCAAGAAGGCAAGGCGCAGCCTGCGCACCTACATACCTACATACCTAGCCAGCCAACAATGATCGATGACCGATGCCGGCATCTGATGGAAAGGCCAACCAAAAACGGCGTTGAAGTGCTGCATTGCAGCTGCATTAGGCGGCGCGCCCCGCGCGCGGCTGTCGGGACTATCTCCGTTGTCTCGTCTGGCCGTTAAGCCGCTTTGTGGCGGGCGTGTCCTATTGCAGAGACGGATGGACGCGCGCATTTGGTTGGGTGCGCTCCTACCGTGTCCTTTCTTACTTATAAGCTACCATATTTAACGCTAGCTCCATCCCGTGTCGGATAATGTGCCGATGATTAAGTGCGTGTTCGTTCGCCAGGCACGATCAGGCAGGGACGACAGCATACGCACCGCACAGCTGAGAGCGATCCGAGCTATGAGTGGAAAGGATTGGCGAATGTTACCCAGCACTCGCTAGCTTCGGCGTTTTGAACCTGAGCGGTGCGCAGTTCCTTTCACGCCCTGGAAACGAAACCCAGTTTGGGCGACGTCGTGCGCTGCTACATGCCCCGAAGAGGTAGGTGCACAGACGCAAAGCACAGCTGTAAGTCAAATAACATTTCCAATCTGACTTCGTATTAAAGCGTTGCTTGCGCAACAAGGTTTGGCTAGATAGGGTTCGTCGTAACACAGGTTGTACGGGTTCGCTCTGAACTAATGGGTTCTTGGAGCTAGGCTCGTACAGTACGCGCGCGAAGCGTATTGAATACCAATGTGTATATACGCCGTGCCGATGGGACATGGTTCTACCTCTTGGTCTGGAACCCACTGTAACCGTTACAACAAAAAATAATTAGTTGCATGATGGCTTGTGGGCGTTATGCAAGCAAGGGGCAAGCACAACCGGTTGGGGGGAAATAAATGCATTTCTGTTTCAGTGTCGTCCTGGCGATCCATGTCGATGTGATATGCTATGCTCGCCTGACTGAATGGGCGAGCCATAACCAAGGGTGACTGTCCGGTACCAGCAGCTGAAACGAGCCTGCACAGGTGGGAACTCTTACAGTCTGCCCCATTCGGTCGCCCATGTCCCCGGGTGGATTCGTGATGCTCGCAATCGCTTGTCAACACAGGGTACAGCTGCTGCCGACCAAGCATCAGGCAGTAATGGTGTCCCTTAGCACAATTCATTACATGGGCGGCAAACCCCGTGCGTGTTCTTGTTGTGACGGTTACAGTGCGTGTGTCTAACCGGGTCTAACTGGGTCGGTGCGCTCGTCCATCTACGCGCTTTTCACATCATAGCAAGATTATCCCTTAAGCCACATTGGTACAGAGGCTGCAGGGTTCCATTGTTGTTGTTGTAACGGTTACAGTGGGTTGTGTTGATTTGCCACCCGCCGCTGTAATCTACGTACGGGGCCAACTGATCGCACACAGCAATTATTGCGCGCTGCTTCCGTCTGCTGCCCCTCGCCGGACCTTCAGGACCTTTTAGATTCCAGAGGGACGCGCACGCCGTGGTACGCAGGCTCAAGAGAACAATCGACGCAAAAAGGTTACAGCACATCATTTTCGCAAGTTGTACTGAGTTGAAGGGTTGAGATTTACATTTGGGACGATTAGCAGGAAATAACATACTTGCTGCGGTTACCGCGCTGGCGGCACGGGCATATTTGCAAGACGTACGACAACCACAAAGCTGCAGGAAATGTATGGTTTGCGACGATTGGATCCGTATATGCGGCACTCCTATACCTTCGCGTGCGCGGTATTGCGCCACACGCGTGGCGTGTGCTTTGTCGGTTGTACTTCCGTTGATCGTCCGTCAGTCGGTTGTGGCACACGCCGAGCGCGTGCGGGGCCGCTCATCATATGCTTAATACGTTGCCGGCAGCCGGCATGGTAAGTAAGTTTCCTTTTTCCTTTCATATAATTCGCCAAGTCCTTCTCCGGAAACCATGGCTCGCTCTTCAATGCTGGCAATGGCCATTGCGGCGGCAGCTCTGCTGGGCCTGGCCACCGCACAGCCAATGACCAACGGAACGCGCTTCGATGGATACACCTACGTCTCCAACGTTATCGGCTATGTGAACATGACAATTGACTACTGCGACATTAAGGTGCGGCCATCCATATCGGAATCCCATCCTTACACCCGCTGGGACTAACCCCTGATAGCGATCTGCGTGATTTTGACAATATTTTCTTGTATTTGTAACTTCATCGAGTCATGTCCTGCTCCTGGCGCTGCTTGCTTGCGGATGCGACGCAGCAGATGGCCGGCGGCGCCACTGCTGTGCGCATAGTCGCTCACCCAATTCAAGGATGACGAGGAGTGTCTGATTGGATTTCCGTCTCCCGCAATCGCCAACTGGTGCTGTTGTCCTTGCCTTTCCAGGCCGCCGTCGCCGCGGGCAACTTCGCGACAGCTCTGGACATCTACTCTATGGGCAAGAACTCATTCTCCGGACTTGCAAAACGCACCTTCTACGTGAGTATAATGTCCACATATCTCCTCGCCGAACACCTCGCAAGTGACTGACGGACTCACGTATGGCTGGCTGCTGGTGTATGCTGGTGTATGCGCGCGTCCATCCCTGTGCAGCCCTCCCCACGGCTGTTTCCCTCCATCATGACATTACCTCCAGAACACCAGATTATAAGAACATGGCTCGTTAGGTGTTAGTAACCCATCCCCTCCGCCTGTTGCCCTGTGTGCGCAGCGCTTCGCGTCGTACGCCTCTACCGTGGGCACTGTCGAGCCGCTCCACGATGCCCTGTCAATGGGCCGCAACGCCACATGGCTGGACTCCATGATCAAGTAAGTGCGTGTATACATTTATGGTCGGGGGTCGTTGAGTTACCCATCGGGGTTGGAAATGAAGGCCCTCGATCGGCGTGATGTACGTATGCACGCCATCCTAAAAAGAGCAGATTATTGTGAGATAGGCGGAGGGTAGAATGGCGGCGTTGGCGGCATCAGCAAGCAAGTGCATGCACGCTGTCAGTTGATGAGCGATGCTCATACATGGATTTAGGCATCCAGCTAGCAGCAGTACGTACCCGAGTTATATATTACGTCGTACTTATGTAGCATACCGCCGTACTGCACGGTGAGGTTGACGCCGCCTGATCCATACACTGCCTGCTTTGACCTTCGTTCTGCTGCGGTCGGGTGGTAAGGCAGAGGGTCCCCCCCGTGCCCATGCCCCCAGCCACGCATTGTCGCACCGTCTGTCGCACTGACTGTCGCACGCGCTGACTGTCGCGCTCTCTGTCTGCTGCGAACCTCAGGAGTGCTTTCGCCAAGGGTGATGGTCCCCTCGTCCTGGGCCTGATCCAGGTAAGCAACATGAGTTTGGTCGGTACTGCTCGTGCAACACACGGCACATGGATGGTCACGTGCGCGTACGATGACAGCGCTATTGTCTGGTTGGACGGACGTAAAACAAAGGCTACCAGGGTTTAAGAGGCATCGACGCTAGCTCATGGCGGCACAAGTGCCGATTTGAAGGCAATACCTCGCTAGTCCACTCCATCCGGATCCATGTACAACGAAAACATGGCGGACTATCAAGACAATTGGGCGTGTATATGCACCAGTCTACTCATGCATGTAGTCATCAGCGCGCTCACGTGGCAACCGGGATCGATGAACGAAACCGCAGGTTGCTTCGCTCAAGTACTTCTTCCACGAGGTGGATGAGGGCTACATCAAGGTCGCCACCTACCTGAACGACACCGTCAACAACGCCCTCCTCATCAACGACAATGTTGGTACGTTAGTTTTTTCTTCCAGTGTCTTTGCGTAATAAGATCGTCGGATCGTCTCGTTTACATTCATCTGCCGCGTGCGTGCTGCTGCACGCAGGCGCCCCGCACAACGTGGACGAGGCCTTTGCTCTGTGGGCCGGCGGCAGCACCAAGTCTTGCGGTACCCTGTCCGACTGGGCTGCCAAGCTGGGTGGTGACCTGGAGACCACCTTCGTGGGCAAGACCTACGTCAACAGCGCCATGACGCTGGCGATCAACGAGCTGCTGGCGTCCTCGCGCATGGGTAGGTACACACTGCACGGCGGGCAGCCAAGTAAGATTTGCGTGACACATCAAGACAAGCACGTACCTGCTGGCTGGTTCATCGATTTTGACCGACCTCGCTCTGATCCTGTGCTCGTCTAGCGCGCGCGGTGTCCTGCCGGAATTTACCGATTTCTGCTGTGCAGGCTGCCTCACCCTATCTCAGTTAAACTACTCCTCAGCCACTGACACGGCTGTCGCGCCCCTACATGGTTGCCCGCCTCGCTCGCAGCCACCCTGCCGTTGTACAACACAACTCGCTTCCTGGTGCAGCGCTACATCACTGTGCTCGGCCTGCAGGGCGTCATGCAGTCCGTCTTCAAGGCCCAGGCGGCGATCGGTTGCAAGCGCTCCGCCGCTGAGATCGCTGAGGCCAGGGTGCGTAGGCCGGCAAGCAACGATAGATGGATAGATAAATAGAACACAATGTGCGTGCGCTCTTATGGGCAGTAACGGTCCTGATTTTGGCGCTCGACTTTGCTTGCACACATGCCCTAAGTTCTGTTCATACATGCATCTGTACATAGATCGTACCTCCCATCTTGTGTCTGCTGCAGGCAATGATCACCGTGCACTGGACCTACCTGGAGCCCCTGATGGTGGCGAGGAAGCTGACCGCTGCCAACATCAAGAAGGTGAAGGACGCGGCCTTCGCTGCCAAGCCCAACTTTGCATCGATGCTGCCCAGCATCAAGTAAGTAACTGCGTGGCTGCACCGTTACCAACAGCTGCATGGCCTGCCTGGTATTAACGTGCCAAATGCAATCCCAGATTACGCATGCTTGCAGCATTGCATTTTGTTAGTGGGCAAAAAGGTGGTTAGGATTGATTAGGACTAGGCCATGCCAACTGGCTACCCAGCCAGCACTAGTTATATTCGTGCCATTCACGCCTGCCGCATGACTGCTGGCCGCGCGATCACCCTACCTCCCCCGTAGGACTGTGGTGACGGGCCTGGGTCTTCGCATGGAAGAGGTCGGTACGCCCAACTTTGACATCGTGACCGCTGGCTGGAAGTGCAAGGCGTCCGTGATGAAGCCGTAAGAGCACCTGCCTTAAAAGCCAAGCAAGTTGCTAGTGTAGCCCGCATGGGGCGCGAGAGGTAGGCGTGCTTAATGAGCACAGGTGATCATCGTGTGTTCATCAGATACCTGAGCTGGTTAGTATTACGAAATTGATGTCCGCGAGAAATACGTCTCGACGCATGTGGAATTAGCCTCGCTCTACATCCGCTGTCAGCGGTTTGCGGATAACGAACTACCTGTTGCGTCCGTTGGGTTAAAATGGGCACTGCTCGCAAGTCGTGGCTGGAATGGGCTTCATTTTTCCATTAGCTCAACAGTTTTGGTTATGATTTAAATGATGAAAGGCATGCGTGTTATATTCTGCTGAGAGCGAGCGGAATGCATGTCTTGGAGCTAGCTAGAGGATGTGATCGAATCTTTCGGTCGGTAGCTAGGTAGAGACGCGCAGTGCATGCAAACATACATGCATCGAGCGAGCGAGTTCGTTTTGTCGAGATGCCCAGACGACGTCGCGTGCGGTGTGCGCGCATCCAAACGTGCGCAGCGAACGAACGGAGACTCAGATTTCATGCGTGGTACCCTCTGCTATTAACCTGCAGAAGGTTATCGTCGCGGTGGTATGTTGCATGTCGCCTGCTGCTGCCTGCTGTGCGTTCCGTTTTGCTTGGACGTGCGGAGTTGAACGTCAGTCAGCAGCGTTAGCTGCGGCTATTGAAGTAGGAGGATGCTGGAGGATGTCCCGTTCTAATTGCTGCTGCCAATCGGCACGCGATGCGTGTCGGCAAGAGCTTTCATAGCAACGGCTTAGGTGCCGAACTCCTTTCCTACCTCATGAAGCAAAGGAGCGCGCTACTGTACGCTTGGAGGGTCCATTGGTTTGGGTTCCGTGCCTATGTAAACAACCCGCAGCGAAATCCATGTTTACTTGAACTGAACAAACGCCTACAATTATGATCCTTGCACCGAATGTTACTGATGTTACTGATCTACGACGTTCGTTTGCAATGTTCGTATGCACTCACCGCACTCTCGCACGGTACTCCTGCCGTTGCCTCTTGCCCCGCCACCTGCTGGCTCCATCCAAGGGCGACATTGCAGTGCCCGGCTCCGGGCGTGAGGTATTCACCATCGGCGGGGGCTCCCTGGAGCCGGGCGGTGGCGCACCCGCACCAACCAGCACAAACAAAGCAGAGCTGTCGCTGGAGGGCACTACCACAAGCGATATGCAGCAGCAGTAGCCACACTGAGCCACAAAGCCGACGTCCAACGGACGGGTTGGGTCGCTTGCTGCAGTGAGTCCCGCCGGTGCAGTATTTCCGCAGGCCGGTAATAATGCGCATCGCACGCTTATTAGCAGCGAAGGATTTGGGTGGACGTGTGAAAGGACTGCGAAATAAAAAGGGCTATTTTTAGAGGACCGGAGGGTGTACACCTGCGTACATGAGCACGGGCTGCAGCAGTCGTAATGCTGGCGTTGGGAACGCCGGAGTACCAATACGATAGCTAGTTACGGTGTGCAGTGGTATCGGTGCTGAATTAAGGGTGTGGACGCGTTGCGGATATCTCAGACGCTATATTGATGGGTTTATGTGATGTATGGCCTGCGTATGGCGGCGCGAAATGCACCTCCTAGCGACCTCCTTGAGTAGTTGGTGCGGTCCACCGACATCAGTCACATCAGTCGGTCGTTGATTGCGGCCGGTCAACAAGTCGGACACGTTGTTCGGCGAGAAAATGCTGAAGGCGTGACGAAGCGTGGCGTGGCGAGGCGTGGCGTGGCGTTGTCCTTGTTGGCTGGCCAACCGCATTTTTCCATCGCACGGTTTACACCATGTACGTACGAGCCTTTTGGCGGAGGATTCACCACTACCTCAGCATGATGTTGCGAGTTGCTGCTTTGCCTGCGCGAGGGGCAGCGTACGGTGGCGATGGGGGTTGGGGGAACATGGCGTCAGCTTTGGGCAGGGATTCACCCTAGTGTGAAACGTAGAAATACTTCGTAGGCCGCAGCGCTGTCACACAAGCCCGCATTACAGAATTTAGGTTGGTGAAGGCCGCCACCAGAGGAGGATCGGGGACGTCGACCCTGTATTCAGGCAGTAGCCAAATGCGTACTGAGGCATCCAGCTGACCTTCGTTGTCGCCGGACTATTCGCACATGTAATAGAGGTTGCACAGTTCTCCCTAGCACTGTGCAGTGCATGGCTTGCCTGGTACAAAGGCGAGACTACTGCATTACAGTACATGTCGTCCATTGAAACTGTCTATCGCTGTATCGGCTAGATTTCTTTGCATACAGGAAGAACTGTTTTGCTGTATCGGCTATACTGCTATTGTTAAACCGGTATAGCTCACAGGCACGGACGAGCAGCAAGTTCCTTCAGTCAGGCGCTGGCCAATTATAATACAATCAAATAGACAGCAAGTTGGGATTGGCTCTCGTTTATTGTACTCAAAGTTCCGTCACGCTACCGCTGTCAAGGTTGCTTTAGGACTAGCTAAGGCTTTTCGGACCGATGGCATAGGCGGGCTGTTTCGCGGGAACCACTATGATTTTTACAACAGAGGGAAGAGGGTCTGATTGAACCTCGTGGCCTGCCCTGCGGCGGGCCGGACCTAATCGCCTCATGGCGATGCAAGCAGAGTCCACGCCGGCCGCTGGGTCGAGCGCGGCACAATCCCAAGGTATGTATTGCACACCCTCAACGTAACGTATATTGGAACCGGAGTCCTTGTGCCACCACATACCCACTCGCCCCTCGCGACGTGCGCCGGCGACCCTAACTTTTCCATACCGTTTTGCACGTCCTCTGCGACGGTCTCTCCCCCGAACCACTTGGGCTTCTCCCACCATCATTCTCCCTCTGCCTCACCATCGCCTGTTTACCACTGCCCTATCTAGCCGAGGATGTGGACTGGTCCTCTGTGGACCAGGTTTCACAGCTGGTCAGCCGCACCACCATGGCGGCCATGCAGCAACTCTGGCGGCAGCATGCCACCGGGATGGACGAGCTGGGACGAACATATGCGGAGCGCATGTACGACAGCCACTCGCAAGCAGTCCGAGTACGTGACGCGCGATTTGCGGGTCGTGATGAGTTGCCGTGCGGACGATCCATTCCTGTCCTGGGCCCTGAACGCGAGTCTCTGTGCATGCTTTCGGGGCGGCATCGTGCTGTAAGGCCCCGACCAGACGTTCACATAGCCAGCTCTCGTCGTCTCCCCGCTCACGGAGGGCACACACGGTGGTGTGACCCAAGGAGGGGGCATGACGGAGGGTGTCACCAAGGATGTGACGGGCGGTGTGCCGGAGCTGGTGACGGACGAGGGAGGCAGTTACTGCGTGGCCAGGGTAGTGGTTTGGGACCTGGGTCCAGCGGAAGAGCGGGGGGCACCGCTCCACCAACTCCACGTCGGTAGGACCCTACATCAGTATCATGCAGGACATCAACCAGAGCCGCTCCCCCAAGGCTCCATCCACATGGCCTGTCGGCCGCCAGCGGATAACAAGCGCGTGCCTCCTCGGCACGCGCCCTGTCCTGGTCGTAGGCCCGCGTCCTGACCCCACATGTTGCCACCTGCCTCCGCGTGTAATAGGAAATTGCCGAGGTGAAGAACTTTGACTTGCGGCGGGTCCTGGTGCTGCTTAACAGCTTCACGGAAGGCACCAGAGAGCTGGTGCTCGGCATCTTACAGGTGGGCGGTACGGACGGGGGGCGCTCCGAAAACGCACCGCCTGGGCCGGATCGGGGTGCTGACAAGGACACTGCCTGGGCCGGGTCGGGTCCTGACAAGCACACTGCCTGGGCTGGGTCGGGGTCCTGACAAGCACACTGCCAGGGCTGGGTCGGGGTCCTGGCAAGCACACTGCCAGGGCTGGGTCGGGCTGCTGACAAGCACACTGCCTGGGCCGGATCGGGCTGCTGACAAGCACACTGCCAGGGCTGGGTCGGGGTCCTGGGGAACGATATCACAACGCACCTGTCGTAACCCCAGGTGACATGCAGCTGTGTTGGGGGATGTGGAAGCTGAGGGTGGCACCTGACACATTTTTGCGGCTCATGCCCCCCGGCTGGGTCCCGATACCTCCGCTGCTGGCTTTGGGCACAAGGCCCGCGGGTGTGGAGTACGAACGTAGAGGAGTACGACCGTAGACTGACCTCGGCTCCACGGCCGCCCTCCGCCTCAATGGCGCAGGAGATCAAGCGGCAAGACGACGAGTTTACACAGCAGCTATACCAGGTACGGCACGGTTGTTCAACCGCAGGGTTGCGGGGCGGCGTGTCGTGCGTTGCGGCGGCGCTGACGTGTCCGAATAGTTGCGAAACACCACCATTGTCAACCTGTCCGTTGCCGCCATGCTTTCAGCCCCATCGCCACTCGCGTCTGCGATTCTGCGCTTGCGGCATCCTCATCTCCTTTCATTAACTGCAGTTAAGACGTCCTCTTTGAACGTCTTCTTGGACGATGCTGTTATGACATGCCTCCCTGCTCGTCCCACCGTGATAACCGCTAGACCACCCGCGGAGCCTTCGCCCGAAACCTCCGGTCCGCGCTCGAGGCGCGTGACGCCTGGTACCGAGAGAAGCTCCGGGGCCTCAAGCAGCGCCACGACGCACAGCTAGCGGCGGTGCGGCACTCGGCGGCGGTGGAGCTGCAGCAGCGGCAGGTGCGACCCCTCCAGTCCGTGTGTAAATCCACCGCTAAGCCGCGAAACTGCACACGGAGGAAAGGAACAAACCGGACGGCGTGCGTCCTGGCAGTGTGTGTGTGTGTGTGTGTCTTGTTGAGTCGTGTGTTGCACCACGGCGTGTCCGTCCGTGGTTGCGGTCGGGCATGGATAGGTGATCAGGGGTACCGCGCGCACCAGCGGACAACTGCTGCCCGATAGAGAACACCCGCCCAAGCCTTCTCACTGCCGACACCGTCCAAGCCGTTCCATCCCATATTCCGCACAGCGCCCCTCCAGCTTCCTTCCTCGCCGTCTTCCCTGAGGCGCCCTCGTCGCGGTTAATGACAGCGCCGCCCAAGCGCCGTTGTCGCGCCACTCACCCACAGCCCTTTCGCCCGCCCGCCGGCAACGTCCGTCCGCCAAACCCGCTCTCGTCCCCCCGGCTGTCCTCCCCCCCGGCTGTCCAATCCAGTTCTCCCGCATGCATCTCAAAACGTTTGTTCTTAACAGTTTTTTCTGGCATCCACGGGTCTTCCTCGAATCCCCCCCGGCTGTGTTGTCCTGGCGCCCACAGATGCAGCTCAAGATCGCATTGGCCCGCAGCTTAGCCAAGAGCGCGCGCGGGGAGAACCCGGGCTACGTGCTAGGCTTACTAGGTGGGTGGGCGGATGGCTGGCCCGGAGCAGTCACTCCCTTGGCGGTTGGGCACCCTCCGCAAAGGGGCTGCGGACTCAGTAGCAAGCCGAGAACAGACCTCGAAGACGCGGGCGCTTTGGGCGTGAGGGTTCTACCGGTTCTACCGGTTCTACCTCATTGGGATAGCCGGACGCGTTTAGGTGGGCAGCCGGATTGGGGTTGCGCCGGTGGCACGGGCAGGTACCATGTGTTATCCGTCGCCTCCGGAAAGGTTGCCCGTGGTTGCCCAGTTGCCCGTGTGCCGGCGAATCCGCCCCTTGTCCCACTCGCAGCCGCGCGCGGCGGCGGCGAACCCAGCAGCCTCCAAATCGGCGCCGGGCTGCCCTCGGCCTCCGCCTCCGTGGCCGCCCTCGACGGCTCCGCCGGCGCCTCCAACACCGGCACCGGCACTGGCAGCTCGGCCGCTGATACTGCAATGCGGAACGGCGCCGCCGCTATGGCGGCCGTCACCGCCGCCGCCAGCTCCGTGCCCGGCGGCGGGGTGGGCGAGGTCGCGAATAACGCCGCCGCAGTGGCGGCGGAGCTGGGTCCCGAGGCGGCCATGCTGGAGGAGTTGTTCGAGGACGCCAACGCCGCGGACGCGCTCAATCGGGAGCTGGAGGCGTCGCTGGCGCGAGCCAACGCGGAGCTTGTAGACTTGCGGGAGAAGGTAAGGCCCTCCTGCTGTACGGCATGGGCGAGGTCTGAGCAGGCCTGCTCCCGCCTGTCACATGTCAATGTTCGCGAAACAATGCCAACGTCGATGTCCATGCGCGTCAGGGGGTAATACTACTTTTGCTATGCCCCCTTGGCGTCGTCTTCGCGGCAATCGCTCGCACGCCTGAGGCAGCCCGCATCGAGCCCCTGATTCTTACACGGCCCAATATGCTGGCTCCTCAGCAAGCCAGCCCTCCTGTGGGCGCTTCTTGCACCACCCCATGCTCATATTCCCCGGTATGCACTTACAAATGTGTGTATTCCGAAAACATTTCCTGTTCTTCGGCTTTATTTGGCTTTATTTCTCTCTTAACGTATTGATCCACGGGTTTCCTCTCAACCTGCACCCCCCTCCGCTGGACCGTCACCGTCACCGCCCTCGGTTTGTCGGCCGTGGATTCGCGGATTCTCTTATCAAACCCCCCTTCCTGCCCTTGATTTGTCGGCCGTGGATTCGCGGATTCTTTTCTAAAAACCCCCTTCCTCCGGTCTCATGCGGTTGCAGATGGAGGCGGCGCAGACGGCCTCGCAAGAGGCCATCGCGGATGCGACGCAATGGCGCAGCAAGTGGGCGATCGAGTCCACAAAGACCGACTCCATCAAGCGGGAGTCCATGGCAATAATCGCCAAGTGCGAGGAGGTGCGCATCTGCACACGGATCGGATGGGCCACAGGCGAGGGCCTGCACATGCGTGGATGGAGGGTGGAGGGACCGTGGATGGACAGGGTGGGCGCCGAGTTAGGACATCGCGTTACGCTGTGCTTACACGGGAGAAATCGGACGGCCGCAAACGTCAGCGTTCTACAACGCGCCCGATAAACTAAAGCATTGTCATTTTTTTATTTTGTTAATGTTTCTTGTTCCGGGACATTCCGTCGCCTGAGGGATACTCTCCGTCCAGCGTTCCTTCACCGCTTTTCGCCCTCGTCGTCGCGCTGCTGTCGTGCAGCACCTGACGCAGCTGCAGCAGCACCACATTGCGGAGATCAGCCAGCGGGACTACCTGCTGCAGCGCTGCAAGGACACCATCACAGCACTGGAGGCGAGGCTGCCAGGTGCGCTTGGTGGGCTGCAAGGAAACCCGTGTACGAAAGAACAACAACCTTTAGGCCAGCCGTTCGCGCGGGGGCGGGGCGGTGGGCGCAGCACGGCACTGTGGGGGCGGGAAGTGGATGTCCGTGCGGGCCCTGGCTGGGGTGCCGTAAGGGTAAGGACCACGGGGCTGTGGGGTCTGGGACGAATCAGGTCAGTTCGGTGATTCATGGTCTGGAGGTTCAGGAGATGGTACGTGACCGATGACTGGCGTGGGGGGGAACGGGCTGTGTGGGTTGCACAGCAGCTGGCGGAGGGTGTCTAGGGGTAGGTGCTGTACACACGATAAGTGTATGTGAGCAACGATGCACCTGCCGCTGTTAGTGCAGACATAGGTTTGAGGAGCAACCGCAGGACGGGGTTGGGAGGCGCCATGACCATTGGGCGGTCAAAGGATTTGGCAAGAGGTAGCAGGGGTAGTGTGTGACAGGGCGATGTGGACGCGATGCGATAAGGTACCAAACGATGACCGAATCACGCTAAGCGCGCTGCATCTCCCCTCCCTCCTGGCACCTGCCCGCCCGCAGCGGCCCCCCCCTCGGCCCCGCCCTCGGCCTCCTTGCCTTTGGAGCCCACCCGCAGCGGAGCACTTCCGGCATGACGCATGAGACAGCAGCTGCAGCAGCCTAGGGAGAGGCGGCGGCACATCGCAGACGAGCCTAAGTGGGCCTCAGCTGCTAAGTGCCGCCTGACATTCGAGGGATTCTGCCACAACCGCCAAGATCAGGAATTCCGCAGGCCTCAACCTTCCCTGGTGACGGTTTACCTGGTCACGCCGGGGCTAGTAAACATAAGAGAGGAAGAAGGGCGCTTGGGCCCTAGCACTTCCTTTACACGTTGGAGCCTCGTCGGTGTTTGAGCGGCCTGAAACGTCTGGTCTGTGGTGTGCTGTGGGGTAAGGCATATGCAAGACGTGCGGTGTGTTGACAGAGGTGGCAGGAGGGCTGGGTGAATTCCATGAGGTGGTTGGTATACGAGCTTTTGCGCTCGGGGTGTACGTTTGCGCGTGCTCAAGTTTGTCCCCTGCTGAAGGGCTTTAAGCGTGCTCAGCATTCCGCACTCCCAGCCGCAATAAATATGGATTGTAAACAGCCGGGCGTTCTGGCTCGATTGCGTTCCCCCTAGAAGATGGCCCGAAAGATGATCTGGCGATGTCGACACAATTTCTGGTCTCTTGCACTATCCAGCACATGCGCCGTTCCCTCCGTTTCCCTCACGTCCTCCCTCGTCCTCCCCCACCAGCAACAACTGGCCCCAACTGAACCCGTCTGCTGGGATCGCTTCTCTGCGTCTCCCGTCACATACCTTTGAGGCCAAACAATATAATCCCAGTCTCACTGATCAATACCGGGATGCCTTTCTATCCGCCGTACTATTGTTCGCTGTGTCGGTTGTCTCCATGACGAATCAATGTACGCGCCAGGATGGCATTTCATATGGCAACGAAGAATAACATCGGGCAATCAACACTTGTTTTTACATACCCTATATGGCAGCTAGGGTCGGATCGTTTGCAGCTGTGAGGAGCGGCGAGCCCTTGAGGGATAACGTCGATGCAGGTATTGCCGCAGCAATGGTACGCAACGAGAAAGGAATTTGCGAAAGCTGACCGGGCGCATCAATGGTGCGGTTGGACGGTGCGTTGCGCGCATGGAGTGGATGCCTTTGCAGGATAATAGCCCGCACCAAGGACTAACCTCTACACATTTGCTTCTAGCAGCACTCCATAATTCCGCTACGCTCTTGTAACAAGAGTGAATTGCATCCGGCCATCATTTCACGTACCCTTTGTGCCAGGCAGTACTCCAGTACACACGGTCTTGCCAGCAGAAGCAAATTTTAGCCATAGAAAAAAATTATTTGTACACATAGTGACGTAGCGTAACATGTCTTGTACCTAGCGGTTGCCCAGTCTTCAGCCAGCTGTCATTTTGAACTATTTGTTTTACCACTATCCGAAGTCAACGTGACAGCGCTTCAACGCTACTCTCACAACTTTTTCATTTACCATGTAATATGGACTGCCCAAAATGAAAAGGGCCAACCCAAATGGAGTCACTGGCGAGTCGAAACGACACGCAAGCGGCCCGCATAGTGAGACCAACACAGTCGGGCAGTTGTAAAGACGTCCTAATACCAACGCTACCACCTGGCCTCTAGACTTGACGGGACCAGCGAAATTAAGCAAAGCTGCCATCAGTCGTCAACGCTAAAATGAGTACAAGGCAACAAGGTAGGCAAGCACAGCTGGGTCGCGCACGTATCGGCCAATTTAAGTATATTTCAGCAAAATTGCAGATAATACAGCTCCCAGGCAAGCGCCGAAGCTGCCAAACTTTCCATCACGGAAGGCCGCAATGTCTGTTGGACAGTCGCCGGCCAGGCGTAACAGGTAAGCATGAAGTGCCTGCTCACAGCACGCTGTAAAAAGCGTCCAGGCAAGCAGTTAAAATTAAACCCGCTGCAATCCCATCGCAGGGTTGACTCACTGCCTGGCGTACCACCTAAAGGACGCTCACCGGGGCGTCCCGATCCCATACACCGCGGCAAAACCGGCGCTGAAAAGCTAGCTCACCTGGGCAGGCATACTGACACTGTTTCAGCCAAGGATGCAGCAGCAGAGGAGGTGGCGGGTGGCTTCCACGGATTTGAGAGCCCTAAGCTCGCGCAGGCACGGGCACAGGTGCGGCGGGCAGTGCTCGAAGCTAGTCGTACAGCTGGCGTAGCGCACCGTGGTTTGCCCATACCACTTGCGCTTTGGTGTGCACAGGTCGCCCGGGATGAGGTGCTATCGTACATGCACCATCGCCGATACCAGCGCAAGGACGGGGCAGACGACGTACGTGGCTCCCCGCTGGGTGTTGAGCAAGGGTGATGGGCAGGGCTAATTTTGGGCAGGAGTTATTTCGGGCAGGGCTGTTATTGAGCAGGGCTGATTTTGAACAGGGCTGATTTCGGGCAGGGCTGATTTCGGGCAGCACTGATTTCGGGCAGGGGGGTGCATGAAGTTTCGGATCACACGTAACGCAACGCTTAATGCGCATTGGTCCTATAGCGTCCTGCCATGCCCCCATCCCATCTCCCCAGGAACCTGCGGACCCACGTGACACCTCCTTTGACGAATCCGACTGCGATGACGATAAGAGTCGGGCAGCCCGCAGCAAAGATTGCAGTTTAGCTGGCGACATGCAGCCCCAGAGAATGCAGCGAGCCGTCGACCTGGGGCCTCCCTCTCGCCACAACATTGGACAGTGCCTGACAGATGATGACTTGATGGCGTGCAGTGCGGATCAATCGCCAACACGCCACGCGCGCAGCTATTCGGCGGATGTCGAGGCGAGCCCGGAAGCCAGCACAGAGCAAAAGGCCGTTGATACGGACGTCGAAGGCGTTGACCGTCGCGTGGCGTTGGCGCCGCCCTTTTCGCCCACCAGCCAAGTCAGCGGCGTAGCTGGTGCCATGGAGGGTGCTGCCTTGACGGAGGACGCTTTCGATTATTTTACGAAGGAAATCGCTGCCCGGGTGATTCAGACCCACTGGCGACGGTGGCAGGCCTGGAAAGCCAAGGTGAGGATCGCACTGCCCCTTTCCTCAACGGCGTGGTCTTGGCCTCCTGAAGCACGTTCTTGGTCGGTCATGTCCCTTACGTCATATCACTTTCGGTCTTAGAACCCTTTTGTCCAGCTTGACGCCATGTAAGGGCATCTGGGTGTGCTCTGCCGTAGGTGCGGCGCGAGGCTGAGGAGCGTATCCTTCAGCAGCTGCTGTCGGACGACTCCGGCCTGACGCTGCGGTTGCTGCTAAGCAGCGGAGGCAGCAGCGATCCAGCTAGCGCGGCCAACAGCAGGGATGCGTCCCGTGATAACGCTGCCGCGACCGGGTCAGCTGCGGCGGGATCGAGCGACAGCCTTTCTCATCGTCCTCCCAGCCGCGCCAATCCTCCAGTTCCGGCTGCACAGCCTGGGCGCGGTGGTACCTCGGGTGGAGGCACTGCAGCTGCCGCCCGGGCAGTCAAGCTGCGCCCGGCCTCCGCAGTTGACGCAGGCTCGCCGTTGAGGGGTAGGAGCCCGGCGCAAGGGCGCAGCATGGCATCCGCTGCTGGCTCGCTTGCTGCCGGAATACGCGACGTAGGGAGACCTGCTGGTCGCATGAATGGTGGCGCGGGCCCGGGCCTAAGCGTTGGCGACTGCGAGTCGGAGGACGAGCAGCAGCATGGCGACGGCGATTTGCATAAGGTAAGCTCCAGGAACACGGCACTGCCGTGGAGCTGAGGGGCTTGGTTGGGTGTAGGAAGTTCCACTGGTGTAGCCTCCAGGGCACGTTGGAAGCGCGCGTCACGCACCCGCCCTGCTAACGGTCAGAGGTATGGAGGGCGTCCCAGCCGATGTATGCGAAGACCATAGGACGCCACGATGCCATCGACCTACCGGCCATGGACTGCATGTACCGCAACGGGCTCAAACCCTGCCTTCACCACACGTGCAGCGCAAAGTCCAACCCAGCAAGGCGCACGCTGGGGGACACGCAGTGTACACGTTCGTCGCCACGCCACGGAAGCAGGCGGCCATGGCAGCGGCTTTGGAAGCGGCAGCCGCGGCAGCGACAGCAGCAGAGCGCGAGGGAGTCGACGAGCGGAACGAGAGGAGCAGAGACGCGGATGTCGCAGCTGCCGCAATGCCGCGCCAGGCCCCGTTGCCAATCCTTGACGCACGCGCGCTGCCAAGTCGAACCGCCCCTGGGGATAGTGGTCCACGCCATCAGGACCACGGCGCTCGGCAGTCCAGCGTTGCGCAAGGCACGCGGGCAGCTTCCTACACGCCCACACCATCACAGCAGCCGCAGCCTTCTCTGGATGCGGACACCAACCCTGCCATGGCCTCGCCCGCCCTGTCTGCTCGCACGGATCGCAGTGGCGACTCCGTGGTTGGGCCCGCCTCTCCTGTCGCATCCGTGGTGGAGTCATCGTCAAACACGGGTTCGCGGCCTACAACCGCGGCGCAGTGTAAGGAGCAGCAGCAGCCACAGATGCGAGGGCGCCAGTCAGACGGCCCGCGGCATCAGCCCCCGCAATACCAGCAGCAAGGATGGCCGGAACAGCCAGGGGCTAAGGCCCTCGCGTCACAGAAGCCAGTAAGCGGCGGTAACTTCGAGCAGCTGCAGCTGCCACGCGGGGAGTGCAGCGTGTCGGGCACCACTCCACCTGCCAGTCCGGGCAGCCAGCCTAAGCAGGAAGCCCATTCACCCAGCCCTCAGCGGCAGGCTCGCAGTGAGGCGCTCCAGCGGCTGAAGCTGCAGGGCAGCCAGCGGGCCCCCTTCTCAGGGTCCACAGGGGCTGCACGGCCCTCATCGGTGCCGCCGGCGGCGCCAGCGGCAGTGGACGCGCCACCTACCAGGCGCGTGGGCACATCAGCGGGTACACATCGCCGGGTAGATCTTCTCGACGTGAGCGGCAGGTCGGACGCCAACGTTCAAGGCGGCGGCGATGACATCCGCGGCACCCAACAGCAGCATGGGCGCGTCGGAGTGAGCCAGCTGGACAGCGGGAAATCTGATCAGGAGCCTCGAAGGGGAGAGCCTCAGCAGCACCAGCACCGACACGAAGGGACGCGGGCGCCGCAGGACCATCCTAACAATCATCATCAGCAAGGCCAGAGCCAGCAGCGCCACCAGCACCACTACGTCGAGGAGCAGCAAGAGCAGCTGGAGCTGTTGGAAGAGGCGAGCTTGCGCGGCCTGCACGAAGATGGTCAGACTTCTCACGCGCGGCAGCATCGAATCCCGTCCCAGCTGTCAGCACCGCGGCCACAGCTGCAGCAGGACCACAGCCAACCCACGCCCAGCGGCGGCGAGCAGGCCTCCAGCCTCCAACACGATCTGTCGCCACCACACCCGTGCTCGAGTCAGAGCATCCTGCAGCGCCACCACGATGGGCAACATGATCGGTACGACAGCCAGTCGCAGGCTCGTGTCCCTGGCCACCGCCCGTCTAGCACAGAAGGAAGCAACACCGGTCCAGCGGCGAGTGACGGTGGAAGCGAGTACAACGGCAGCAGCAGGGCTGTTGGCATGTCGTCGAGGTCGGTCAGTCGCCGCACCACGGATGCCCATGCCACGCGTCCGTTCTCGGCCACGGCCGCTGATGATGGTAGCCGTGACACGGCCAACGCGTCCATTCTGCAGCGCACAGAGGCTAGGCTCCACCTTGGTGGTGGTAACAGCGCTGCAGTCGTGCCCAACCTGGACTATCAGCACAGAGAGTATCAGCATCGGCCCCAGGAGCGGCTCACCGTGCCAGACGCATGGCCCGACAGTGCAACGGGTGCTGCAGAGGAGCGGACTGATGGTTTTCAGGGGCCGCATCGGCAACAAGAGAAGCGTGGGGCCCCTTCAGGGAGCGGTGCGCGTCTTACCTCGGGCACCGCGACCGGAGATGTGTCCGGGGGCGAGCCCGTCCATGCTCGGGATCCTAACCCTGCTCGTGGTGCCGAGCTCGCCAGGCGGAGAGGTGACGAAGCTGGTCGCGGCAGTGCTGGCGGTGTCGTGGCGGCTGCTCCTGCGGTTCCCGCCCCGTCAAACCCTGCCACCAAAGTGGACACACGGAGTGGACACGGTCACGGTGCTGACCCGCGGATTAATGTAGACGTTAGTGTCACAGCAGAAAAGATGTCATCCATCCTGAAGTACCTGGACGAGGTGGAACTGCAGGTGCGGACTGCTGAGGGAGAGCGACAATTGTTAGCCCTCAGGTCAACCCATTCGGCTTCCTCCAACACATACCGCAGCCCCCCAGTCCGTTCACCTTTGATCCGTGCCATCGTAGTGGAGACACGGACTATCAACGCGCATATGCCAGTACGTGTGCCGTTAACCGGACCTCCTTTCATGTCCATAAGCACGAGCATTGCGGTATCCAAGGACCCGCACTGCGCACCCGCTTGCTGCAGGCTGAGCAGGAAGCCACGTGCGCGGCCGTAGCGCCCGCGTTGCTGGTCACCGAACCAACCACCGCGGCTGCCATCGCAGCTGCCTTGCTACCCGGCGGCTCGGCCCACGCCGACCGTGGCGGTGGTCATGCCCGCCGATATGCCACAGCCTCCGCCACGTCCACCGGCACTCGTGCTGTCACAGTGTCATCCCGGCCGGGCACTGGGCACACAGGCACCTCACAGCTGGGCCCGCAGGTAGATTAAATCGAATTGTTTCATGAAGGCACGAATTTAATGGGTGTGCACTAAACGAAATGAACGGGTGTGCACTAAACGCATTGAACAGGTGTGCACGAAACGAATTGAACAGGTGTGCACGAAACGAATTGAACGGGTGTGCAATAAGTGAAAATTGAGAGGGCATCCAATCTATAAGCAGGAAGTGCGGTTTTCAATCGTGGGTGTCCGTGCTCTTGGGCACGACCCACTGGGCTTCGATAGTCGGTGGCCGCCCTAGTAGCTCCAACGCTCTCCCTCTGTCGCCACCACTTCGCCGGAACGCAGCGGTCGCAGGCCGTGATAAGTGATGCGGGCACCACTCTCCGCCGCTGCCGGTCACATTCCCAGCGCCGCGTTGCTGGAAGCCCTCCCCGGGGCCGTGATGCGGCATCGGAAGTCGACGAAGGGGCGGACGATGATTACGTGGAGGAGGACGATGACGTGGCCTCCATGGACAACCGAAGCGCTGCGTCCGGAGCTGCCAGCAGGTGCGTCCGCTGTCCGCGCTGGGGCGTGGAATACCGGAAACCCTTCCTCTATAACTCGCTCGTCTCGATTACGTTGCCCCAGGCCGGCTTTCTTGGCGGAGTCGGTGTACGAGAACGTGCGGGCCAAGATCCGACGGTTGCAGGTGAGATGAGTTCGTGTGAATGGTGGCAACCCAATGACCTGTTCTGGATGGAAGTCACGGATGCACCGGCATGATGCCCCTGTACGGAAACTCTCAGGCCCGAGGTTGCTAATACATGGCCCGATGTAACACCCAATTGCCCGTGCGTCTTTTACGCGCCCTTCCAGGACGATGTCAAGGAGCGGGATGCGCACATCAGCGACCTGACGCAGGTGCCCGGGATTGCTACTTTAGCTGTGGGAGCGGCGAGGGTAGTTAATTTAGCGGGACAAAATGTGGGCAAGCACGCTTTGGTTGCTTTGCTATGGCTCCTCAGGATTGCCAGGCCGGAGGACGCGATTGGCACACGATCCATTTGCCACCAACACCTGATGGTTCTGGAGCTGGATGCGATCAATGCGCCCTCAACACGAAACGCGCGCTAACTGCGCCACGTGTGCAAACCCACGCTACCCGAACACCTGTAGGAGGTGGACTCTCTGCAAGCGGCCCAGCGGACCTGCCTGTTGGATGCAGATGCTCGGCTGTCCGACATGCTGGCAGCCCAGCGGGCGGAGTATGAGGCAGCTGTGTCTCGCCACCTGGCCTTCGTGGACCGGCTCCTAGCGGACAAGGAAGCCCTGGCCAGCCGGGCGGAGCAGCTGACGGGACAGCTGAAGGTGTGGGGGGCGCTGCAAGGGGGCTAGACGCAGGAAACTTGGCATACGGCAAGATGGCGCCGTTCGAAACAACTGAAGCACTAGGAACTGCAAGGATAGGAAGGACGAGGGAGCCATCGTGCAACTCGTGTGCTACCAACCACCGCCGCCAAACGTGCGCTCTGCCCCTTCGGCGCTGTTTCGCAACTCGCCACGCCCGTTCCACACGACCAGGGTGCCGACGAGCGCCAGGAGCGTACCATTGCCAAGCTCAAGGAGGGGTGGGCAGCGGAGCTTAAGCGGCAGAAAGAGGGATGGGCGGCCTCGGAGAAGCAGCGGCGGGAGGCTTGGATGCAATCCAAGGCGACCGAGATCAAGGATGTGACTGTCAAGGGACTCGAGGGGGAGGTACGCCTTCGAAATACTGATGGCGCATAGGGGTTTCGTGAATGCGTGGCCCTATGCACAGCTACGCGCGTAGCATCAATGTCGGGACTGGGATGCCTGTTTCCTGGGAGGCTACCTAGTGAACCACCCCAAGTCAGGGCACATGTGCGCTTTAGGGGACGTTAACCTCGGCATACTTTTTGAAAAATGATCTCTTCCTGGTCTTCAGGTCCAGAAGCTGCTTTCACGCCACCGAGCAGAGCTGTCAGCAGCGCAGCAGGCAGCGGCTGAGGAGGCTCGGCGCCACCTCGACACCTACGTCGCGCAGAATGATGCGGCCGTGCGGCAGGTGAGCACTAGGGATTCGGGGGCGTGGTTGCTCACAAGGTTTACAATGGACAAACCGATCGATGGAAAAGTCGCTCCCCGGCAGCGTTTTCAGCTTCATTCCTGCGTAGCGGTATTGTGTTTTCGTATCCCTGCCCTGCGATGGTGGTTAACATGCTCCTCGATCACTCCAATCCGCCGGCGCGCAGCTCAAGGAGCGCATGTCGCGTGAAACGGAAGAAGCGGTGGAGAAGGAGAGGGGCGCAGCCGCTACCAGGTTACGAGAGGTCAGCGAGCGCTACGAGCAGCAGCTGCAGGTCAGTGTGGGCATTGGGGCAGAGTTGGTTGGGGCGCTAAGTCGGGACTTGGGGCGGGGAGACTGCGGGTTGCGTTGGGCCGCAGTGATGCGTTGGGGCCGACTACCGTATGTTACCCTCCAAACCAACTATCTGATGGCTAAAATTACACACATGCACACTTACTTGTGGCTTCTGGACGTACTCGTTATCCCATCCTAATACGCACACGCGGTGGTACATACCACTTCAGTAGGAACACGGCCTAGAGACGCCAAACCCTAGCCGAAGCCTGAATACCAGGTTCCATTCCCAACCCTGGCCTAATTGAACTTTCCCGCTCCGCAGACCCAGCGCATGCGCTTGGTGGCTGATGGCGACCTGAGGCTGGAGCAGCTGGAGCAGGCCAGGTATGTGCTTACGGGACTAGTTGGCACGTCTTATTGGTGCGTACCGAAAGGCATGCTGGACACGCTTGGGTTGAAGGAAAAAACAGCGGCTGCACTCCAAACACGAGGAACGGCAGGGGTACTATAGTCCAAAGCGGTTGCGAAAGCGGGCCCTCAGGTAAACCGGGCGGATGCTTCTCCGCTTTGGCCTGGACATTGGTTGCCTTGACTAGTGGCTTGAGTTTAACTGGGTCGATTTTACCGGTTATGGACACATCTTCTTCTGTTCGATATTTCTTGTAGGAAGGAGGATAAGAAACGGTACGAAGAGGCTCTTGCAGCTGCCCGCGAGGCTGGTGAGGGGAGGCAGCGGGAGGCCGAAGAAGATTGGCGCCGAGAGAAGGAGGCGCTGCGCAAGACGCACGACAAGCAGGTGGGGAGGCTCTTGCAGGTGGTTGAATGAGGGAGGTCGATCCTGCGCTGGTGGTTGCTGTACTTCTTGTGATGCGGCGAGAGAAGATGCACAAATATTGCATCAGCCGTTCAAGTATTCGGAGGAACCCAATTCAATTGCACGACTTGCGACGGACTCGACCTTGCGAGCCTTGTGCCCACCATTCACGTCCATCGCCACCCTTCCTTCCCGCTCGTCCACTTACCCTATGCGCCACAGATTGGAGCCCTCCGGGAGCAGTACGAAACCGGCCAGGAGGGGTGGCGAGCGGCTATGGCCGAGCGCGCCCGCAAGGAGGTGGCGGAACGGGTTGCTGCCATCCGGGACAAGCTATTGCATGAGCGGAATGAGGAAGTCCAGGTGGGCGGGGGAGAAGGGCGCAAAAGGGACCACCAAAGCATGCGGTGGATTACTGGTATGCCTCAACATTAATATCAGTTTCGTTTTTCGTCTTACCTCATGTGTTCCATAAAGCCTAAGGAGAAACCCTTTAATTTTTTTTTGTTGTAACGGTTACAGTGGGTTCCAGACCAAGAGGTAGAACCATCGGGCGCATATGCTGACTGTCTTATGCAGGCGGTGATGACGCGGTTAGAGGCAGAGCACGCAACCGCAGTGGAGGCCCTGAAGGAGGACTTCCGGCGACGGGAGGAGGCTGCGGCAGCACGAGCGACGTCTGCGATGAAAGAAGCCCGCCGCGCAGAGGCTAAGATGGCGGAGCGCTTCCGCAATGCCGGCGCTGCGACGAAGGTCAGCTGATCTACTGTCGGGTGCTCGAACAAATGGACAGGGACTTATTTCGTATTTTCCCTGCCGGCCGTAATGCCGTGACGTTAGATCCAATCTACCAAGTTGGCTTTACTAACAAGATGTGTCCAAACCTTTTCATTTGCGCTCTTGCCCCTGTGAAGAGTGCCGAGGACCGGCTGGCAGCAAATGAACTGGCAGCGCAAGAGCTGCGACGTGAGCTGGAGTCACGGAACAACACCATTCGCTGGCTGGAGTCGCAGGTGGCTGGGAGTGTGGGCGCGGAGCGGTGCCGGTTGAAGTTAGGGATTGGGTATGTTGCAGGACAGCGTAGGGTGAGTTGCAGGGCCCAGTCCACGTCCGCGGCTGCGATCACTATGCCCTTTCCGTCTCCTGCCGCTGGAAAGCAGGTGGGCAGCTGCTATGCTGGGCAGTATGCTCCGAGCTCCAACTCACCATGCTGCTTTCACGAGACAACGTGAAACCCATGGGGAATCCGAACAACACGCTGCGTTTCATTCATGTTCAACATTTGCTCATTTCCGGGTGCAGGTTTCGACCGCCAAGGATGAAGCCGCCAGCCGTGAGCGCGACGTGCGCTCCCTCGGCGCAGAAAAGGCGGCAGTGGCCGCCGAGGTGGCCGCAGCGGTGGCGCGCGACAAGCAGCAAGTGGAAGCCCGGCTGGCACAGGCGCTGCAGGCGAGTAATGTGACCATTAAGGCGACATGCTCCAATGGTTGTGGTATCGGTTACAGTGGGTTCCAGACCAAGAGGTAGAACCATCGGGCACATCGCCTGACACTGAGAAAAATTGAGGAAACAAAGACCGTGGTGCAGTTGGGAGGACTCGGAGAGAACCAAGCCTCCACCCCCCTGAACCCTGACCCAAACTAACCGCACGACTTCTGCCAATCTACGCTTGCAGGACGCACTAGAACTGAGGTCCCGACACAGCACCGAGATGGCCGCCGTGGAGGCGCGCGTCAGGGCCACCTTAGCGCGCAAGGACGACGTGATCAGTGGTCTGCGTGAGCAGCTGGTGGCGCTGACGACGGAGCTGCGCACCACTCAGGAGGTGCTGCGGCAGCAACAGGAGGAGCTGGGCAGCGAGCTGGATGGCGCCGGCTCTGGCGGGCGAGGTCATGATGTCCACTTTGAAGGGGGGCGGCGCCGAAGTGGGCGATATTAAGGTGGTAGTATTCGTTGCCAGTAGCTTTGGTAAGGTAGTCACATCACCTGGCACTCAAGTGATATGGAAGTAACTGTTACTCAGGTGGTGTGCCTCCAACGGGTTTGCCTCAAGACCAGGCTGCCAAGTCGGCGCAGCTACTCCTCTCACTCAGTTTCTTCCTTCGTGGTCGGTGTGGAGGGTGCATTGAACTGTATCCCTCCATTTCTTACCTTCATTGAATGAGGTCGCGCAAGGGCGTGGTTGCATGCATTGGGTGCATGGGATGTACATGATTACAGTAACTGAGCCCCACATGCCACCCCATGCTGTTGAACAGTGGTGTTGTCTGGGGGTTGTGCTTATCGCCTGAAAGCTGGCTAAGCGCATGGCATAGTAACGGAAAACCCGGTTTCAAACATGTACAGTACAATTGGATAAATATGCCCGCACACCAGGGGTGAGTCGCGACACAGTTGACGTGTTGACTGCGTCAATTGTGTTAGCCGTGTGCCCATGTCCTGTCAGGAGGCGGTAATCTGGGGGTGGTTATGGTAGGGTAGAATAGTAATGTATTACGCTGGCCGGAGCCTGGCGTGTATTAAGGGGGTGGGGAACTGAGGGGCGGACTCCGCCCCTATATGCCCGCACCACCGGGATGGTAGGGTAGATGCTTGGCGGTGCTGGACCGTTGTGCAACAGGGTGCACACCTTGTTGCCGTGATATGGCGACGTAACCGATAGCAACGAAAGCCGCAGCTCTGCTGCCGTTTGAAGTACTGCAGAACATCACCCAAATAATGACGAAGGAGGTATGTCGAATGTGTGCAGGGCCAGCTACACGGTGCAGCTTGATTGGTTACATCTGCCACAGCGCTAACCGCACAATAGCACAACTTTCAGCCCCCAATGCCGTAGGTTTGTATGCGGAGTTTGCGCCATCCATGTTACGTGTCTGCTGAGTGGCGTCGCTATTATTTCATAGCCGTAGCATCAGCAAATCGAAACCGCCGTTGTATAGAAGTAAAACCAACTGGACAAATCCAGATGCCGCTTGCCCAGCCACCAGCCAGCCCGCCAGGGGCATCAGGGTTCCTGCGTCGCCCCGCGCTATACCTCGGAGAAATCTCCGTAGGCGAGGAGGCAAACCAATGTCTAGCCTATTTATTTAGGATAGCGCAACGACGGTACTTCAGAGCTTAAGGTAATGTTACCGCCCATCAACGTTCGCAACTGATTGCGTAGCAGCAGTAGTGACCAAACTATGATTGGATACTACCCATATAGAAGGGCTAGGCGTATGACTGCTTTGGATATGAAGGGCTAGGCGTATGATTGGGTACTATCCATAGAGAAGGGCTAGGCTGGCGGGAGCTTATATCCGCAACTAACTGCAACTTGCAACAGTGCGCGCAGCAATTTAGGCAATGTCCGCGTTCCACTGTACAACAGCAGCGACGGCGTTCTTGGATTGCAGATCCGAGGCGACTACGGACAGCTCCGTGGCACCGAAGCGGAACTCAACCTGTAGGACAAACAGACAAACAGCAGGAAAAATGCTTTTGACGCCTTGCTTTATTCGGAGGCTCACACGCAAGTAAATGTTAGTTGTTCCTGTACGGATGCAACAGACTCAAAAGTTGTGGCCTCCAGGGCCGACCTTGGTTCAGGTAGGTGGCGAACATAACAGGAGTCGCGTCTGCACATACCCTATCTACCTCCAGTTTGCGCTTGGGGGTGCTGCCAAGGTCAATGGAGCGCACGTCGCCGGGTGGCAATGGGAGGACCACCTGAGCAAGCTGTTCCATGTCAGGGCTGAGGGTGTAGCGAGTTGAATTGTTGGGCGTGGAGACCAAGCTAATTTCTGCGCTTGTAGAGTGCCTGTAAGTAAGGTGAGCAAGGGCGTAGATAAAAATGTTGGAGCCATAAATTAACATGTATGGCTTTCGTAAAAGCCTCCGTAATTTACCTGTACAACGGAGTGAACGTGTGCTTGACCACGTCGTCGAGCTTCACCAGCTGGCCGCTTACCACGAATGGTTGATACACACCACCTGAATGCATTTATTCCGACGACAAGTCAACGGAAAAACATGGGTTCGTTCGGGACCAAAATAGCTACTAGCTTCTATCGTGCGCGTCCCGACTTAATTATTCCAGCGCCCACTCGCTCCCAATCATAGTTCGCAGGGTATCCGGCGCTATACCTACTCACTCGCGTATTGGCACTGCTCCTCCGTGTGCCAGAATTGACGAGGGTAACCATGGGTAGCTGCGTGTACGGCGTCGTCGGTCGACCAGGGCCGGGCAAGCCCCACTCCATAGCTCGAACGGCAGCGGCGGGCGGAGACCATGTAGGGCTGAGCCCCGAACAGCACTGCTCCTGCAGGCCGGATATGCGGTAGGTGCAGGTCGGATAGGAAGCAGGAAAAATATGAGTCGACCCGTAAGAACTGTTTCAGTTTCGGTTATTGCTGTCATTATTAGTGGCATGTTCCAGACTTTCTTTCATTTCGCCGTTGGCTTCTGTCCGACTCTTTTTGGCACGCTTAAATAGCTTGCGGCCTTCGCACTGTTTGGCAACGCGCCCTTGGCCTGCGGCTCCGAAGCCCAGTGCGGTAGTCGCTTGCGATCTGCTGTGCATATTCGTCGGCGTCAATTCGCAATGCTCCCACGCACCCAAATTTCTAGTCGGCAACCGACGTAATTAGACAATCGGCTGCCCCATCCACCTGCCTAAGTGCCGCTACATACGTACGCCGCTGCTCACCTGTCACCACCGCAGCGCCCGGGTCAGACGGGAGCAGCAGGGAGGTGGACTGCTGCGAGAGAGCCTCACGAACACGGCCCTGGAGGTACGGCGAGCGCGCGAAGCCCCCCGCCATCAGCACCTGCATACATGCGTGAAAAGCGATGCACTCGTGCGAAACCATGACGTCCAGAAGTTGGTACGTAATTTGTTTGGTAAAATGAATCATTCCGCTTTTGTGACAACAAATACATACGCTGCTGGCCGGGCCTGCTGCCCGCACCCTTACTTAATTTCGTACCACGCAGCAATGGACGCACCTTGTTGCAAGAGCTGCCCAGCTCTCCGCCTTCACGCATCACGTCGCGCATGAGGTTGGTGATCGTCTGAGTCACGGGCGCAAAGATCTGTTCCGCCACCACCTCAGCGGGCAGCACCAGCGCCATGTCCGCGCCCACCCAGCCGCGGTCATTTCTGGGAGTGGCTAGGGCCTGTAGTTATGGCACACATAGGCATAGGTAGGTAGGAGGGTAGTTTGTATATTTCAGCTCGCTGCGGTCGAGTCAACCGTGGCCATAGGAGAGCAAAGGAGGATTGTACGGCGAGTGCTTTCACGACGGCGTGCCCCCTCACCCGCAGAGCCTGCTGGCCCAGTATGTCCACCAGGCCCTGAGGCAGAGGCAGGCGGATGTCGTTGCGCCGTACACCAGCCACCTGGACGAGCTTCAGGAAGGGCCTGCTGCTGGTATCATTTGTTGTCGCAGGCGGCAGCGACGTTGGCGCCGGCCTGCTCCCCAGGAAGGACCGCTTGCTCAGCTCCCACCTAATAGAGAGATTGCAAGTGCGCACACACAAGTCGGTAATAGTTATTGTTACAGTGGGCTCCAGACCATAAAAGGTAGAGCCATCGGGCGCATCGCCTGACACTGAAAGAGACAAGGAACGCAAGTCGGTAGGTAATAAGCTAAAGTAACGGTTGGACGCTCCTCAATGGCGAGAGCAACAAATATTTGCGTCGGTGGCACGCCTTACTTGAACCTCGTCAAGTTGTGTCGGTAAGGTACTTTGACGGTCAATGCAATGGCGACAAACCCCGTTACGGATATGCGGACATCATTGGTCGCCATAAATCCATAGTCAGCCTCTATTTTACGCATACAAAAGTGGGGGCGGCTGCGACGACACAGGACCCTTCATGGCGGGCACTTTGTTCACGCATCCTGCGTGGGCACCCCTGCCTCTCGCTCACTTGCTTCGTAGCTTGGCCATCTCCCCCGGGTGCGCCTCCTTCCACGTATCCCACTTCCTTTCTCCAAGCAGCTCGCGAACATAGCGCCAGGCGGCGGCGTCCACATGCGCACCACCGGCCAGAGCGCCTGCAGCAGAAACGGGTTCATCAACCACGAACGAAGGAAGGCGGGGCCGGATGATATATGTTCAATGTGGTGCGAAGGGCTTTTTGCACACATGAATTCACTGTTAGGAAGGACACATGCAGCCCCCCCGTCGCCTTTCAGCAGTGTACTTGCTTGCTTGCGATGCCTTGGCAGCATCTCACTCAGCGTCTTTTTCAGTGTCAGGCGATGCGCCCGATGGTCTGGAACCCACTGTAATTGTTACAACAAAATCTCACTCACCTCGCCCCATCGCCGCCTCCTCCAGCCGCGCGGCCGCACCGGAGCCGCGCACGCGATGCAGCGTGATGTCCGCCGTACCGCCGCCGCAGTCCAGCACCAGCAGCACGTCACCGTCTTGCAGCTCGCTGGTCGTTGTGCCCGTGCTGAAGGAGCCGTCACTGCCTTCGACCACTGCATGCAGCGCAGCTCCCCTCGGCGCCTCCTCGCCCATCATGATGGCGGACAGCGCCGCCGCCTCCGGCTCGAGCGTGAGCAGCAACGAGCGCGAGTCCAGCCGGACTGTCAGACCTGAGGTTACCATAAGGTCAGTGGTGCGAAGACCAGTAAATGCTATGTCCCGCGCAGCATTTCAAAAAAGGTTGCCAATGTTCTGCACTGCAGCTGCCCCGTCTATCGCTGATTCGTCGCTCCCTAACCTGCTGCGGCAGCCGTAGAGATGATACCAGAAACTATCTATCCCGGCAGCCATCGCGCGATGTCCTGGCACACTATTGACTGGCCCGCGTTGGGACCGCAAGCAGCTATGGTATTTTCATACCGCCGCCGGGTGCTCTGGGTACCCGGACAGACGAGGAAGTGCTGCCGGCTGCACCGCACCTAGCTGGCTATCTAGCTACCTGCTCGATGGGCAGCCTCGCGCATCCGGGCCTTGGCCGCGTCGCTCCAAATCGCCGGCAGGGTCAGGCACCACACTGTCTCGTCCGTGTGGAGAGTGATGCCAGCGGTGCGCTTGAGGTTGTCGCGGATGTACCTGCGCAGCACGGGAATGCAAAGGAATATAAGTAAGGACGCGGTCAACGCAAATATCGGATTTGCCCTAATGACCACATATGATTGCCACGCGTACGCACCTGCTCGTTACATGACTGGAACCACATCGGTAGGTGCTGGACTACCGAGATATATAATAACCGCCAAAGGCATGTTCTTCGAGGGACATTCGCTATGTGACAGCAGATCTGTAGTTGGCACAACGCACGGCCGACTGATTGTGTATGGCGTACGATAACGGATCCATCCGAAGTAAGCCATCTCGCTTGGAAGCTTCCTGCCCTCATCAGCGCCCCAGCCATCCGTACTTACTTTCTCATCTCCGTCAGGTAATCCGCCACGGCCTGGACTCTGGTCACACCGGCCGGCAGGGGGCACACCGTGTCAACATCTGTCTCCGCGCCGTCCTCCAGCAGCAGCTTGAAGTTCTCTAGGTAGGCGTACGACTGCGTACGGCGCGCGGAAGCGGACATCTCGGACCAGCGCTTCCACGCGGTCCAGCCCCAAGCCACCTGTATGGCACGAACGTGTGTATGGACGGAGGGGGGGGGGAGGCCCTGGGCAAACATATGCACCCTCGGAGGCAGCACGAAGAAGGGTCGTGAAGGGCAACGTACGGCAGGTGACTCGAGAAGCCTCCGTCCGTTAATAGCACGTCTTCAACATATTATTGGATTAGACGAGGATTCGCTCTTAAGTTCCGTTGGTGGCTCGAGCACATGACGGCAATGGACGGCACTTCTTGCGGCGGGCACTATTCCATCGTGCTCGACTATGTACCGATGTACGTACGCTATTACAATTGTGCGATCTGACGGCAAGTGATGTGCGCCCATCCAGCCTGGTAACTGCACATGACATATGATGCCGTGCGAGCGTAGAGGCCTTTGGCCTTGCAAAGCATGGCTCGCTGCGGGAGCGAGAGCACGTGGTTGGTGCGTGGGTGCTGCTCATGTGCTGGGCTCGCTGCGGTTCTGCTTGACCGACCTCTACATACCCGCGACCCACGGGTCGGCACTCACCACCCTGCCGCCCTGGTAGAGCAACGCCGTGCGCGTCTTCGCGTCGGGTGCAGGCTGGTCGGGCCAGCGGTCGTGTAGGCCGACGCGCAGCGGGGCGGCAGCGGCTCCGGACCCACCTGCGCCAGCTGCACCCGCGCCGCTGCTGCCGAGTTTGCGGAAGGCGAACCCCGAGGCGTGCGTGCCGAAATCAATGCCTATCACTAGGCTGGGGGGAGGTAGTGCGGTCGCCGCCGAGGGCGCCGCAGCCGAGGGCATGGCTGGCTCTCGGCCCGCACCGGCTGGGTTGCTGACCTGGCCCCTGGCGTCGGCACTGGTGCTCTTACCGTGCACGTGTACCGTGTCCAAGGCACGGCGGAGCATTGCAAAGGGTTCAGATTTCTGCGAGAGATGGTGGCCTGCCTGCTGAAGCCGATCGTTATCCATCTCCGCCGCAGAGCGCGCTACGTACTGTGTATGCGCTTGGAAGCTTGCTGGCGGCCGCCCGACGAGCTAGCTAGCCAGCTTTTGCCAAAAGCGTGCCAAGACTTTATAATATGAACTAAGGCCTGCGGAATTGTGGAACATAACAAAGTGCGAGTGTGTCCGGTTTGGAAGATCCACCAAGCGCATCGCGCCCGACGTGGGTCCGCAGCACCGCCCGTGAGGGAGGGACCCGTGAGGCAGGGAGACAGCTGAGTCCAAGGACCTCTCTTTCGTGTAAGCGCACGCTTGCTCCGCAGCGGGTGGCAGTAATCGCATCAACCGTTCCGCACCGAGCAGTCGTATCATTATTGCTGGCGCATGGGCTAACATGAATTGCAACCCAGGGCCGTAGAGCTCGCACTACTTTGCCGGCTCGGCACACTAACTGTCAGTGCCAGGAATAGCTTGCACCAAGTTCCCGTTTAGTCGGACTCTATCCCTGGGCCCACCGATTGACCTGCATACGCCCGCCGGCCGTGGCTGCATAGCTCCCATCGGACCAACCTGCTCGATCTATCGCCACAGTGGCGTTCTGGAGGTGCGGCTGCCGGTCCATCTACAGCACGCAGCGACCGGCAGGCCTAGCCCGGCTCCCTTACTTCCTGAACAATATCGTCAAGCAAGTGATTTCACCGCTGACATCGCCCTCGCTTGCTCGTGCGTTTCGGACGTATCTGCCACCGCAGGCGGCGCAGCATCCGCGACTCCGCTCGTGGCCCCGTTGCTGTCCCCACAGATCCCCGCCGAGACGTTATGGACGGCCAAGAGCTGCTGGCCAGGCTGCGGCGAAGCCGCGATAACCTGGGCGAGTTGCGGCGCGAGCATGCTGACTTGCAGCGCCGGCAAGCTGAGGTGGAGGACGACCTGACTGCTGGTGTCTCGGGCCTTTTGGCCACCAATGAGACCCTGGGGGACAAGGTGCGTGGGCTCAGCTTGGGGCTGGGAGCCATGGGCCATGGTCATGCAGCGCTGGCTGCGTACCTGCCTGCCTGAGCGTGTGTTGCTCGTCCTCATTTACCAAGAGGATCTATCCATCGATATTCGCCGAAAGTTATGTGGCTTAATCCGCATCGCCTACTTTCCGCGTATGTCATTCCCTGGCAGGTGAGGGAGCTGGAGGAGAAGCTGGGCGCTGCCGTCAAGGAGCAGTCAAGGTTGCAGGTAGGCAGCAGGCAGGGCAAAGCAGGAAGGACTGTTCGTGTTTTCGAAAAACGCTCTGGAAAAGGACTCACATTGGATGATGTTATTTGTCTTACGATAATTACGCTTGTATGCATCCTCCACGGGGCATATATCCGCGCACTACAGTTCGGCATCGCATTAGTAATAGTACAGCAATAGCGCCTAGGTAGGTCAGAGGTAGGGCTGTCGTCAACATGGTCATCTACCTGAAGGCATGCGCGTACTTTATAGCATGATTAAGACAGGTTGTTGTAGTTGTAACGGTTGTTGTTGAACACAGGTGCATTACCTCGTTGCTTACTTCATGGTACGCCACACGCAACGGCATTGTTGATGAACGCAGAAGGACTTGAAGGAAGCGGAGGAGGAGCGGGCTTGCGTCATCATGAGGCATCGCCAGGAGGTATGTACGGTGTACGACCAGCATGCAAGGTATTCGTACGGCCGCAACAACGAGTATTGTTGCTGCTGTACACTAACGGGAAGGCTACGAACAGCTCGGACAGTTCGAACCCCGAGCGAAGGAAGGATGCACGCCGCCATGCAAAACCCCTTGAACACATACCGGAGGCTGCGAACAAGCGCCGTCTGTACCACTACTGTCGGCAGCAAATTGCAGTGTGGTACCGGTGCCTTCTCCTTATGATCCCCATGCACGCATCGTATGGGCTCATTACGTGAGCGTGTGACGCACAAACCCCACCATGCCCTCCCCAGGTGGAGGCGGCAGAGATGGATAACGATGATATGGCACAGCGGCTTCAGCAGGCAGGCCACCATCTCTCGCAGAAACCTGAAGTGCCCCAGGCATCGCCCTTTGCAATGCTCCGCCGTGCCTTAACCGGACACGGTAAGAACGCCAGTGCCGACACCAAGGGCCAGGTCAGCAACCCAGCCGGTGCGTCCGTGGGGGTTGCAGCCCAGGGCAGCACGGGGGGCAGTGCAGCGCTCATGGCGGCGCCCGCTGTGCCCCTTCCGCCGGTGCTGCCGCTGGACCCTGCGCATCTGCTTGTGGAGGCCGACCTGGATGTAGGCTTCACCCGCTCCGACATTCACCACCAGGTCCACGAATTTGGCATGGCCTTGCACTGGGTGAGGTACCGGTAGTTGCGCGTAAGGGCTAGTAGATAAGTATTGACGACCCATCATCTGAACAACCTAGGATTGCCCTACCTCGTATGCATGGCTGGGCGTGTGAGGGTCCGCACAGGCGTGTGTGGTCCGAGCCTGACTGTCTTACGTTGCGCGCCCCGCCGCCGCAGGTAGCACTGCTTGAAAGTGCCTTGGCTGCCATCCTTTTGTTTTAGGCCATCCTCAAATTAAACCGCCAGGAACCTATTAGGAATCGCTCGCGCTATGTGCTATTGCCCCCGTTGCTCCATGTGACTTGCCACCACAGCTCAGCTGCAACGAGGATGCCCTGCGTGAGGCGACGTCGGGGCTCGTCACGATTGCGGAGCAGTCCGCCATCCCTGAAGGCGCGGCTATCGCCACTTTAAACAAGGTGCTTGGAGCAGAAAGGCCATCATTCCTCAGCCACGTGCTAATGTTCTGGCTGAAGGACAACGTCTGGGCGAATCCGCTGCACTATCTGGGCTCCGAGCTGACGCTGGGCGCTCTGCCGGCCCCGGTTGTCTCTGAGCAGAACCTGCTGTCTCTCTTGAGGAGTCACACCGCGCGCCGGTGGCTGCCCGTCGTACGCAGCGTGGTGAAATCGGTGACCGATGCGGAGGAAACTGGTGACCTCCGCGGCTGGCAGATGCACCTGCAGCCTCAGCTCGGGCAGCAGGCCCCTGCCGCCATCGCAGCTGTAGGACTTGCCATCGAGAAGGTCGCAGACGGCCTGGCGTTCTGGCTCCGCAACTTTCCTACAGCTGCAGCGGCTGCCAAGCGCAGTCCGATCTTCCACGCTCTGTTCTTGCGGGCGCTGCACTTGGGCCTTATGGTCCTCGCCGCGCACCCGCTGCTGCGCCTGTATGTGGCGACTCCGCAAATACAAGTCCCGGCGGACCAGCGGACGGTGGCACTGAACCCCAGCAGCCAGGAGTCCCGCAGGCCCGTGCTCTTCGACGCTGCCTCTCCGGGCTTCGTTAAGCACGCCGGAGGCGACAGCTTCGTCCTGTGTAGCGTCCAGCCGGGAGTGTGCTTTGACGCCCAGGCAGTGGCGGACGCGGCAGCTGCATTGGGGGCCAGCAATGACCCTGCCGCTTTGGTGGTTGTCAAGGAGGAGGTGGTGTCGTGGGCGTGGTCTCGTCCGGCGCAAGGTGGCGGTGTTCGTGAGGGGTCGCAGCGCCCCAAGTCCGCGGGTGGGGCTCCGATGGGTGCTGCCGCAGCCGGAAAGTAGCGCAATACCCTTGGAGGTCCATACTGTGAATACCGGCAGTGAGTAATGAAGAATCACTACTGCCTTTGTACACTGTATGCAGCAATGTCTGAGGACATGGTCTGTCCAGGTCTGCCATGCACGGTGTTAAAATCATACGCCACCCGGCCTGGTTGAATGGTGCCACTACACTCATTCTTACGTCTGCCCGGGGAGAATGCCTGCTGCCTGCTTGCTGGCTGGGAGTTCAGTCTCCGGTTGAAGTATATTCCGGGTGCTGTATTAGCGTCTCATTATCGGTAGTTGGTTTAGGCCCAATTTGCACCAGAGGGGTCCGAGGGCCGCTGAACGGTATGTTTGAATGGGTCATTTACAAGGCAACTTATGAGTACCGGTAAGTACATGACTACTGCTGTGGCCATTGGAATGGCGAATTTACTTTGCCACATCATTTATGCTCGTCGTCTCGTTATGTCCCTCGTGCAAACTTCGAAGCCATAAAGTCAATAATGCAACCTATATTCGTATGTGCAAGCTTAGGATTGACTGCATGGGAACGTGAGAATCCTGGAGGACCACCCTATCTTCTGTGTTCTATCTGGTTCTATCTAGGCCCTGGCAGGATTTAAGTGCCGAACGAATGGAATCAGCCGTACTGACATGCATGGCGTAATCGTTATCTCATAACGTCAATGAGAACATATACCGGTAATTAATACCGGTATAGGGGCAGCTTGCGCGAAGTAACGCCAACACGCCATGCACCCAGTCTGCCATGCCTCTTTTTGCAACATGCTGATTTCGCGCATACAACCACATGTGTTAAAACTATCCAGACATGTGTAGGACATTTCGGTGTCAATCGTTTCGCGCCTTCGCCGGCTTCTGCCGTATTCGCGCCTTTTCTGCGATGACATGCAAAGCATAAACGATCCTTCCAGCTTTGCAAGAAGTTAGCTCCACTTGGGCAATCATTTATGGTGCTTGTGTCGAAAACATCTAATACCACTGAAGTGTGGTAACAGCAGCCCTTAACTTAGGAGGCAATCGTTCTGTATTGCATCTAGCATTACACATCGGTAACTATGGCTGACAGTGTGGCTGTGCTGGACTATGGCAGCCGCTGGCTGAAAGCAGGCTGGGCGTACAACTTTCCCACCGACGAGGAGCCTCGATACATGACACCCAGTGCTGTTTATGTCGACCAGGAGAAGACGGGAGAAATGTCAGAGGATAGCGGCAGCGCCGAGTTGCAACGTCCAATACGCGCCGGCAAGATCGTTAACTGGGACCAGTTCGAATCGCTTGCTTACTACGTGCTGTATGAGCTCATGGGCTGGGAGCTAGGCAATGAAGGCAATATTATGTTGTGTGAGCCACTCCTGACCGGCCGCACGGACCGCGAGACCTTGACGCAGCTGATGTTCGAGGTCTTCAATGTCACGGGCCTTTTCTGCCAGAATCAGGCCGTGCTGTCCCTATTCGCCTTGGGGCGTACCAACGGTCTTGTCATAGACATCGGTCACGACAAAATTGACGTGGCCACGGTCACGGAGGGCCTGGTCAACCCGACCAGCGTGCGGCGCCTTGAGTACGGCGGCGCGCATCTCACACAGTACCTGCAGCGCCTTACAGCAGAAGCGGCAGGCGGTGGCTCCGCTCAGCCCCTCAGCGAGGAAGCGGCGGAGGCGCTGAAGGAGCTGTGCGCGATGTGCGCGAAGTCGGAGGCGGGCTTCACCAGCGCAGCCGAGTCAGCAGCCCCTGAGGTCTTCCAGCTGCCAGACGGCCAGGAGTTTAGGGTGCGCGGTGAGGGCCTGCGCGTTGGGGAAGCGCTCTTCCAGCCCACCGCGCTGCTGGGCGTCCGTGGCCCCAACATCGCAGAAGCCGCGGTAGACAGCGCAGCCTGCCTGATCGAGCCGCTGCTGCGCAAGGTCATGTACGAGAACCTCCTGCTTGTCGGCGGCGGCAGCATGATCCCCGGCTTGTCGTCCCGCTTCGTGTCGGAGGTTCGCTCCATGCTGCCGCATTCCGCAAATGCCGCCGTCTGCCCGACGCCGGAGTACATGCCCTCGCCCAGCGTCCCTCGCGACGCCGCCTGGGTGGGTGGTGCCGTACTGGCCAAGGTGGCGCTGATCCAGAACCACTTCATCGTGAAAGCAGACTACGACGAGGCGGGCCCGGCTGCTGTGCACCGCCGCTGCTCTTAAGAAGAGGGTTGCTGGCGCTGCAGTGGCGATAGCAGCAGCGGCTGAAAAGGCGGAGCAGCAGCGGCTGAAAAGGCGGAGCAGCAGCGGCTGAAAAGGCGGAGCAGCAGCAGTGGCGGCAGCAGTGGCGGCAGCAGCGGCGGCGGCAGCAGTGGCAGCAGCGGCGGCAGCTGCGGCGGCAGCAGCAGCAGCAGCGGCGGCAGCAGCGGCGGCAGCGGCGGCAGCGGCGGCAGCAGCGGCGGCAGCGCTTGCGGGCCTGTGCCAGTGCGCTATCAACGGGGGTGGCGGTTGAGGAGCTGGGTGCTGTGACCATGACCGTCGTATATGAGACGGGACCGCAGTTGAACACTGCCAAACAAGTACCGTGGTTTGCGGCGCGCAGGGGGCACTGCACAGCGACGGTCGCGTCGCCTCTTGCCGCCGCAAGGGTTTTGGACATGGCCTCATAGCCCACTTTCATCTTGTTGTGGTTGGACCGTTGAACCTGCAGCGGTGGCGTCGCTGGAGGAGCATCAGCTTCGTACGATTGCCTGGCATCACGGTTGACCCAAACTTGTTGTTTCGCAATAATGCTTTCCCTTCGGATTGCGATCCGATTATGAGTGTAGTCCGTTGCTGTCCCCACAGATCCCCGAGACGTTATGGACGTCCAAGAGCTGCTGGCCAGGCTGCGGCGAAGCCGCGATAACCTTGGCGAGTTGCGGCGCGAGTATGCTGACTTGCAGCGCCGGCAAGCTGAGGTGGAGGACGACCTGACTGCTGGTGTCTCGGGCCTCTTGGCCACCACGCAATGAGACCCTGGGCGACAAGGTGCGTGGGCTCAGCTTCGGTTGGGGCTGGGAGGCATGGGCCATGGTCATGCAGCGCTGGCTGCGTACCTGCCTGCCTGAGCGTGTGTCGTCCTAATTTACCTAGAATTTACCTAATTTACCTATCCATCGATAATTTACCTATTTACCTACCGGTAATTTACCTAATTTATCTATCCATAGATAATTTACCTAATCTACCTAATTTACTTAACTTACCTAATCTACCTAATTTATCTATCCATCGATATCCGCCGAAAGCCATGTGACTTAATCCGCATCGCCTACCTTCCGCGTATGTCATTCCCTGGCAGCAGGTGAGGGAGCTGGAGGAGAAGCTGGGCGCTGCCGTCAAGGAGCAGTCGAGGTTGCAGGTAGGTAGAAGACAAAGCAGGAAGGACTGTTCGTGTTGCTCGAGTAACGCTCTGTAAAGGAGCTCACATTGGATGATGTTATTTGTCTTACGATTACGCTTGTATGCATCCTCCAAGGGGCATATACGTATCCGCGGTCAAAACGGCAGTGCAGTTTGCAGACGATGCGGAGGTGGTGATCGATAGCCTTCAGTCGGTGCCAGATGTCCTCAAGTATTCGAGGGCCCCGGGGCAGCAGCTTAATTGACGCCTGGTGAAGTACTGTCGGTGGGTGTTGCGGGTGGCTGCGGTTGGGCCATCACGGGGCTCGAGGTAGTTGTTGTAACGGTTACAGCGGGTTCCAGACCAAAAGGTATAACCATCGGGCACGTTGCCTGACACTGAGAAAGACGGAGGAGACAGAGACCGACGTGCACCTGAACAAAGGCAAACCACCAGAACACCGATCGACAGGCCGTAGGCAAGAAGAGCAGCAGCCAGCACCCCAGGGGGAATTTGCACTAGAGGCTCCCCTATCAGGAACCGACCACCAACCAACCTTACAGCCCAGCAACCGACGAACCAGTGAAGCGCCGCAACGATGCAAGCATCGGGACCGTCCGCCTCCCATCCCGAAAAGCACGGACCCCAAGCAAGCAGGGCTCAACGCGCAGATAGACACGGAAAGTAAGAAGCAAGGGAGACCCCAGCCCCCCAAAAGCCAACCCGGACCGATCACGAATCCACCAGTACCTCAGCCGGTCCTCCGCACACAAGGCGACTGGCGACAACCCGCAAAAAAGGATGCCGAGGCCCCACTGCATCCCAGCCTTTCTGGGGAAGCCCCAACGCAGCAAAGCCCCTCAGAAGGGCCCAAATAAAACTCCACCACCCCACGGCGAATGGCACGATCCAGGAGACCACTTCCCGGAGTAAGAGGGGGACCACCAGCCCCCGCCCTTTTCAAAGCCGCAGACATAAACCGGCGCCCCACCTCCATGGCAGTAATAGCCGCCAGGATTTTTACATCCCAGACGCAGGGCTGCACCCCGGGGGGTGCCTGCACCAACCAGACTTGCGCCCGTGTCAACCCTGCACCGAGCTGGGTGATTTACGGGCAGCAAGTCTGCCGAGACTGCCCGCGGTGGCGGAAATGGCTCGCTTGACCTGTGGCGGGCTACCTACCACAGAGGCACTCCGTGTACGCCTGTGACGATACGATCCCTGACTGCCGACAAGACTACTGGCCAGGCGCTACTGGGAACGAGTTGAGAAGCAAGGCCGCGACCCCCTACCTCTCAGCGGCTCCAGCGCAGCGATTCGATTATGATGCGTTAGTGCTGCGGGTGATCTTTCTCATGCGATTCCAGGAGTCTCGCACGGGGCTTGTTGTCTAGCTCAAGACTTTACAGTGCACAGTCTGGAGCCGAAAAGCGGCCATAGTGGCCCGCTTTCGGCCTTTAAATAGCACAAACACACGTGACGAAAGTTCGACACATAGGGCCCTACTCTTACCCAACATACGAAACTCGTCCAAAGAAACCACAAACTACACACTCCGACTGCACAGAACGTCGTTTCTATCATACCAGGTAGACAACAGACACAGCTCCGCTGATAATAGGGCTGAAAACACCCACCGCGCGCCTGTTTGTGCGACACTCTGTTCCCGCCAAGTGGAAGGTGGGAATCGATCGCGCTACGATCACACTCGTACCGCGACGCGGCACAGGGACCTACTACAACCCAAACGAAGTAGAACTAACGCGCTAATGACTAATGATGGCTTGGACGGTAATTTGTCGATGACGGTGAAATGACGTGACATGGGTCTCGAGTTGGGCAATCACTGATTGAGCCACCGGGCAGAACCAAACTTGGTGCAGGCGGGGGGTAACCTCTCCTGGACGCTCCCCAGCCGGCACACCACATCCACAGGGGGCCGCCGCTACCGTCCTCATATGAGAGTTCCCGAGAAGGGGGATCCCATCCACAGACAGCCGCCACCACCCCTCCGTATAGGCAGGCTCCCACTTCATGCCAGACCAGAGCCGCCGAAACACTTGCTGCAGGGCATTCAGGGCCGCTGGCAGGACAGGCCCGGTACCCCCAAGCGCTTCGCGCACAAACATCTCATGCGCGCGCGTCCCGCCGGGCGTCCGCGATCTCGACCAGCTGCACAGCCGTCCCATACCGAACAGTCATCTCCCTCAGCGCCAGTGGCGCCCCACCGCCCAACCGCCACCCCAAGCGTGTGGTGAGCATAAAAGAAGTACTTTTACAGTGGGTTCCAGACCAAGATGACGCAGTCGACCACAGCGCTTTATCTACCGTTTACTAATGTTGGGGCGGCCCCTGCGGTGGCCTGGTCCGCCGCTCTGTGCTGGGCACCTTTCCTTGGAGCCCCCGCCTCACGTTCTCGCCGTTTCAATGAACGTGCTCAGCAGAATGTACTTTTTACGTGGTGCAAGGTGCGGCCGTGTGGCTAACTTCACCACATCGTACCGCCCGAAAGGGCCGGCATCTACTCTGACAGTCAAGCATTACAACAAGCAAGTATCGCTTCTATGGTCCTCGCCGAATACATTTGTTCACGTACAGTGTGGCATGGCGACGGACAATGGCACACGGCAATATAAACACTTGCAAACCTTCCGTGACACCCCTATGAGCATAGTATCCGCGTTTTTCCTTACTGTGACCGTTTGTAAATCCTCCCTGGAGTCACAAACGGTCACAGCAAGAAAAAACGCGGATACTATGCTCCGCCGCTAGACGTCTCGTCTATGTAAAGCTGTTGTAGGCTGCATCTAAAGGTGTGGTCGCGAACCATAAACCTATGCGACTTGTTGTTGGCCTATCGCCTTTATCACCTCTCCGTTGTTGATATATCGCGTCTATCGCCTCTATCGCCTCTATGCGATTCTCCGTAGAGAATAATATACACACATTAGAGATCGCAGTGCGGCAATTGCAGCGCTAATGAACGTAGACGGTGAATGGCTTGGCGCATGGGAACCTTTACTGCACTTGGGAATGACTCTCCTTAACAGCTGCTCCATTCAATGGCTCTCGCATTGAATTTTGGTAAAGATGGAGGTATGCCCGATAGGGTACGTAGCGCTAAGCTCAACGGCCAGGCTGCAATCGGCATAGGCGTCGCGTTAATTACGAGGTACACAGTAAGCATATGGAAAATTTTCACACACATGATCCTGCTTTGCGGAGGAACAATGAAAATATTTTGCGGTGGCTCCAGGGAAAGTACTCGACAGAGGACGCGTCAGAGCAGGCGTGCGGGTTGCTGTGATGCTAACTAGAATTAGCACTATCGCATGAGCATATTACGCCAAGAGTTATATATAGCATAAAGAGGACGCGTGCGTGCCCAAGTAAGTGCCAATTAAGATTCCTTATTTCCGTTCATGCTTGCTCAATTAAGATGCCTGCATTCTCTTCCAGTATTCAAGTTCCCTTTGCTCTTGCAGTGTTGTTCAAGGGTCACTTCCGCACTCATATTGCGTGTGTAAACACGAAGGTGGAGTTCAGGATCAGAAATAACTACGAGGTCATAGCAACCTTTACTTGCCAAGGCCAGAAGCACACATTCCACATGAAGAAGTGGGCCAAGACATGCGAGACGGTTCAGTCCGCGACCAGCTCATTTAACTACTTTACCGGTCTCGTCATTGACAAATTCCAGCGGTGCAGCGACTTCGGGACAGCAGCAGTTGAGGTTAGGAACGGTGGACAGGTGATCACAGTCGAGCAGACCGCGGAGCAAATTCTCAACGTCATTAAGTATGCTGCAAGGGAGGTCTTCATTTGCGCCGAGGCCATCATCAAGAAGTATCGTCGCACAGTATTGGACTACGCCATCTTTCACAGGGAGCGATCCAAGGGCAAGCCCGACACCTATGAGGCGTACATCCACTTGGTGGCATGCCTCTGCCTTGCTCACTCCAACTTCCAGGCTCCAGATGTGGACTACCCACTGGTCGACTTCTGCCTCGATGAGCGGGTCTTCAACCCCGACGCGTTAACTGGCATAGTGGCAGATCTAGAGGAGGAAGAGGCGGTCGCGGAATGAGCGGTTGTGTGCTGACGGACTAGCTGATGCTCTGCCAGAGTTGCCACGGCGCACAAAGGGCTTGCAGGTGTGGGACCGGAGAGCGTGGTGGACATGATAGGATGTGATGCTGTGTCTTAGCAACGTGTTGTGCACTATACAACAGCCGGGAATCGCTTTGCGAACGGCTGAAGGCTAGCGAAAACGAATTACGGATACCCTGGCGCCTTGCCCACTGAAGATGCCAGGTGGCTTGAATCTGCCGTACGGAAAGCAGCTTCTGACGTTTCCCTACCATGCGTCATCTTACTGCGAGATGTATTGCCGAAACAAAATGGTGCAAAATTCCTGAAGCTCGCACGCTCGTCCGTCGTACCAGTCTGAATTAGTGTGGCGCGAATCCGCGCGGTCGCATGAGGTGCCGACGGGACATCTCCCAATCCTGTAACAGCACCTGTCTCTCTGCGCCCCCGCCGAAAGGTAAGACTGGCACGGCGGAAAAGAGTGTCAACAGAGCCGCGGGCGGGAGGGCGGGAATCGCGGCGCCGACTTGCGATCTCGGGTCCGATCCCTTTTCTCGCTCCCAGGTGGCTTACATTCAAATATGTTGGAGTAACGAGGCTCCAGCGTCACCAGGCATGCAATTCAATTACGCCTCAAATCGCTCCGACTCCGGCCGCTTTTCTGCAACACCGCTAAGTGTCAATTTGCGATCCTTTCTACCTGGAAATGCCGCCGTTTAATACCGCCAGCTCCGCACTCGGGACCTTGGAGCCACCCCGGCAGCAGCAACCGCTAACTGGCCTAGCTCTGCCCCCCGCCCTCGCCGACCCTAGCCTCTCAAACCCTACGAGGACTAGCCCGGGCGGGGTCGACCTGCAGCAGTGGGAGCCTGACGCCTGGCTCCGTGTTCAGACCGCGGGTCGGGAGTTGTCAGGGTGGCTCGCCCGCTCCTCCCGCAACCTCCGACCGCAACGACCTCTTATTTATTTGCAAAGCCACAGGCTTCCCGATCACGCGGCCACCTGTCCACTGACTCCACCGGCTTCCCGCTGCCCCTGCCTGATGCAGCCAGGCGGTACCGTGCCGCCTACACACTCCGCATTGAGCAGCTCGACACCAAGGTAGCCCATGGCGTCCGAGCACACTCGATCCTGCTCCGGCCAACGGCAGATTCCAGCACTTGCTCCGTACGTGCCATCGCCCGTTACCTGGCCGCAATGGAGACCCTGCTCGCCCTAGCCAGCCGTTTCCCTGCTGGACCAACCCTTGGCCACCTTCGCCGACCCCCCGTACAGTGCCTCCGCCGTGGACGCCCGACACCGCCAACACCTGCGGAGCATGGGCCTATACACGGGTGGCGCGGCCCACAGTGTCCTCCGTGGTACCATCCAACCCACCCGCCACGAAGGACCCCGGGCCCCAGGCCCGGGGGAACGGGGCGCCAACAGCAACGAGCGTGAACAGGGCGGGAGGGAGGGGCGTTCGCGAGGATGCATAGTGGAAATGATTCGAAAGATAGCGGCAATTTACTGAGGAGAAGCGAGGTTACGCCAGACACACGTGGGCAGCACGAAAATACCTAGCGGAATACACAATGTCTCATTTTTCTGAAGTGCCGGTACTTGCATAGGGCCCGCAATAAAGGGGAACCTCCAAGGCCGAGCGACCGTACATGGATAAGGCCCGCGTAGGGAGCCGGGTTGTTGTAACGGAAGGCAGTAGAATGGACCCTGCCTTCATCACTAGGATTCGCATGAGTTAAGCGTATCTTCAGCCTCAGTCCGTGGCAATGTCGACTGGCATTCGAGGCGTACAGTGACGCGGACTGGGCGGGAGACCTGGGCACACGCCGCTCAACCACCGGATACGTTTTCAAGCTGAACGGCGCGGCAGTGAGCTGGTCGAGCAAGCTGCAAGCTACAGTGGCGGCTTCGTCAACGGAGGCGGAGTACCAGGCGTCAGCGAGCGCGTGCCGTGAGGGCTTATGGCTTCGCAAGCTGGTTGGTGACTTTGGGATGGGATTGGAGACCATCCAGGTTTTGGGGGACAACCAGGCGGCGCTCAGCCTGATCCGGAACCCAATTGTTTCGGGGCGCTCAAAGCACATCGACGTGCTTCATCATTTTGTGCGGGAGCGAGAGGCGCGTGGGGAGGTGAAGTTCACGTACTGCCCTACTGATAGCAATGTGGCAGACGTATTCACGAAGGCGCTGTCGGAGGGAAAGTTCGTGCAGTTCCGCGCTGAGCTGGGCGTGCGCTGAAGGACGCAGAGATGCTTGAGGCAGTTTTTGTCAAGGAAGGCTATTTTCTGTCGGTTAGGAATTGGCAGGTTTACTGACCACGGGGGTGTGTTGAAATGTGGTCAGCGGCCTATCTACCTTGGGCCTAAGCTTTGTACGGCAGAGTCGGTCCTGGACTATGTTGGGACCGTCTGCTGAGGAAAGAAGTGTCTGGAAATAGGAAGAACACAAGGGGGATGTTCTAACCAGCGCTATTTGTTTTGTTGTAACGGTTACAGTGGGTTCCAGACCAAGAGGTAGAACCATCGGGCGCATCGCCTGACACTGAACAAGACGGAGGAAACAAATACCGACATGCACCGAAACAAAGGCAAACCACCAGAACACCAAGTTGACAGGCCGTAGGCATCCAGAGCGCTATTGTAAGGATAACGGATCTCACTCGGGTCGGAGATAAGAGCATTCGGCACACCACCTTTTAAGCATGAGCCGAGATATTTGATGGGCCTTACATGCCGTTAGTTTCGGTTGGACGTAATTGCTACGTCATCAACAAGCTTCATTGGCAATATGGTAACGGGACACTCAGTAAGTACAGCTTGTTCGCCAGGTATACGTGCTTGAGAGTCATGCCTGGCTGTCGTTCTGGAATTGAACCAGGCGGCCCCACCTGCGCCGGCAGGATCCATTGCAGGGGCAGTGTGAGTCCTGGCCTCGTGTTCCGTGCCGGAGAGGACGCTGCTGCTTATGCGGACCACCTCGCTGGACAAGAGCGCTATCATGCTGTCAAGGTTGTCTGGTTCTAGGTCCGCGTTGTCAGGCGGTGAGGCCGCATACATCTTGAATTCGGATGCGTTGTCATGCCCCAGGTGTTGCATCTAGTGCCCCTGACACTTGTACGGCCAGCACCGGCCCTTTTGACGCCTTCTAGGCAGGTGATGCCGACCGGGGCCTCGGCGTGCAAAGTAGGCTTTCGAACGGTTGAAAACCTAGCAAGATTCGTTGTACGTACAAGGCAACTAACTTCTACCCGTCACCGCATGGGGTCCCTACGGCTAGGTACGCATTGGGAAAATACCCAACCATACCGCCATTCGTGGTGACCTAACATACAGGTTGGCGATGCAATAGAACCCAAGAGCGGATACCCGCACATCCAAAAGCCCACAGCCAGAAAACATTTCCAACACCCTTGGACAACAAAGAAAATTGGACCCGCAACAAATAAAGAACCACTCTGAGTGGGGCGCCTAATGGGGCTGGGGATCAGCATGACGAAATATTTGCGTATGGGCTTCCGTACCGGTAGGAAACTCCCCCCATCCCCCATTCACCCCCTTGAGAAGCCAAATCGTGATGTCAACGACGATCACCAGCCCCCGCGGATGCCCAGGTACACAAGCCTGAGACTCAGTGGACTTGAGGCTCCATGGGGGTGAATTTCCGTCAGACCCTTAGAATCGGGTCCAGTACAGTACGCTATGCTCGATTTCGCCTCCTCGCCGTTAAGGCGGGGAATCTGCCTGGAGCCACAAGGAGTATTGTTGCCTTACAATAACGGTGGACAAAGGCGGTGTTGGCACCCTCCAATTAATGTTAGCAAGCATGCAGTACTGCATGTTAGCAAGCATGCAGTACTGCATGTCAGCAAGCATGCAGTACTGCATGTCAGCAAGCATGCAGTACTTCATTCCGAGCTCCAGCAATAGCGCCCCTCGTAGGTCAGAGGTAGGGCTGTCGTCAACATGTTCATCAACCTGAAGGCATGCGCGTACTTTATAGCATGATATGATGAACACAGGTTGTTGTTGTAATCGTTACAGTGGGCTCCAGACCTTAAAAGGTAGAGCCATCGGGCGCATCGCCTGACACTGAAAAAGACAAGGAAAGCAGAGAAAACCGACGGTTCCGAAAGACAAACCACCCAGAGCCTCACAACCGAGAGCCCAGAGGAAACAGGTTGTTGTAGTTGTAACGGTTGTTGTTGAACACAGGTGCATTACCTCGTTGCTTACTTCATGGTACGCCACACGCAACGGCATTGTTGATGAACGCAGATGCACTTGAAGGAAGCGGAGGAGGAGCTAGCGGGCTTGCATCATCATACATGAGGTCGTACGGTACGACCAGCATGCAAGGTATTCGTGCGGCCGCAGGAACGAGTATTGTTGCTGCTGTAAATTGGTGGGAAGGCTACGAACAGCTCAGACAGCTCGAACTCCGCGCGAAGGAAGGATACGCGCCGCCGCCATGCAAAAAACCTAAAACCCTAAACACATACCGGAGGCTGCGAACAAGCGCCGTCTGTACCACTACTGTCGGCAGCAAATTGCAGTGTGGTACCGGTGCCTTGTCCTTATGATCCCCATGCATGCATCGTATGGGCTCGTTACGTAAGCGTGGGGGCTACCATGTGACGCACAAGCCCCACCATGGCCTCCCCAGGTGGAGGCGGCAGAGATGGATAATGATGATATGGCACAGCGGCTTCAGCAGGCAGGCCACCATCTCTCGCAGAAACCTGAAGTGCCCCAGGCATCGCCCTTTGCAATGTTCCGCCGTGCCTTAACCGGACACTGTAAGAACACCAGTGCCGACACCAGGGGCCAGGTCAGCAACCCAGCCGGTGCGTCCGTGGGGGGTGCAGCCCAGGGCAGCACGAGGGGCAGTGCAGCGCCCGTGGCGGCGCCCGCTGTGCCCCTTCCGCCGGTGCTGCCGCTGGACCCTGCGCATCTGCTTGTGGAGGCCGACCTGGATGTAGGCTTCACCCGCTCCGACATTCACCACCAGATCCACGAATTTGGCACGGCCTTGCACTGGGTGAGGTACCGGTAGTTGCGCGTAAGGGCTAGTAGATAAGTATTGACGACCCATCATCTGAACAACCTAGGATTGCCCTGCCTCGTACGCATGGCTGGGCGTGTGAGGGTCCGCACGGGCGTGTGTGGTCCGAGCCTGACTGTCTTACGTTGCGCGCCCCGCCGCCGCAGGTAGCACTGCTTGAAAGTGCCTTGGCTGCCGTCCTTTTATTTTAGGCCATCCTCAAATTAAACCGCCAGGAACCTATTAGGAATTGCTCGCGCTATGTGCTATTGCCCCGTTGCTCCCCGTGATTTGCCACCGCAGCTCAGCTGCAACGAGGATGCCCTGCGCGAGACGTCGGGGCCCGTTACGTTCGCGACGCGGTCTGCCATCCCTGAAGGCGCGACTAACGTCACTTTAGACAAGGTGCTTGGAGCGGAGAGGCCATCATTCCTCAGCCACGTGCTAATGTTCTGGCTGAAGGACAACGTCTGGGCGAATCCGCTGCACTATCTGGGCTCCGAGCTGACGCTGGGCGCTCTGCCGGCCCCGGTTTCCTCTGAGCAGAACCTGCTGTCTCTCTTGAGGAGTCACACCGCGCGCCGGTGGCTGCCCGTCGTACGCAGCATGGTGAAATCGGTGACCGATGCGGAGGAAATTGGTGACCTCAGCGGCGGGCAGATGCACCTGCAGCCTCAGCTCGGGCAGCAGGCCCCTGCCGGCATCGCAGCTGTTGGACTTGCCATCGAGAAGGTCGCAGACGGCCTGGCGTTCTGGCTCCGCAACTTTCCTACAGCTGCAGTGGCTGTCAAGCACAGTCCGATCTTCCACGCTCTGTTCTTGCGGGCGCTGCATCTGGGCCTTATGGTCCTCGCCGCGCACCCGCTGCTGCGCCTGTATGTGGCGACTCCACAAATGCAAGTCCCGGAAGACAAGCGGACGGCGGCGCTGGACCCCTGCAGCCAGGAGTCCCGCAGGCGCGTGCTCTTCGACGCTGCCTCTCCGGGCTTCGTGAAGCATGCCGGAGGCGACAGCTTCGTCCTGTGTAGCGTCCAGCCGGGAGTGTGCTTTGACGCCCAGGCGGTGGTGGACGCGGCAGCTGCATCGGTGGCCAGCAATGACCCTGCCGCTTTGGTGGTTATCAAGGAGGAGGTGGTGTCGTGGGCGTGGTCTCGTCTGGCGCAAGGTGGCGGTGTTCGCGAGGGGTCGCAGCGCCGCAGGTCCGCGGGTGGGGGTCCGCTGGGTGCTGCCGCAGCCGGAAAGTAGCACAATACCCTTGGAGGGTCCATACTGTGAATGCCGGCAGTGAGTAATGAAGAAACACTGTTGCCCGTTGTACACTATATGTGGCAATGTCTGAGGACATGGTCTGTCCAGGTCTGCCATGCACGGTGTTAAAATCATACGCCACCCGGCCCGGTTGAATGGTGCCACTACACTCATTCTTACGTCTGCCCGGGGAGAATGCCTGCTGCCTGCTTGCTGGCTGGGAGTTCAGTCTCCGGTTGAAGTATATTCCGGGTGCTGTATTAGCGTCTCATTACCGGTAGTTGGTTTAGGCCCAATTTGCACCAGAGGGGTCCGAGGGGCGCTGAACGGTATGTTTGAATGGGTCATTTACAAGGCAACTTATGAGTACCGGTAAGTTCATGACTGCTGCTGTGGCCATTGGAATGGCGAATTTACTTTGCCACATCATTTATGCTCGTCGTCTCGTTATGTCCCTCGTGCAAACTTCGAAGCCATAAAGTCAATAATGCAACCTATATTCGTATGTGCAAGCTTAGGATTGACTGCATGGGAACGTGAGAATCCTGGAGGACCACCCTATCTTCTGTGTTCTATCTGGTTCTATCTAGGCCCTGGCAGGATTTAAGTGCCGAACGAATGGAATCAGCCGTACTGACATGCATGGCGTAATCGTTATCTCATAACGTCAATGAGAACATATAATTAATACCGGTATAGGGGCAGCTTGCGCGAAGTAACGCCAACACGCCATGCACCCAGTCTGCCATGCCTCTTTTTGCAACATGCTGATTTCGCGCATACAACCACATGTGTTAAAACTATCCAGACATGTGTAGGACATTTCGGTGTCAATCGTTTCGCGCCTTCGCCGGCTTCTGCCGTATTCGCGCCTTTTCTGCGATGACATGCAAAGCATGAACGATTCTTCCAGCTTTGCAAGAAGATAGCTCCACTTGGGCAATCACTTATGTTGCTTGTGTCGAAAACTTCTAATACCACTGAAGTGTGGTAACAGCAGCCCTTAACTTAGGAGGCAATCGTTCTGTATTGCGTCTAGCATTACACATCGGTAACTATGGGTGACAGTGTGGCTGTGCTGGACTATGGCAGCCGCTGGCTGAAAGCAGGCTGGGCGTACAACTTTCCCACCGACGAGGAGCCTCGATACATGACACCCAGTGCTGTTTATGTCGACCAGGAGAAGACGGGGGAAATGTCAGAGGATAGCGGCAGCGCCGAGTTGCAACGTCCAATACGCGCCGGCAAGATCGTTAACTGGGACCAGTTTGAATCGCTTGCTTACTACGTGCTGTATGAGCTCATGGGCTGGGAGCTAGGCAATGAAGGCAATATTATGTTGTGTGAGCCACTCCTGACCGGCCGCACGGACCGCGAGACCATGACGCAGCTGATGTTCGAGGTCTTCAATGTCACGGGCCTTTTCTGCCAGGATCAGGCCGTGCTGTCCCTATTCGCCTTGGGGCGTACCAACGGTCTTGTCATAGACATCGGCCACGACAAAATTGACGTGGCCACGGTCACGGAGGGCCTGGTCAACCCGACCAGCGTGCGGCGTCTCGAGTACGGCGGCGCGCATCTCACACAGTACCTGCAGCGCCTTACAGCAGGAGCGGCAGGCGGTGGCTCCGCTCAGCCCCTCAGCGAGGAAGCGGCGGAGGCGCTGAAGGAGCTGTGCGCGATGTGCTCGGAGTCGGAGGCGGGCTTCACCAGCGCAGCCGAGTCAGCAGTTCCCGAGGTCTTCCAGCTGCCAGACGGCCAGGAGTTTAGGGTGCGCGGTGAGGGCCTGCGCGTTGGGGAAGCACTCTTCCAGCCCACTGCGCTGCTGGGTGTCCGCGGTCCCAACATCGCAGAAGCCGCGGTAGACAGCGCCGCCTGCCTGATCGAGCCGCTGCTGCGCAAGGTCATGTACGAGAACCTCCTGCTTGTGGGCGGCGGCAGCATGATCCCCGGCTTGTCGTCCCGCTTCGTTTCGGAGGTTCGCTCCATGCTGCCGCATTCCGCCAACGCCGTCGTCTGCCCGACGCCAGAGTACATGCCCTCGCCCAGCGTCCCTCGCGACGCCGCCTGGGTGGGTGGTGCCGTACTGGCCAAGGTGGCGCTGATCCAGAACCACTTCATCGTGAAGGCAGACTACGACGAGGCCGGCCCGGCTGCTGTGCACCGCCGCTGCTCTTAAGAAGAGGGTTGCTGGCGCCGCAGTGGCGATAGCAGCAGCGGCTGAAAAGGCGGAGCAGCAGCAGTGGCGGCAGCAGCGGCAGCAGCGGCGGCAGCAGTGGCGGCAGCAGTGGCGGCAGCAGTGGCGGCAGCAGTGGCGGCAGCAGTGGCGGCAGCAGCGGCGGCAGCAGTGGCGGCAGCAGCAGCGGCGGCAGCAGCGGCGGCAGCAGCGGCAGCAGCGGCGGCGGCAGCAGCGGCGGCAGCAGCGGCGGCAGCAGCGGCGGCAGCGCTTGCGGGCCTGTGCCAGTGCGCTATCAACGGGGTTGGCGGTCGAGGAGCTGGATGCTGTGACCATGACCGACGTATATGAGACGGGACCGCAGTAGAACACTGTCAAGCAAATACCGTGGTTTGCGGGGCGCAAGGGGCACTGCACAGCGGCGGTCGCCTCGCCTCTTGCCGCCGCAGAGGTTTTGGACATGGCCTCATAGCCCACTTTCATCTTTTTGTGGTTGGACCGCTGAATCTGCAACGGTGGCGTCGCTGGAGCAGCATCAGCTCCGTACGGTTGCCTGGCATCACGGTTGACCCAAACCTGTTGTTTGGAAATAATGCTTTCCCTTCGGATTGCGATCCGATTATAAGTGTCGTGTCGTTTCGGCTCGGGACGGTCGCTTGCAGGCCTAGCAGGGCTCAACTTCACATCAGGGGCCTTCGCATTATCGCAACGCGGCTGCCTTGCCGCGGTTACACCGCACATAACAGTATCAGGCGCGCGTGTCCATCTGCTGGTCAGGTGCAGTGCAGCATGCCAACCCGCTCAAGCACCTAATGGCGCAGGCGCACTCCAAGGTGAGTCGAACGCGCAGCGTCCTTCTGCGTTTGTGGGGCGTGTTTGCTGGCTGGTTGGTCCATTTCAACATAATGGTATTACGGCGCCCTAGGCGTTCTAGCTTGACACTGGGTGTACGCCTCAGCCGATTGGGATTTGTCATCGTGTCGTGCGCTAGGGTTCGGATGGCAGAGTTTCCCAGCATTCCTCGAGACCCAGCCTGTGCGTCTTCTGTTGCCATGCGGCAAAGTGTTTACGCACGCTCGGTACGCAAATTGGCTCCTGTCCAGGGTTGCTTTGTTGGTGTCATAGAAAGTATGGCAGGGGCGCCGGTGCAGCTTGTACGCAATGCAGCTTCGGGGATGTGCGCATTGCGGCAGCAGCTGATGCTGTGGGTCTGCTCGTGGCATGGTCATATCAAAGCAGGTGGGAGGGGGATGCGTATCACGCCCACGATAGGCGCGATGTGGCGGCTAATCCATCCACTTCATGCGCAAGAAGTTGTTCCCGCTCGGAGTGGCACGGATCGATTTTTCTCGCGGCATAATGCTCATGCATTACTATCGGCAAGGATAATCTTGCTCGGAGCTTTGATACGCGACCTGTCCTCTTGCTTGTTTACGGTCATCGCCGCTGCTGCTGTCCTGCAGGTTTGTCACGTGCCAAGGAGGCCAGGAGCTGCTGCTGACAGAGGCGAGCGGATTGCGCCTGGTCCTTAATAGGCACATGGAGCTGATGGATGGACTAGGAGGCGGAGGCGCACTGCCATAGCTCCGTAGGCGCACTGATAGATGGACTAGGAGGCACACTGCCATAGCTCCCACCTAGCGCTGCCAGGGCTTAACAACACTGCAGGAGCGGGGTGCCTGGCTGGTTCGGTGCGAAACTGGTTCACGGATACTATCTCGTTGTCTACTGGCGGAGCAGCGATGGAAGCGATAATGAATACTGATGTCTGCGAGAGCGGGGTGCAAGTGCTGACACTGATGGGAATGACGTTGCGCTCCGGGCTGTGTTATTCGGGAGCTCAATTCGGATTAAATCCTTCTCCTTACATTGGACAACTTTTACCTTGACGCTTGCGGGGCGACCTGATCACACCATTTGCAAAGCGGTAGGCACCCACCGTATACATTTCGGCGTATGTACGACACATATTTGTGGATAGCACGCATGATGGGCGCAAACCAATAAGTGCTAGCGCGCTGTATGTCTCCATCATGGCATTGAGTACAGCTCGAGGTGCGGCCAAGGGTGCATGTATGTACCCCTGGATCGAAAGACAGTAAGCGGTACGGTGCTGCCTAGTGCAGGGCGGTGCCGCCACTGCGACGAGCACTCTCGTAAAGTGGACCCTGGCATCGCCCTAGAAGCTCTAGCGGTTACTGCCCGCCTTGCCGCCTTCCTGGTGGTTCTGGTCGTGGTGGTGGCCGGCAGCGCCCATAACGCTTCCAAGCGCACGGTCGATCAGGGCGGTCAGGCGCGGCCCGGCGCTGTCCGCGTTGCCCCTCGCACCCATCACGCAGCCGACCGGCCGGCATCCAGTGGTAGTTGCGGTGCCTGGGCTGCCTGCTGACCGTGGTGCTCCTAAGCCTCCGGCGTCTACACCACGCTCACTGCATAGCTCATGGGCGCCAGCGTTGTTACGTGTACCAGTAGCATCTAGTCGGTGACCACTTCCGCCAGCTGCCGATGCAATGCCGCGATAGTTGTCAGTGGTATCCATCACCCCGGCAGCACCTGCACACCCGGCAATTTCCTGCTGGTTATTTTTGGACTTGTGGTATTAGCTGCAATCACAGTATGTCCGCGACAAGTATCGGCCCTTCCAAGCAGTGCCCTGGCGCCGCTGCCCCCACGTCCTGCGGTCCCTCACGTTGCGCAGTAGCAATCACACGTTCGTGCCTTGCCGCCCCGCATCGCAAAAGCAGTGGCCCGACGGAAGCACCACACGATCAGATCATATCATCTGCAGCGCCGCGGGTGAACTCACGTTACTGGTACGCGCCTCGAGACGACGCGCGGGGGCGCTGTGAGCGAGCAGATGTTTTATGGCGGAAAAATAGGAGTTTAAGGAGTAATGAGATGGTGTCTGGTATTGACGCCCTTGCTGCAGAGGACGTGCTCGAGGCACCCGTCCCGCGTTACTTTGGCAAGTTGCACCTCATCGGCTTACGCAAAGGAATAATTACGCTAATGATTTGATACGCGTTTTGGTAAAGTGGACCTCCGATCGCCCAGCTGGTGTGAACATTTGAGGCGTCAATATGGGCCGTTGCCTTGCGAGAACCCTCAGCGAGAACCTTCAGCGAGAAGCCTCAGTACACCGTAGGACACAAGGACACCCCCGAACGCGCGACGAGGAAAGCCATGCTGAAAGCAATGTCCCATTGCGTTTGTGACGAGTCGTTGCTTCCAACACAGCAGCTAACAACTTGGCGAGTTCCGAGGCCGGCTGACCCGAGGGTCAGCTTCGCTTACGTCGGCTTGGCAGCAAAAGAAACCGAAATCAGAACATAACAAAACTTTCATCCGGCTTCCAACCTGCCACCACTCAATACATGTCACTGTTGCTTCAAACTTGACACGCATATCCCTTGTACCAGAAAAGAATGGATCGCGATAAGACGGCTGCTGCCGCCGAGGCCCGTTACGCCGCCGAGCAGCAGCGCGGCAGGGTTCCCGAGGCTCAAGATTCCGGCAGGGCAGCACCTGGAGCTGCTGCGGTCACCGGCACCGCCCACACTCGCCGCGACAACATTGGCGGCGGCAGCAGCAACGTGACTGATGTGACACAGATGGCCCGAGACTTGCGCTAGATGGCCGGGTGGCAGGGAGTGGGCACTGTGCAGAGGCAGAGCACGCACCGTGTGCGGTGTACGGGTACGACATTTGCAACGACAATCCTTAGATGGTTGCTGTTGCGGCGCGTGGTACTTAGCGCGACTTGATACGACAGACAACATACGGGGTATGACGTAGGATGGAGTGGGCTTTAGGCACGGCGGATGATGGTTGATGGCGTTACCGCGAAACCCATAGCCAGTTGCTCGCGACCAGCACGATCCGGGCCCTAAGCCAGTCCTTGCCTTGTTCGGCCACCATGACGTGCTACTGCTCCGATACCCGTGTTCCTCCTGCTTGTAACGCGGCAATCAGCCTCACTGGGCGCCCTTCAGGGCCTTGTGTAGATCCATACGTCGGCTTCCTAGTATATTCCGTACACCCGCTTATGTACCCCGATGTGCCGTGTCCATCCACACACCCGCACTGACCGCGCGTGCCCTAGGTAGGACAACACGCGTGCACTGATGTGGGAATACCCCCGATATGGGAATACTGGTACTGCTGCCGTCGGCAGTTCGCGAGCGGGACGGTACTGCATCACCCCTCAAATCACACACCACACACGGCACCCCACGAAGCACCCAACAAGACCACCCACAGCGGACAGGACTACATCCCGCGTGCGCAAATATAATCCATTTGAAGCTGGGACCAATCCCCTTCTTGCTGCTGGAGGAATTAAAAACGTCAGGAAGCATGGTTACCGCGATCCTGCGTCTTAACGACCGCCGCACCGTTCATCTTAGCTGCTAGCCAGCCACACCTGCGTTAACAGGACACCCCAATGACCCCGGCCTCGTATAAGTGCGGTGCAGCCTGTCCTCGAGATGCCTGCCACGAAAAAACACCAGACACGTCCCCCGACCAGCTTTGGTAGACCATAACGTGTGTGCGTAGGTACCCGACCTAGTTACGCATTCTTCAACACCCGATCTAGTTACGTATTTTCCAACACGAACACCAGTTCTTGAGTAATGCTTCAAAACTACATCCATCCAAATCAAACCACTTCATGCGTCGCTGTGTGACCTATGCCTGTGATGACCGGAACATGCATGCGCCCATCACGTGATGCCCATCACGCCTATATGGGCTGCCGTCACGACAACGACGTAGCGGTGATACCGCAGCAGTAACTGTGGTGCGATTGTGGCCCTGAAGCCCACCCTGCAGCTGTGGCGCGTAGGCAGCCGCTGCGGCCGCGTCCCGCCGCCCTCGCTGCCGGTCTGCCTGGTGCAGGTCAACATTCCCCTCGTTATCCAAGTGAGGCTAAATGAGTTCCCTAGTAGCACCGTCCGATCCAATGAGCCCCTTGCTCACCGAAGCACCAGCTAATCAACGACGCACTTGCTGCTAGCACTGACTGTGACTAGCATGACCACATGACCGTCACGAAACGCTCCTGCGGCGCGCCTGGATATGCCCAGCCAATCAAAACTAAATCCAGCTTCCGGTGCTGCAACTGCCACCAACTCGCCTATATCAGAGACTGCACACCCAGGATCCGGATCTTCAGGCCCGACACGTACTGCGACGGGAAAAAGTACAGCCAGTACTTGGACGTGCCGCCAACCCCCAGGTGCATGGCGATGACGGAGTAGGCCTCGTTGCCCTCGATGGGCCACGCCTCGATCTTGGAGATCGAGTTGTACGGCACTGCGCATAGGGAGATAGCGGCATGAGCACACGTGCCGTTTTGAGGGTAAAAACGTTTTCCCAGTTGATACTGTAAGGGCGGTGTGCTTGCCGGGGCAAGGGACTCGAGGGTGGGCTCATTGCGCACAGGGACCAGGGTGGTGTGGCAAGGAGGGAGCAGGACAGGAGGGCAGTTGGGAATATAGGAGGGCCGTTGCGAGGATAGGAGGGCCGTTGGAACGATAGGAGGGGCGTTGGGAAGATAGGAGGGCCGTTGGGAAGATTAGACGACCAGTGCACTGACGTCAGGTACAGGAGGTTCGAAAAGCGAGTGCCGCATGTAACAAACAGCGGCCTGGTGGATCGCTCGAGTTCAGGGGAGTCAAGCTGTGCCCAAGGTCACAAACGGCCACGTAAAGGACGCGTAACGGCCGCGTAACGGCCACGTAACGGACGCTTAACGGCCACGTAACGGACGCTTAACGGCCACCTAATGGACGTATAACGGCCACGTAACAGACGCTTAACGGCCACGTAACGGACGCTTAACGGCCACGTAACGGACACGAAACGGACACGCAACGGACACGTCCTAGGACTCCTGCGTCCACCGCGGTTCCCCAGTGGCTACACACTCCGCGCCCTCTTACCCTTTTGCGTCGAGGCCTCGGACCCCAGCCACAGCTGCTGCAGCTCCTCCTTGAAAGTCATCCGCAGCTAGGGGGAGCAGCGGCAGCAGCAGCGGACGGGTAGGGTGCGGACGTTCGGGCGTGGGGGGGAGGTGTAGCACTGGAGGCATCAGACCACGGCTTAGTCAAGCGACGACGCCAGCTTCGGCATTCATGCGTATTACGTAAGCTGGTCAACGTCAAACGTGCCCTTAAGCCAGGCCACCCCATCGCCATCACTAGTATCGTCGCCACCGCGACCGCGTGCAAGCCGTCGGCCGGCCTCGGGCACAGGTGCTATTCATATGCGGATGACCTTAGGCCTTGCCCTAATGGGTCTTTTTGTGCAGGTGCCCCTATGACACATCGTGATGAGGTAGTGGCACCAGTCACCACCTACAAGCCAGCGGGAACCCATCCCCCTTTAGTGATCTGTACGGCAGCTCCCTGCCGTACCTTGCTGCCCTGGCTGTTGAGGAGTCCAGGGATGGCGGTGATGGAGTTGTCCATTGGCACCTGGCGCCCAGCGATACCCGGCAGCGCGCCGTCGGGCACCCCCTTGGCCAGCACCTGTGGTCGGGCGGCAGCGGGCGGGTGGGCGAGGAATAAACGATATCACGGCTGGCTCGTCCTAATACCCCATGCTAGACCCAGACCTGCGCCACCACCGCTGGGCTGTTCCACGCCAAATTGCCTTGGCCAGCCCACTACCGACCCACGTGCCTTCGCCCAGGATGCCGTACCTTGGCATGCTGTGCTTGCTTGTGTAGAGGCTCCTCGGTTTTGGGCACGTCCCAGTCACCCGTTGCGCCCGCCGCTGTGGGGGCCGCCTTGGCTGCATCTACCGCACTAGGGTTGCTTCCGATTAAGAGGAGCTTGCTGCCGTCCTTGACACCCGCCTGCGACCGTGCACGGAAAGGGACAGCGCTTGTTGTTTCGAAGTGCCTCCTCTTGCCTCCGCTTCGCACCAATTGCCCAACCCCATGCAGCGTGCCCCCAACATGAGCTAGAGAAGATACTGGAGTCAAACTGGGCATTGCCTCCTTGCGAACATATCGACCAAGGTCCCTGCCGGGAGGTTTTGGCCTACCCCACCTGTTCCTCACCCTTACATCCCGGCCTGCCAACCCGCCTTCCTATCCCACCTGTCGAAGTGTTACGCCGTCGTCCTTAAGGGATGATCCCTTGCACATGAGCTTCTGCAGCTTCGAGGGGATTCCGAGCTGTTTTTCGATTTCGCCTTTCAAGTCTCCGACTGTGGAATCGAATGGTCGTTTTACTTCCGAGCTGTTCTTGCCGAACTGAATCTTGAAAGCGACTTCCTGAAGCGACACCTCCGGCCCAGCGCTTTCGGGCTCCTCTGCATCGCCGGGCTTTCCGCCCGTTCCTGCCTCCGTTTCAGCTGTGGATGGAGCAGGTGGAACTCCGTCTGACATCTTATGGGATTACCTACTGCACTGCGACTAGCGCGATGACGGCGAATCCCAAGGACGGCGGCACGACGCAACAGGCCTAGGCGAGGTGCGGAATGAGTTACTGGCTACCTTTCAGCTATTCAAACAAACCATCGATTTGTATTGTGGAATCGAATTATATGACGCTTTTGGATTGCGAGCTATTACCATGATTGACGCTTGGAGGCATCCGAGACCGCTGGGTCGCTGGATTGTGGTAACCCCTCCTTCACATCCGCGAAGGAGGCTCTTGTAGCGCACATTACGTTCATGACATGCCATGTCTTTGACGAAACCCGTCGCTCCGACTGAAACCATGCCGTTGCGTGCCTCGTATCGCCGCGACCACCCCAACATACGTTAGCCCGCAAAGCAAGCCAAATCGCATGCCATGACCGACTTGTTGCTTAAGTGCAACCTTTCCGTGCTACGCGGCCATAATAGACTACATGGTTGGGGGGTTCCATACGCCAACATGGACCCACCTAATTGCGTCTAAGTGAGAGTGAAGCAGGTCTAAACACAACGCTGGCAAGCAACCCTGCCAGACTCAGCAGCTTTGCACGCACACTGAAAGGACGACTCCACCCCTTGCAGGCCAACGAAATATGACAGGAGGCAGCCATGTATTGCAATTGCGCTTCCCGCCAGAGTCGCGCTGTGGCCCGCCTCTGCCGCTACGTGCCGAAAGCATTCCTGCTATTAGCCTTGTGGCGTATGCCTTGTCAGTGCCGATAGTCGTACGTACACAACGGAATGCGCCACGGCAACGCCTTACAAGCGACTACAATGTTCGCATGGCAAGCCATGCACTCCTTCCGAACGCGCCACAGCCCCACGAAAAATGCAGCCTGGCCGCTGGGCCTTCCATTGCGTTTCTTTTATGGTCCCATGGGTCCAACCATTCCGCTGGCAAGCACCTGAACGAAGCAACACCGGACGCCGCCTGACATCCCGGCCCTCTGGGCGGCCCAAACATCTGTGCGCGCAGCACGACATTCTGGTCCGCGCCTGATGCCCACCCGGCTGCTGCCCCCCGCCCTACACCGACCCACCACCAGCCGCTTGCTACCGCCACATTGCCGTAACGCACTCCGTCTTTCTCAGTGTCAGGCGATGTGCCCGATGGTTCTACCTCTTGGTCTGGAACCCACTGTAACCGTTACAACAAGCTTCACGTCACGTAGCTGGAATCTCCCACGGACGTGTCCCTATTGGCACGGCCAGGCCAAGTGGAGGGCGGCGGCCCCTTCCCGCCCACCCCGCCCATCTCCAGGCCCTTACTGCCCTCGCCGCTGATGATGTCTCTCCCGAGCCCACCAATCTGGCTTGTGGTTCCCTCGAAACTGCCCAGGTCGTCCTTCAGCGTGCGACCGCCGTATTGAGGGCCGCCGGTAGAGCTGAACGTCCGCTCTCCGTCGCCGCGGCCGCCGATGGGCTGGCCGGGACCGTCGCCGGCGGTGGTGGTGCCAGCGGCGCCGATGCCGGCGGCGCTCGGAAGTCCAAAGCCGCCGCCCTGTTGCTGCATGACGTATGTCCTTGTAGACGCTGCAGGATGTGTCGAAGAGCCGATGGATGGGTGGCTGGATAGGGGTAGGAAAGATTGCGCGGTCTTGCGGCTAGTGTGGAAACGGTTTCGCTTGTGCGTCAAGGGAACTTCGTGCGGACAATTGCCGTTCCTACTTGTGTTAACTTCCGAGGTATGCAATGGTGCACTGCACCGTGAGAAACGGGCGATCCGCGACAACCTATGTCGCTATGTACGAGTCCATGATGACTCATGGAACGAGGCGGCCCAAGTTGCGCAACCAGCCGCAGTCGCAGATCGCTCGACAGTCCCCTCAGTACAGAAACACGAACACATTTCCACAACGAAGCTGCCGTCATGAGTAATGCGCAGCAGCCGAGGCTTGGCGAGCACTTAAACAACGACCAGCCCATGACCGAACTTGGCGCAGAGCGGGCGACCACGGGCGAGCTCATGCCACGTGCAGGCCAGCGGGGCCCAGATGTCGGGGCCGGCATTGCGGCGACGGATGCCATCGGGTACAGCGCATTCGAGGGCATGGATACGACCCAAGCAGGCGCTAGACCCGTGGGCGAGGAGGGCGGCCGGGACGCCGGCAGCGGAGTACAGTACTGATGGGGAGAGCATTGATTGCCGGTAGGAAGCTGCCATTGCGTCTATCAACTGAAGGAGGTTGACGGGGGAAAGGAAAAGGGTTGGGTGCCCTTTGGGATGGTATCGACGAGTGGCGACCCGTGGGTCATTATGGCCCGTGGTAACGGTAAATGTCGTTGCATGTCAGGTCGTTAGAAGCCAGACATGGAGTTAGAGTGCGCGTCAGCGATCGTTCATCTGTGGCCGATGATGGATCTGCCTAATTTGCCGCATGTTTTCTGAAAGGAACGGATGCAACAAGTCCCTTCGCATTAATTCTGCGCAAGCGAATGATATCAGAATTGTTACTCTTTGCTTTAAAGGTGCTTCACACAGACAACGATGAGCCAAGGGCCCAAGGCGTGTAAAACATCGCAGCTGCGAATTAAACACATACGTGTCGGGTAATTGACAGACGTACCCATAATCACTAAGCGAACCCATGCAAATCCTGTCCCCAGGAGAAAAACATCGTTTTCGAGCACCTGTGACGGCGGCCCTAACACACGGTCTGGGGCCCACTGTAACTGTTACGTCAAACTGTGCCGTACGCCCGTGATGTACGCCGGTGGCGTATGCCCGTGAAGAGAACCGTGATGGCAACCTTGGGTGCACAATTGAAGGTTAGCCGACACGTATACGGGCTAGCCATCAGCCGCACCGATTCCCTGCACTATCGCTATCGCAAACACGACGGTCAAATCTCCAATATCCCGTCGAATCGTCCGCATCTCCCATCGAGTGAATCCATCTCAGCTCATCGCCTGACGGTAGGACCCACAAAGGACGCCGCGCAACGCTACCCGCCATAGCACAAATGGTTCTATCTCTTGGTCTGGAACCCACTGTAACCGTTACAACAACAACAAACTCTCCCACTTGTGTTCTCAATGCCGCAGCGGCACGATATGACCAAGGGTGGCTCCGGCGGCGGGGGCGGCGGGGGCGGCGGCCACCACGGCGGTGGTGCCACAGGCGGTCACCACACCGGCGGCGGCGGTGGCGGCAGCGGCGGCGGAGCCCACCACTCCAGCGGCGGAGGTGGAGCCGGAGGCGGAGGCCACCACCATTCGATGACGAAGGAGGACTCCGCCCGCATACAGTCCAGCGAGGCGCGCGCCGGGCACGACGTGGGCAAGGGCAGCTTCGCCGCGCGCGCCCAATCAGCTGCCGACAAGCACGCCGCTGAGGACGGGCAGCAGCAGGACAGCGAGTAGGGCGGCGCCAGGCCCGTCGGAGGATCAAGACACCTGCCGTGTCCTGCCGTACGATGATCGATGGATGTGACAAGGAGCAGCGCTGCGGAGCGGAAGTCCGGAGGAGCTCCTTGGAAAGTATGTTTGGCACGGCGGCGGCGTGGGTGGCTAGTTGTTAGTTGCTTAGTTGGTTGTCGTGCTAACAATTGCAAACTGTCGCCGTAACTGCCGCGTTGCGTGGGAAGCGGACAAGGCTTCTTTCGTTTCGCACGTTAAGTTGGCCCTAGGCCGCTGCGGTGGGGTTGAGAGCAGGCGACTTGACGCTACGCACAGGGAGCTGGGGTAGCTTTGACAGCCTGGCTGCAGGAATTCACCAAAGAGACCGCTGCGCTCTGCTGTGCTTGCCGCCACTGACGCTCTGCGCTGATGTAACATTGGACTGTTGAGCCGGGACCTGTCCGTCCCACGTCAGGTTTGGAGCCCACCATAACGATTACAAAGTAAGGTTGTTTCACCAGATGCCCTGCTTGGCACGATGCACCCAACTACCCATGCCATACGCACCATGCGGCAAACGTATGAATTGAGGAGGGATATGGAGCATGGCTCATTTGCTGTAACGGTTACAGTGGGTTCCAGACCAAAAGGTAGAACCGGGCACATCGCCGGACACTGAGGAAGACGGAGGAGGGCTCACATTTGAGACGCCATGGAAAGGCAGCGTGTTTGTTTGTTTGTGCTTTACGCATTCGTGACATGCGCAGTGCCGACTGATTCGCTTGCAAGGCACATCGACCCCCAAGAGAGCTGGCATTAACCAGACAGGTGTGCGTCTCAGCTGCGAACGGTTTTTCCCTTTTGGTCACTGTCAAGTCATCAATACTGTGAGGCTAGTATTTACCGTACTACTTGTACCGGTGTGGCCGCAGCCCGTGGTTTGCTTGCACAGATCAGCGAAGGCGCTGGGCCGACAGGGAGATCGAAAGTATGGATGTAGGTAGGATACAAGATGCGAATGTACCCGTACTCGTGCGAATACCATTTTCCCAGGGCTGGCGTGTTGGCCATGCGCGCGTGGACGCCGTTGCCACAACCGCTGCGTGGACAGCCAGCGTAACCAGCGCATCGCAAAAAATAATGTTACATTTGGAGCATGCCAGCGAGCGCCCTTGTGTCAAGAGGGCAAAGTTACCATTCGCGGTCCGTAATCCACCCAACCCACACATGACCCGAGGGTCACGACACCTGGCGAAAATTATTGCTGCACCCCTGTGCAAAGGCCGCTCGCCGATCACCACTCCCGGAGGCACGCCGCACGCCTCGCTTCCAAAATTCAACAAAAATTCTTCCCGCGCGATTTCCGCCCCTGCTGATCCACGCCTTGCCGTACCTCACTCCGCGCTGCGGCGGGTGGTGGTGCTTCTCTGGCTCCACCTAGCTCATTAAAAGGATCGGATCGCGCGCGAAAAAAAGGCAGTCCTCGCCCTCTCATGATTATGAGAGCTCAGCGTGCGAAAAAAGACCAGTCCTCACCCTCTCATGATTATGAGCTCAACGACCGCTATCCTCCTCGCCAGCTGCCACCCGCGCGTGAGCTGAACCACGCAAGAGACCCTTTCGCGGTGGCGCAACGCGTTGAGATGGAGTGTTGCCGGGCCCCACACCAGGCCCCGGCAAACACGTCGAGATGAGTGTTGCCGGCCCGTAAGGCTTAGCTTCAGCGAACATCGCAGGGCTGTCGTTCACCTCTCCGGGCCTTGCCTTCAGCAGCGGGCTCAAGATCGCAGCCTGGTCGCCAGCTCGCCCGGTGGCCGCCGCCTGCTCGCTGCAACATTGCACGTACGTGTTGTCAAAATGTCGCGCGCCTACCGCCGCTCGCCGCCGCCGCTGCGCTGCACCACAACCGCGCTCCGCGTGCACGCAACCACGCCATAGCTGTCCGCGTGTTGATAAAAATGCAAGTGTTTTGTTGTTGAATTCTTGATTCAAAAACAACTGACGACCGGCCCAGCTGGGAGGCCGATCCCGAACACGTGATTTGGGAGCGATACAGGGAGGGCCGTTCCACGGGTGGACAGGTGTCCTGCTTGTCGAAATCTGGCCCTACGCGCGCCGTATGCTGCTACACAGGCGTATACTGTCAAGGCTGAGGCAGTAGCAGCCGCAGCAGCGTTGCTACTGCCAACGCCGCCGCCACAAGGGTTGGTTACCAGCCCTCCACGAGCAAGTAGCAGCCACCGCCATTCTGCATCACCGCCAGCAGCGCGCCCAGCGGCTCGAAAAGCTCCAGGGGTGGCGGCCCCACCAACCCCGCCAGCGTGCCGCAGACCTCCGTGTGGGGCGCGAGGCGGCCCTGTGTACGACAGGACGGGAAGAGCAGCGCATGCACGCTTGGTCAAGGACAGGATCACATCCTAAGGTGCCCACAAAGCGGCCGTACACATCCGTCCCCATTACCGTCCCCATTGCTGTCCATACATTTTCCTTAGGGTTTTGTGCACGGCTGCATTCGGCCTCACTCACCTGCAGGCAAGCGGTGATCATGGAGTCGACGTCCATCGGCCCCACCACCTGCACCCGCTGAGTCATGACCAAAAGACCCTGCGTCTGAGCCTGGGAGTGCCCAGCGGTGCCTTCGTGAGCCCTGTGGCATGAGCCGGGGTTTTGGCTTCCGCCGCCGCTGCCGCCTCCACCTCCACCTCCGTCACCGTTGCCGTGGTTCTGGAGCTTGCCCGGCCAGCCGCCAGCCGACCCGCGCGGCGCCGGCTGGTGCTGCGCGTCCTGGCCGAGCGGCCAGGGGAGCCTGCCGTTGCTGCCCGCGGGGTGCACGTTGCCTGATTGGGCTTCGTCGTTGTTGGGTTGTGGTTCCGGAGCCTGGCGCACCGCCGTCCACCATAGGGCCGCGGCTGCGACTGCAGGCTGCGCGGCGGCTGGAGTACTGGGAGTCTGGGCACCAGTGAAGAGGGCGATTATGGCGGTGCGCCTGCGGGGAGGGGGGATAATGGGCGGGTCGAAGGCATTGTCACATGCGGGAAACCACTGTTAGGTAGCAATGGGTAAAACGTGTAAAACGTGTGAATCGTGTAAGACGTGTAAAACGTGTGGATCGTGTAAGACGTGTAAAACGTCACGAGCAGGTGGCACCTGTGGGGGAGCAGATAGGGGTAATGGCGGCGACGGACAACGGAGGAAAGGGAATGAAAAGGAGGGAGGAGAGACTGGAGGCCGGGGCCACCACGGGGCAGCATGGCCCGTGCGCTCGGTGTTCGTACGCCACGAGGTGGGCCTTATAGTCTCACCAGTCCGCCCCGAAGCCAAATGAAAAGCGCAGTGGTGGAGGACCGTTTCGGTGCGGCGGCGCGCCCAGCTCCCGCTGGTGCTGGTGCTGCCGCTGCTGCTGCCGCGCAGCTAGCGGCTCTTTGAGCTGCTGCTCTGACAGCCCGTGCTGGTGCTGGTGCTGGTGCTGGGGACTCAGGCCTCGCAGACGGGAATCGTGGGGCCCGGCCGGCGCTGGCTGCTGCTGCGCCATCAGGTGCGGCCCGGCAGGTGCGGCAGCGGCCGCGGTGTCCCGCTGGATCTGGATCTGGATCTGCGCCGCCGCCGCTGCCGCCCGGTCCGGCAGCCGGTCCTCTTCCTCCTGGTCTTCCTCCGCGAAGATGCTGTGCAGTGCTCGTGCGATGCCCGACGACACTCCGCCCGTGCCGCCGCCGCTGCTGAGCCGCCCCCGCTCCTCGCCGCAGCTGCCGTCGCCGTCGCAACCCATCCCGGAGCAAGCGCTGCCGCCGCAGCCGATGCCGTACAACGCGCCGGCGTAGCCGCCAGCCGTGGCGAACGCGGCGGCGGCGGCGGCGGCGGTGGCACCGCCGTCGGCCAGCTGGTGGGTTGCCGTCAGGTACCCGGGGACGCCGAAGGCGGCGGCGATGGTTGCATCCAGGGAGGTCTGCGTGGCCCGCAGCTGCTGCAGCGGGTCCAGGCCCCACAGCCTAGTGCAGGTGGGCCTTATGAGCTGCTCCCCGCAGAACAGCCCGTGGGGCAGCATCGAAAGCTGCGGCAGCGGCGCCGTCAGGGGGTTATACTGAGGAGCCGGATCGTAGTGAGGGAGCTGGTCGGACGAGCCCATTGGCGGATCGCCGTGACCGGCGTCGCCGACGGCGTCGTCGCGCTGGACTCCGGCGGCGGCAGCGGCGGCGGCGGCGGCCTGCGCCTCGGCGGCGGCGGCGGCACTGGCGGCGGCGGCGACGGCGGCCGCCGACGCCGACACCGCGACGCTTGCGGCGGCCACCGCCACGGCGGCGGCGGCGCCCGCGCTCGACGTCGGGCGGGGCGAGTGGGCCATGTACGAACAGTACGGCGAGACCATTGCGCGGTACAGGTCTGGCAGGTCCGGCAGGCGACGGATGGGTGACGACAGCACCTGGATTGGCTGCACCGCCTGCCAGGACATGACCTGGGCCACCGGCGACGCGGGCGGCTGCTGCCCAGGGAGCAGCTGCTGATGCAGGTGCGCCGGCAGCGGCGACGCCAGTGGCGGCGTGCCGGAGCGCGCGCCGCCGCCGGCGGCGGGAGCCGCATTGCCGTACACTGTGTACGACAAGTGCCCCTCCAGGCCGCCCGGCGAGCTGTGGAGGGCCGTCCCGACCGGGCGTCCGCCGGGGGTTGGTGAGAGGGACAGCAGGCCGGCGGCGGAGGCCGCCGCCGCCGGGCCCGAACGCAGGTGGTGGCCCGGGATCCGGCCCATCGAGGCCCCCGCTGCCGCGGCGCCGCCGGCGCCGTCGTCGGCTCCGCCGACCCTCGCGCCACCAGCGACGTGCACGCAGGGCACGCTGAGGTGCACTGAGGCTCCAGCAGGGGAGGCTGCGCTGATGGCGGGTCTGGGCGCGGTGAGGCTGGGTGCCGCGGCGCGGATAGGCACGAACTCGTGGGCCTAGGGGCCACGGGGGAGGGGGGGGAGGAGGAGGAGGGGGAGGAAGAGGGGGACAGGAGGAAGAACAAGGGGGGCCGGAGGAGGAGGGGGAGGGGGGTTTGGGTTAGCCAGGGACCGCAGAAGTCGCCTTTCGAGGCGCGGAAGTCGCCTTTTCGAGGCGCGGAAGTCGCCTATTCGAGGCGCGGAAGTCGCCTATTCGAGGCGCGTAAAGGCAACGCAGATGGCAAAGCGGTGCCTCCACAGCACACGCAGTCCAGGCCTGGCCGGGTCCTCAAACCCGAGCTGTGCGGAAATAGCCAACCGACCACAAGCAGCCAACAGCGTGCCAAGGGAACGAAACCCTAAATCGCCCCCGCCGCGCCCCACCGCACCTGGGGATTCAGTTTGGACGGACACGGAGGCGGCTGTACGGCACCTGCGCCGGGCTTGGCTCCCATATCAACGCTGCCGCAGCTCCAGATGCGTGCCGCAGCTTCAACGACGCCGCTCGTTTGAGCACCTCCCGCCCCCGCCCCATGAGCACCTCCCCCCGAGGACCCAGCCCTGCCACCAGCTGCTGCCGCAGCTTTGCCAATGCGGCTCCGGGCGCTCGTCGCTCCAGGGGCGGCGGCAGTAGCGCCAGCCGCTGGCGCCGCCGCTTCCGTGGTCCGGGCGACCACCGTCGGCGGCTGCGTCGAAGCCGTGGACGAGGAAGAGGGCTGGCGGCCAGGCGCTGCTGCGGCGGCAGCCGGGGCCTGCGGCGGCAGCTGCGCTGGTTGGTGGTTGTGGTGGTTGTGGTGGTGGCCCGCGCCCGCCTCGCCTCTGACGGCGGCTGCGAACGAGTGCGCAGCGGCGCCGCCGGGTGGCGCTCCCTGCGCAGTGGGCACGACCGGGGCTGGTACGGATACGGATACGGATACGGCCACGGGCCGACCACCTGGCGGCGCCGCCGGCTCAGCCGTCGCCGCGGCGGCGGGCAGCAGCGGCGCCGTCGCCCAGGCGCCACTGGGCGGCACCGCGTTCGTCACCGGCGTCGGAGCCGTCGGGGACTGACCCGTGGGTCCACGCTTGCCGTACAGAAGGCTCCGTGGGACTTCGATGTAGCCGCATGCGTCGCCGCCAGCTGCGGAGCTGGTGCCGCTGCTCATTCGCCTGGTTGGCTGCGGGCCCCGCAGTCCTGCTGGGGCCAGAGGCGGGGAGCTTGAGACCGCAACCGCAGGCGGACTCGTGCCGGCCGCGACCGTTGCCGACACAGCGACAGCGGCTGGCGGCGACGACGACAGCGGCACCGTACGACACCCCTCCAGGTGTGTCGCCCTTGGAAGCGCTGACGGCGGCATCCGCACCGGCACCGGCGGTGAGACCTCACCGTGGCTGCCGCTGACGGCGACGCTGGCGGCGGCGCTGCCGCCGCCACTGGCGGTGACGCTGGCGGCGGCGCTGCCGCCACCACTGGTGGCCTGCTGCCGTGGCGGCGACGACTGGCGGCTGCCGCCGTCACCAGCTGGCTGACGAGTCAACTTTGACGGCGCCCCAAGGGTCACTGCGGGGCCCGCCGCCGCTGCCGCCGCCACCACCACCGCCGCCGTCACCGCCGCCGCTGCGACCTGCTGCTGCTGCGGTGGCGGCGGCGCCTGCTGTTGTGGCGGCGTCACCGCCAGCGGCAGCGGCTGTGTTGTCGGTGTTGGCTGTGTGGACTGGCTGCCAGATCCCAAGGAGCTGCCGCCCGAGTCCGTGGGGGCACCCGCCTGGCCCAACCCGCGCCTGTGCCGGTGCGCCGCCACCACCTGCCACTGACCCCCGTCGTCCCCCTCAGCCGACTCCGCCCCAGCCGTCCCCGCATTCCACACGCCCCCGACGTCCACCACGCGGTCCGCGCCTGCCGCTGCCATGCCTGCCGCTGCCGCCAGCACGCCGCCGCCCGGCTTCCGGTTCGCCCCCCGGGGCCCGGCTACAACAGCCACTGCGGGGGTTGTGGTGGCAGTGCTGGCACGCGGCACGACTGCCGAGGTCTGTTCCGTTGGCTTAACCTCTGCCACCACGCCACCGGCTTTGGGGGCCAGACTTGCAGCGGTTGCGGCAGTTGCGGCGGGTGCCGCATCAGCGGGCGCCTCAGGCGCCGGCCGCACATCGCGACGTGGTGTCACCTCCGCGGGGAGGGCTGTGGGCACTGACCCAACGGACGATTGTGACCTGGCGGTAAGGTCTGGGTCGGGAAGGGCCGCCGCGCCGTCCGCTGCCCCGTCGTCCCGTTGAGAGTCTTGTTGAGAGGCGGTTGAGGCGGTTACCGTTGCGGTTGCGGTTGTCGCGGCGGCGGCGGCCTTGCGCGCTTCGCGACGGGCGGCCCTGCGGCGCGCGCTGCGGCTGCTCTTGCTGCCATCACCTCCTTCCGCGGCGCAGTCGTCCGCACCGCTGCCGTCGGCGGCTTCCGCCGCCCTGGCCGCGGCTGCGGCTGCGGACGCGGCGACGCGCAGGGCCGTCTTGGGTCCATCCGGCGCACCAAGCAACGGGGCGGCCTCGACCAGGGGTGGCGCCTGCGGCTTCCTCGCTCCGGCAGCAGGCATCGTGGCAGCCGGTGGCGGCAGCGATGAGGGCTGTGCCGTCGCCGCCGCGGCTACCGCCGGCGGAACGTCGAATGTCGCCGGCGTCTGTGGCGCGCCAGCGGCCGCCGTCGCCAACGCGACCGCGCCTCCCCTGCCGCCCTGGGCGTCCCCGCCGGGCGCGCCGCCGCCGAATGCGCAGGCGGCGCCTCCGCTGCCGTACTTTGAGATGCCGCCAACGACGAACCCGGCTCCAGTGCGGCGGGCCTTACGGCGCTCCAGCAGCAGCGCAGTCGCCGTGTCGGGGGGTTCCGTCGCCGCCACCGCCGTCGTTGCGTCTTGTGACGCGGCCGCCACCTCCGCACGCGCCATCGCCCAGGCGGCTGCCTCGCTGTCTGGGTGCATGGACTGCAGCTCCACGCTGACGAGCGTACCCATGGGTCCTTCGGACTGCGCCATGCCCAACCGCAGGTGCACCAGCGGCTGCGCAAGCGCCGCTGCGTCCCCTGCGGCTCCGGAGCCAGCCATCAACGACGCCGCTGACTCAGCGCCCGCGCCAGCTGCTGCCCCCTTGCCAGTCGGCGGCGACGCGCTACCGTCTCGTGGGGTGCCCTTGCCGCTGCCCGTCAAGGCGCCGTCTCCACCGCTGCCGCGCTTGGCCGCCCGGGCGGCGGCTCGCCGGATCTCGTGCGATGTCGCCGGCGCCGCAGTGGAGGCTGATGGCGCCGCCGCCGACGGCTTGCCCTGCTGCACGTACGACAACAAGATCCTGGCGGCGGCGGAGTGCCCGGCCTACGTGGGGTAACGAGGCAAGGCAACGCGAGGTGGGCGTTGAAGGAAGGGGGCGCCGCAAGGTTCTCTGCAGTTTGATGGATTTTCACACACGCATTCCTCCACGGCGACTTCTCAAACCGCACGGACACGGTCCCTCCGAAACCCTCACGACATCAAGGGCTACGAACGAAAGCACGCAATCGCACCTCGAGCGCCTTCTCCAGGCAGTGGCGCGACGTGGCGGACGACAGGTCCATCGGCGCGCCGCGGTGCAGCAGGTACGCCAGCAGCAGCGGCCTGCCGTACCGCAGAGCCAGCTGCGCGCCGGTGTGGCCGCCGTACAGGGGCACAGTCAGCATGGGGTCGCGGCTGCGCTTTTTGGTCGCGGCGGCGGCGGCGGCTCCGCCGCCGCGGCGGCCGCTGCGGGAGGAGGCGGGCGCGCCGGACAGACCGCCGAGCAGCCCTGCCCGGAGCTTCTTCTCCTGGGAGAGAGGGCGGGGTCGCGGGAGGAGCAGACGGGGGAGGGGGGAGAAGAGGCGTTGCGACGCGAGGATACGGAGTGGCGGGATGGCGCGCTGCCAGCCTGCTGCTGGCGACGCAGCGCGGGCAGCAGCGGCTTGCGACCCCGCAGTGTCCGGGTGGCGTTCGAGGGGCAATGGACGGTGTTACCGGGTGAGTGTGGACCTCGCAGGGTGGGAGATCGACGCCCGGCTGGCTGCTCCGAAACAAGACGCACCTCAGCCCGCACGTCCGCCTCGTAAGCAAAGCACGTGGTCTTAGCCCCCAGAGGCATCCGCACGTCCTCCACCAGCAGCCGGGCCGCAGCCAGCTCCAGCTGACCGCCGCTGGCCGTCGCGCTCGCCGCCACCGCGGTAGCAGGGGGAGCGGCAGGGTCCCCGGCAGCGCCGGTGCCGAGACCCGCGGGTCCCGGGCAGGCCGGCCCCAGGGCGGCTGCAGCCGCCGCAGTGGCCGCTGGCGCTGGTGCTGGTGCTGGCGCTGGTGCTGGCGCTGGTGCTGGCGCTGGTGCTGGTGCTGGTGCCGCGCTGCAGCCGTAGTGCGCCAGGAGGTGCAGAGGCATGTAGCCCAGGGCATCGCGCTCCCGGGGGTCCGCGCCCTGCATTGCGCGCGGATGCGGTTTTGGGTGGTGGGGGGATGCGGCAACGTTGTTGTACGGCGCACGTGGCAAGTGCGGTTGTGGGGCTGTTACCCGTGCGCCGTACCAGGCGTTTCCAACGACTTGCGCGGATCTAAACGATCTACTCGCCTGATGCTTTGCTCAGGTGGGGGGCTGCAGGTGCAGGAATCGATACCGTAAAACAACAGTGTGCAGTGTACGAAAAGCAAAAAGCACCACCGTGGTGCCGACGTCCACGTGACCAAATGCAGGGACTCTCTCTTACAGCAGACGGGACCCTAAAACCCATACCCTGTAACCTAGCACCTACGTTCTGCAGCAGCCATCGAATAGCTGCCAGATTACCGGCGCGCACCGCCAGGTGCAGCGCAGTGTAGCCGTCAGCATCCTGTTATGGTACGGCACGGTACGGCAGCACGACAATGGCAGCGACACCAAGGGGGCGGTTAACCGATAGCGGGCGCTGCGCCGGAAGCTGTCAACATGGGATATTTTGACCCCAAAAAATGCTGCGACCTTTCAGATGAAGCGGAAACGCGATACGCGAAGACGCGCACAACGCGCGCGGACCGTCGTGCACATTGGTCGCAATGGGGATGTTCTAAGGACTCACGTGTGCGTCCAACAGCGCGCCCCGCTGCTTCATCGCCGCCATAAGCTGCACCGCAGTCTCGGGCGGCGCCGCGTCCATGACGGCGGGCAGCGCCACCAGCTGCAGCTGCGCGCGCAGCTCCTCGGTCTCAGGACTGCTCGGGGACGGGGGAGGGTTCGAGGGAAACCCGTGGATGTCCGTAAAAACCGTTTTAAAACAGAAGTTTTGAGATGCATGCTGGAGAACGGGGGAGGGGGAGGGGGATTGCAAGGAAGACCCATGTACGCGAGAAAAACCGTTTAGGACAGACGTTTCAAAATGCATGCTGGAGAACCTGGTTGAGGAGACGGGGAGGCGGATTGCAAGGAAGACCCGTGTACGCGAGGAAAACCGGACAAGGACAGACGTTTCGAGATGCATGCTGGAGAACTTGGTTGAGGAGACGGGGAGGCGGATTGCAAGGAAGACCCGTGCACGCGAGAAAGAAACGTTTAGGACAGACATTTCGAGATGCATGCTGGGGAACTTGGTTGAGGAGACGGGGAGGCGCAGGGAAGCGGAGGAGGGTCCGGCGGGGCAGAGACGGATACGAGTTGGGGCCTTGAGGGGTGGGCAGTAGGGCGTGCTGGTTTGACATCAACTGACCATGGCGCCGTCCCCCGCTGGCCGAGCCGGACCAACACGAACGGACAGACCGACAGACAGCTATACTAGAGGAGGAACGCAAGCCGCGGCGGGACGAAAACCAGGTGGCCGGAAATTAGGCGTACGGTTGTGCGGGGGAGGGCTGCCGCATTTGAACAGCCTCACCTTGCGGCCGCGCGGATGGCTACACGGTAGTTGCACTGCACGCATGGGCAGCCGGCCTGCAGACAGGCGGGAGATGCGGGAGAGGGTGTCGAGGAAGACCCGTGGATGGCGAGAAAAACCGTTTAGGACAGACGTTTGGAGATACATGCTGGAGAACTCGGGTGAGGGTGTGGAGGCATGGGCTGACGCGATGGGGCCGGCGAGACACCCAACAGGACTGCTCTCACCCTTCCAATCGCACCCCGCACCTCTCATCACCTTGCTGAGTGGCCCCATATCCGCCATCCCTCCCACCATCTCTGCCCCACACCCGCACCCACACCCGGCCCCGTACCCGCACCCACCACTTCGGACCGCTCCACCCGCTGTGAGGCGTGCAGCAGCCGGCGGTACACGTCCGCTTGGGCCCTCTGCGGTAGCGAGCGGTGGGAGGGTGTTGCGTCTCAGGGACAGGAGGAGTAGGTGTGGGCGCGCAAGTGAGGCGCCGCAACAACAATATTGCAAGGAGGGGCCGCAACAACATATTGCGGGCACGGACGCCTAGAGGAATTCCTGCAATGAATGGGGTAAGACAATGCAGCGCTCTTGTGTCCGGCAGCACATGTCCCTCTCACGGCCCATCAGTGTCGAATGGCTCAACCGTATACTCGGTTACTACACTCCCGACACCGCCCTTCCTCCTGCTTGGTGCCCCGGCGCCACGCGGCTCCTCACCTGCAGCTCCTCAAACGCCGGGTCGCCGTCCATCAGCGCCTGCCGGGAGGGAACACGGGCACAGACGGCGGAGATTGGAACACTGGGTATGGAACACTGGGTATGGAACACTGGGTATGGAACACTGGGTATGGAACACTGGGTATGGAACACTGGGTATGGAACACTGGGTATGGAACACTGGGTATGGAACACTGGGTATGGAACACTGGGTATGGAACACTGGGTATGGAACACTGGGTATGGAGCATCAGCCAAGCACACCGCGACTAAAGGAGGAAGGCGGGCAAGGGCTCTCCTCCAGTCAGGTAACCCATCAGCCATGTTCCAACGTCGACTGCGTCCCAACTCGACATAGAGCCGTTTGCGGAGAGTTCGGGCGGCTAGGTCCCAAGGGACTCCACCGCGCGTGGGTTTGGGACCACCGCCACCACCGCCACCACCACCACCACCATCTCCACCACCACTACCACCACCACCATCTCCACCACAGCCGTTGCTGACCACGCACCTCGACGATCTCCAGGTCGCCCCGCTCGATGGCCATGTGGTACGGCGTGCCGTTGCTGTCGTCCGGCGTGTACGGGCAGGCGCCGTACCGAAGCAGCTCCCGTACGGTCCGCACATCGCCTACCTCCACGGCGTGGCAAAGGCCCATGTACGACGCGACGGCCTGCAATTGCAGGCGGCGTGCCGGACAGTGTCGTCCTAAACATGGAACTTAAACGTAAAATGGCATCCTGCGGATCATCCAGACGTGTGCCAAGGACAAACCAACAAGGGCAGATGGGCCGGGCATCTGGTAGTATGTGTCTGTGTATGCCGACACCCACCAGTGGCAATCCTGCCGCTGCTGCCGCCGAGACGCGCTCCGCCGCCGCCCGCTCCGCCGCCGCCGTCGCGGGCGCCGCCTGCACCGCGGCAGCGGCGGCCACGGCGGGCGTGGCGAAGACCCAGTCCGCCGCCCGCGCGCCGGCCTGAAGCAGCAGCCGCACGCAGCCGGGCTGGGCGTGCTCCACCGCAAACCACAGCGCCGGCAGCCCGAACTTGTCGCAGACGTTTGGGTCGTCCACTCTTCGCTGGAGCAGCAGCTGCGAGGACGTGGACGAGGTTGCCGGGGTGGCCGCATTGGGAAGAACGGGGTGCATTGGGAAGAACGGGGTGCATTGGGAAGGATGGGGCGCGTTGGGAAGGATGGGGCGCGTTGGAAGTGGGGGAGGTGATGAGTGCAAGGTTGCTGCTGCGCAGGATGGGAGGGCCGGCCAAGTGCGCGGCCGTCGATTCGGGTGAATACAAACATGGCGAGCTGTCATGGCGTTTCATCCTATACGCTACCAACAATGGTGCTAATCATGGAAAGGCATGTGTCCAGTGTTACTGAAAGCCCTAAGACGCAACCGCCACAAACACAACCCACCTCGAGCACCGCCTCGTGCCCATTCGCTGCCGCCATACCCAGCGGCATCAGCATTGGCGGCCGGCTGCTGGTCTTGCCGTCGCCTTTTGAAGGCTCCGCCAGCACCACGGCCCCCACGCTACCGCCGCCGCCAACTGCCTCCTTGCCATCAGCGATGCCGCCCCCCATTCCCAGCGGGGGCTGCTGCTGCTCATCCACGGGGCCCAGGCCGCCCGCCGCGAGCGCACGCTCAATGTGCTCCACGCTACCGTGCAGCGACCCACGGGTCATCATGCACGCCGCGCAGTCCGGCCGGTCGCACAGGTTCAGCAGCGCCACGACGGACTGGTCACACATGCCCAGCTCGGCAGGGCTGGCGTCGTACGACACCTGCCGGTTCAACCAAAGCAACTGCAGCAACGAGCACCCGGCCAGGCTCGCGCAATCGCCACCGGCCGCCGCTAGCTGATCTGATCGGCAAGCCGCTCCTCCGAAATCGGTCCCAGTCAGTGCCACGGGCACACTGCAACACTGGCTGCTACAGCCGCTGCCCGACGCGGCCTCCGGAGATGATGATGCGGCCAGAGAGGCGGCAATCTTGCCGCCCGAATCGCTGCTGCTGCCGCTCCCGCTGCCGCGCCCGCCCCGTTCGCTGCCGTTGGCGCTGCTCGTCCCGGTGCTGCCTGCGGTGCTGCCGCCACCGCTGCAGCCGTCGCTGGCGCTGCTGGCTGCGGAGGAGGTCGATGTAGCGGCGGCCAGCAGCCGCAACATGCGGGTACCCCCCCCGCGAAGCCACTCCATGTGACGACACCACGCACCACACCCGGAGACCTGTTGGGGCTGCACATCTGGCGGCGGCTGCTGCTGCTGGGGCCGCGGGGGCTGCGGGACTTGATGCTGCTGGGGCTGTTTCTCCGCTCGCAGTTGCCCGTCAACCGAGCCCAAATGGGTCGTCTCGGGGCTGACCGAGGACGGCTCCGAAACCGGCTGTTGGCTCTCGAGCGGCTCCAAAGCCTTATCCTGAGACACCTGGCCCAAAGGAGGGATCCCCATCCAGCCCGCAAATACGTCCAGAGACACGCTGAGCGGCGTCTCGGCGTCGTGCACGAAGGACACGGGAGGGCAGCCGTCGGGCGGGGCAGCCGGCATGCCGGTGGTGTGTCGCGGGTCCGACATCCAGAGGTGCCAGTAGAGCGGCAGCCAGTCGGGCTCCTCCATGAGGTCAGCCGCCGTTGCGGCTGCCGCCGCCGCTGCCGCCGCCGTTGCCGCCGTTGCCGCCGCCGCTGCAGCAGCAGCAGCTGTCTGGCCGTTTACACCCGCCGCTGCAGCAGCAGCAGCTGTCGGACCGTTTACACCCGCCGCTGCAGCAGCAGCAACGCTGGCATTAGCAGCAGCGCCTGGCGCTGCAAGCGCAGCAGCAGCATCTCTTCCGCGCTGAGCGTCACAGCGCTGATCGGCCGCGCCGTCGCCCTTCCAGTACTGCTCCCAAAGCACCTTGTACGGCAGTAGGTGCAGCCGCACCGTTCCGTCCTCGCCCGCGCTGGCGCCACCGAGGCTGCCGCTGCAGACCGCCTCGAGAGTGCTGTCGAGAGGCAGCTCCCGCAGGTCGGGGCCGTAGACGCTGAGCTCGACCTGGCAACGGCAGTTGGCGGTTGTTGCAGCAGGTAATGCCCAGGACAAGCTCAAAAGGTGCAGGTGAGGCCCAGGACAAGGACAAGAGGAACGGTGGGTAGCTAAGAAGCGGGTGGCAAGGGAGCAAAAGATAAAAACGCACAGCGTTTCGGCGAGAGGAATGAGCATGTCGGCAGAGTGACCAGTCAGGCCGAAATGGCAGGTTATTCCTATATGATCATCAGGAACACACACTCCGGCTGGTATCGGTCTTCAGGGTGAGCCAAGATACGCAGAAAGAGTGCGAAACCCACCTCGGGTGCAGGCCCGTACGCCACGCCCAGTTGGTCGCACGCCAGCGTGGCAATATCGGTGAGGCGCTGCGAGGACGAGGCGTTGATGTGAGCCGTGCGGTTAGGCCATGGGGATTTGACCACCACACAGAGGCACACGGCGTCGACAGCTGGGCCTCCGACGGCGCCGCCCTGCGCATAACCAACCACACGTTAAGATTTGAACACAGGCAGGGTTCGACTGGCAGAAAGCTTGTGCGAAGACGCCGTGTGTTACACACAGCACAGTACCTGCTGCCGACCGGGCGCGCCAGTCGCACCGCCACCTCCAGGGTTCGCGGGAGCCGCGGACCTGAGCTCCAAGGATACAGACGCATCGTCCGGGCGAGAAGGACAAGTAGGGCATGCTGCTGCCATCCTCGCTCTAGCGATACTCAAGCTGGCCCCGACCACTGCGCCAGCACCCCGTCACACGAGAGGCTACGGCGCATCAGTTTTCAAGGCGATGGTGGATACGTGCGCACTGCGTAAGCCGAGGAATGTCCTCGACCGCTGGGTCGTCGCCCCGGCACGTCCGCATGCAGCCGGAAGCGCGCAGCTTCGAGCAGTATATTAACCGCTCGATACTCCTGGGCATACCAGTACGCTGGAGGTTGTTAAGTAGACTGCAGCGCTCACGGAGCCCGTTTCACGGGGGAAGCCCTCCCCGCAATCTCAATTGACGACCTAGTGGTGCCGTCGGGTTCTTTGCGTCCAGCGCTGCCCAGGTCAAGTCTATTATTTGCTGGACTACAAGGTAGCTAGACTGACTACCAGGACGTTTCCGGGCAATGCTTCGACCTCCCGCCAATTTAGCCGCGGTTCCTGTTTGATACCGTCGCGGGTGTCAAAATAACGCGTGACTATTATTACATGTAACGAACCAAATGTATTTGAGTTAGCTTCATGTTATCGGGATAGCTATTCCCAGGGATTGTACTTCTCCGTCTGCCGGACTTCCCTCCAACTTCCCATTAGGACTGTAAACCTTGTATAATATGATGATGTATGTATTCTAAAGTGAGCTGGCAATATGTGTCGACGACTTTCGGACAAACCGATACCGGACCTTCCCGCCCCTCACGCCGGGGGTGGCGACGCGGCCAGCGCCCTTTCGGACGCGGCCGAGTACAAACCCACCATCCCCGCAGGATGACTTAGCCAGAAAGCCGCAGGATGCCCTAAGGGTTACTGCAGCATGTATATGTTCAGTGCTTTACTGTGTCGTGCGTGTCGTGCAACAAAACCCTACGCAACCCGCGGGGCATTCCTCACTCATACCTTATCCGTAGCATGTCCTAGGTGATATATATTTCCATTAGGTAAGATAACGTAGCAGTCCGCGTATCAGTGTCCAGATATCCTGCTGCTGATCCGCGTTACCAAATCCCGTGGTGCGCATTACTGTAGCGTTGTGCGTATTAAGTGCCTGAGAAGAGATTCGCCGCATTTACATCGGTCACGGTGTGCGCGCATCACGCCTGCAGTCTTGCTTCATAGGGACTCGCGCTCAAAATTACGCGTAAGGCCCGCGGCCGTCGACGCGTAAGGCCCACCACACCGTCGACGCGGAAGGCCCACCGCCATCGACAGACGGATTCGGTAGGCGACAGGGGCCCCTCCAGATAAAGGACTGCTCGCCCCCTCCACATCCTCAGCGTCCGCCGGCGCTGCAAGCGCACTTCATGTCTGCCTGAAGGGGCCGAACACCAGCTCCAGCCACACATGGTGGCGATTTGACCCCACTAGCGCTGGTTTCCAGGACGCATCGGGACCCTAGCCCCGCCCGCCTATGTAACAGGCCAGGAGGGTTCAGCCCAGGACGACAGCCGCAGCCGCGGCACATCTGGGCCTTACTCTCCTGCCCCCGCCGCCTCCCGTTGACATCACCGTCGCCACTCCAACATAAGGGTGCAATCCGCCTTTGCCGCATCTCCCGTCCTGTCTACCCGCCGAGAACCCGACATCCCGGCACAGTCGCCACGATCTGCAAGCCTCGCGGAACAGGACACGCGCCCGGGGCGACGCTAGATGAAAGCGGGTAGGAATAAGCACACCCAACTTAACTGTTGGTACAAAAAACGGGCGCCACCAATGTACAGGGCACCACCATGCACGGCGCGCTGGGCCACAGCGATATGTTTGCCTGCGTTTCCGCTGCTACCGCTGCTGCTGCCCTCAGCCACCGGCACAGCGCCCTTGCGCCGCGCGCTCCTGGGCCTGCCGCAGGCTGTGGATCGCAGCAGCAGTGGGAATGGCTTACCACTACAGAGGTCGTACTCTACACCATGAAACAAATAATACAAAACGTACACGCGACGCGAGTTGCCTGAAGCTCTCGCCCGCGCGGGCCAACCGTGCATGCGCAAACGGCCATGACCCGATCGACAGTCGCAGCCGCCGCCGTCTAAATACCTTGCAACTTCCAGTAGATAACAAATTTACGCTGTTACGCCAAGGCACCAAAAGCATAACGAGACCCAGAAGCGCATCGAATCCCGCACAGATCCAGGTGACACTGCCTGTACATGGCTCTTCACAAGATTCGCCATCCACGCTGCGCCAAGCGCCATGCTCTCAACCGTCTCTCATTCCGCAGCCGCTGCTTTCGAATATGCTCTTCACGCCCTTGACGAACATGGTCACCGAGGCCCCGTCTCATCGACAGCACACGCCGCACCTTCCCAAGCCCTTTCATCCACCACATCCGCCCTGCGCTCCCACGGGCAGTCGCAACCCGCCGCCCACTCCGCATCCTGCCAGGCTACGACTCGACGCGACCACCACCACCTTCCACCAGCGACAACACAGCCGCCTCCATCACGACGTTGGCTCCGGAACCACCCGTGCCAGCGTGCCTGCCCGCTGTAATGCCTTACGACCGTCAGCTGCGAGCCGTAATGACCAACCCGCCGCAACGACCGTAACGAATAACGAACAGTACCTGGCACGCCGTACACTCGGCAGCTAACGACTTCTCGCGCTACACCTCCTTCCCGCTGCCTTCTACCTGTGACCCCTTCCGCGCCTCAGCTGCGTCCCCTGCGCGAAGTCCGTCCTGCGCCTGCACACATCAGCCCGGAGACCACCGCCTAGCCAACAGGTCCAGCGAGACTCAGCTACAGCTGCAGCTACAACTTCAGCCCCGCTGCACCTCCGGCGCCCTCAAGCTGCTCCTACACCTTGCCATTGATGCGCTGCACAATGCGCTTGCCGTGCGGCGTCCCGCGCAGCGTGGGCAGGTAGGGGCGGATGGCCTCCACCAGCATCGTGTGGGTCGTCCCACCGGTGACGCTGAGGGCGCTTTGGATTACGTAGTTGCCGTATCCATCCTGCACGACATGAGACGATACGGCGAAACAAGGGGCGAAGCGCGGGGTTGTGGACGGATGGGAATGGCTGGGGTGAGCGAGATCCGCAGGAAAAGTGGTCGAACGCGGGCGCCCTGTGAGAAATGGCAAAGGCACTCCGATACGACATGCGGTGGCCGCAAGGTGGATGCGGGTTGCACACATGGCGATGGCGGCACAGATGGTTGCTGCCGCCCCACTGGGTGGCACAGAGCGAATGGTGCGGGCCGACGAGCAAGCCGCCAGCCCTTAAAACTGCCCTGTCGGAACTAGTTCCGGCTTCATTGGCCCTCATGAGCTTGCACGGCGTGCGTATGCAATGCGAATCCTGCTCAATGCCCCCAACCCTCCGCAACTACCGTACTCATCTTCCTCACCCGCCACACGCCGTAAGCCACCAACGCCCCCATTTGCTCCCTCCCTTCCCCCCTTCAAGCCCACCCGCGCTATGTATATCGGCCCACGGCTTTCCTCTCATGCCACCCGCGCCTCACCTGCAGCAGCCGCGCGAGGCTTGTCGGCGCTATCAGCTCCCGCACAACGGCCTCCCGCTCCGAGTCCATGCCGCCCAGCTTGAGGCAGCGCTCCACCACGTTCGACGAGAACTTCTGCAGCGACAGCACGCTGAACGAGCCGCGCAGCGCCACGATGACCTGCGAGCAGGTGTCCATGTGCCCCAGCTCCAACACGTACTGGACCACGTAGTTGCCGAAGGCGTCCTGTGTCAGTCAGCAGCAGCAACAGCAGCGGCAGCAAGGGGCGAGAAGAGGCGCTTAGTTGGATTCGAGCAAGCACACCCGCGTCCTATTCCGAAGCCCCGCTCTCCCCCGGCCTATGTGAGCCCTTTCAGCACGAGGCAGCGCAGCGCCATACCTGACGCATTACATCTCGGCAGCACCCGCACGAACGCGCCGTCAGCACCCATACGGCTCTCCTCCTTTCTTCAACAACGCCTTTTGCAACCAGGAAACCGGTCGCAACGCTTCCTTCCCAACTAAGCCCACGCGACGCACCTGGCTGAGCACCAGCGCGTGCCGGGCGATCTCCATCACCAGCGCCTGCTTCTGTGCGGGCGTTGCAAAGTCGATGCAGCGCTGAAGCACGCAGCAGCCGTGGCGGTGCGTCGCGACCTCCACGCAGTGCGCTACCGCCGCATCATAGATGAACTGGCTGTCCTCCGGGCCCAACCGCTGCAGGCAGCGCTGCACCACGTGGTTGCCGTTGAGGTCCTTGATGAGGGACACCACGCCGGGGCGCAGCGCCTCGATGGCGATGGCGCGCTGCTCGCGCGACGACAGCGTCTCAATCAGCTTCTGAACCGCTCGGGTGCCGTGCGTGTTGAGCGCCACGCCAACGAGCTCGCCGCGCTCGGCTACCTTCTTCAGGACCTGAGAAGTGGCACGATGGCAGGTTCCAGGTGTAGGCGGGTTCCCGGATAGTTAAGGTAGGGTAGGGTTCGGTACATTGTCTTCTCCGGTGAGCAGTCAGGTTGCTGCAGGGCTGAGGCTTGAAACAGGCGCGCGCATATCCACAGTCTGTCCCGCTCGTCAGTGCCACCAGATGCGCCGCCGCGTCTTTCCTTATGTTTTATGCCACCCATGCCACCAACCACGAACCCTTCATACACACTGCCCCGTCCGGTTCCTGCCGCTGCGCACTCCCCGACGCGCAGCAGCACTGACCCAATCCCCGCCCCCTCAGGTCCCTGCCGCTGCCCACCTCCAGCCGCTGCTGCTCTGAGCAGCGGTCCAGCAGCTTCTGCACCAGGTAGTTGCCGAAGGGGTCCACCATGAGCTCCACTATGTTGCCCAAGACCTCGGGAAACACCTGGCATTGGGCAAGGGCAGGATAGCAGAGGGTTGAGGTTGCGACTCCTGCACAAGTTTATCAAATCCGCGCTCAGCCGGCCGCTTAACATGGATACCATGTTGAAATACCGGTACTTGGTCCAGTTTACAGTGATTTGGAACGAGCTGTGTCCAGAGCGTTATATCGTACAGCTAAGTGCCGCAGAATGGCGATGCAGGCGCCAGAGACTGGGTCCTGCGCCCGAAGATACCCACTACACAAGCTTTCCCAAACTAACCCAACACACAAGCCTTCCGCACGTCACCAGCGTTTCCGTCGTGTTGGGTGCGCGGTAGCTCCTTCAGTGCCCTGCCTACCGACGCCGGGTGGCTGCTGCACACATGCGTCTCATCGCCCCGAACCAACACTTCACAACCCTTGGGATGAATCTGGCGGCGCATGCCGCTCGCGGTGGTGCGGGGGGCATTCACGCGGGGAGCCCGACTCGTGTGCACTAAAGACCCCATAGCCCGCACCTTCTCAACGGCTGCAGCGCCGCCCTCGTCAAACTTCCGCTGTAGGTACCTGCGGGGAAAAGCAGCCCAGCACACGCACCCAGAGTATGCCTTCCGAATGGTCTTTGATCGCACTAAATGCGGGGGGGCGTTGCAAGGGGAGGCGCTGTCCTCATTGTCTCCCAACCTGCATCACGAACATACAGCCATCCACGGCCCTGAGAACCCACCAGGGCCCCATCCAGAAGCTGGCCTCCCACGCACCCCTTCCACGCCACAAGCAGTGTCCTACCTGCAGCCGTTCTGGTCCTGCGCCACCGACATCAGCTGGCCCACCACGTCATCCAGGCTCGCAAACTTCTGCGTGATGGCCGCCATACCCTCGTGCTCCTGATCAGCGGTCTGGGTGGGGCCGTGGCCGCCGGACGAGTGGCCGCCGCCGTGGTGGCCGTGACGGTCACCCGACCTAGGAGCGCAGCGGGCGCAGGGAGCGTTCCAGTCATGGGTTGGGATCGAGGCCGGAGGAACGCGTTGGCCGTGCGATCGGTGCAAGATGAGATGAGATAAGGTTGTGCGCGCGTTTGAACGCTGCTATGATGAAAGATTGTTTAACACAGGAGGAGCATGGCACGTTTCCTAAAGGAGCTCCAAAACAAGGTAACTACCAGCGTGTTCCCTTACGTCCGTATGCGACGCTAAGTGGACTGCAGTTTCCGCTTTGCGCCGCCTCAGGAGCGCTCTGTTCACAGAAATTCCGGAGCCCTCCACGCTTTATTCCGGCTCTTCCCGCCCACTACGCGCAATGAGCATTTAACCAGACCTTATTAGACAATAACTGCTGCCGGGCAGGAGCGATACAGGCCTGCATGCCTCCTAACAAAACCCTAACAGAAAGCCACCCCGCTGCCGCGCCTGTTGGCCTCTCGAAGCCGTAATCGAGCCTCATCCCTGCGCGCCATCCGTGTCCACCCTGCCTCTACCCCAAGGGGCGACACCATCGCCGTCGCCGGATGGCGCCGTCGCCTGCCTTTCCGCGCACCTGTGGTGCTCCCCTCGGTGGTGGTGCTCCCGGTGGTCCCGGTGGTCGCGACGGTCACGCGGCCCGGGCCGCCCGTCGAAGCTGTGCTGCCGCCCCTCGCGCCCGCCGTTTCCCCCGCGGTGGCCATCACGGTCGCGGCTGTTGGGTCCGTCGCGGCCCCGCAGGCCTTTCAACGCGTCGTTGTCGTGGCCACCAAGGCGCAGACCTTGCAGACCAGGACCAGCGAGAACCCCGTTCGAGGCTGTGCTCGCGGGGAGAAGGGGGGAGGGAAGGCAGGGAGGTGGGCGGTGGACTAAGCAAAGTAAGCACGACGGAGAGGGCATGGATAGCCGCTGGCATCTTCGCAGACCTCAACGTCTGCCCTCCATCGCAATTGCGTGCGCTCACCTCCCCCAGCTGCTGCCGCAGCTGCCGCTGCGGCTGCCGCGGCTGCAGCTGCTGCCGCTGCGGAAGCCCCGCCACCGTAGAAGCCGCCGCCCGGCATGAACTGCGCCGCTGTGGCCACAGCGAGCTGGTTGACTGCGAGCAACATCCGGGGTCGAACCATGCCGCGTTAAACACAACCGCACGTGCACTGACCGAGAACCTAAGGTTAATCGGCTTTGCCGCGCGTGTTCTGACGCCTATCACCCAACATTCATGCCCATGGGCGACTATGTGGTTTCGGAGCCTCACGAGTTTTGCACCCCGAGCCAACTCCAGCACGCAAACCCCCTCAGCCAGCGCCGCACCTCCCGCCTGCTGTCCTAGCAGCAGCTGCTGCTGCGTTTGCACCAGCGCCGCCTGGTAGGCCGCCTGGTAGGCCGCCTGGTACTCCAGCGAGTTGGTTAGGTTCAGTTGGCCTGCCCCTTGGCCCCCCAGGTGCAGCCCGTTAACCCCCGGGTGACCCGGCAGCATCGCTGCGAACGCACAAGGGCAGGAACAGGAAAGGGCGTTGCGGGTGCCGAAGCACAGGAGGCCAACACGAACGTGCAATAAGCAAAGTGCGCTGACCTTTCGGTAGCTAGCTTAGCTGCACCGCCGAGTTTCGAATCGCGCGGTCGGCAGCCACAGCTCGCAATGTGACTTGCGGACGATGCTTAGCGTGTGCAGCATCGTGTGCAGTATAAATCTATTTTGTAAAGCTTCTCCCAAATATCTGGCACGAGAAGACCTCTTACCTTCGAGTCCCTGCGCAAGACCCGGGTGGCCAAGCGAGTGGTTCATCAGCAGCGGGTTGGGAGCGCCAGCTGCCGCCGCCGCCGCGGCAACTGCCAAGACAGGAAGGAGGGTGTTAGGGGAAGCAGGACCCGCACCATTTACAGTGCGCGTGGTGCGCGGGTAAAGAATCGACCACGTGGATCCAGGTGCGTGTTCCGTGAATCCACAGCGTCGATCATCTTACCATCTAGCGGCGAGGGTGTCCCAGGCTTGGATCCGACAGGTGACACCCCATTCAGGTGGCCCGGCATAGGGGATGGACCCCGTACACCTGTGCAACAAAGTACGGGTTTTAGACGGCCACGGCTCGCATGCCATCAAGGAAACGCGCCGTGTACGTGCCGCATGGGACTTACCCAGCTGCTGAAATGCTTGCATCATTCCTTCGTGCAACGCCGCAATGTCTTGTGCGGGACCCTGCTCGTCGATTACGTCGAGGCCTGCAACCGTGACCCAAAGGCTTAAGCCGCTGGTTGCAACCCGTGGACAGCTCGAGTGGATGAACGGCGTGCTGACAAGGTCAACCCTCTCTTACCAGGGGTTACGCCACGCGACAAGATTTGAGCCACCTGCGCCTGGCCACCTGCGCTGAGCTGCTGCTGCAGACGGCTTGGAAAGAGCCCCGGGACGTCCTGGTAGAGCGTCCGCCCTTCCACGGGTGCCGGCAGCTTGCGCTGACCCGAATACATTTCATAGAAACGGGCATAATCCTCATCAAACCGGATATCGCCCAGGTGCTGCCCGATGGGCGTCGCCCGCGCGTTCGGGTCCAGTCCCGAGTCCGCATGGTTCTGCATCGATGCAGGTGAGATAGAGTGGTCATGATGCAGCTTGCTCGATGCTATTACGTCTTTGTGACGAAGAGAAACTTTAAGCAAGGCCGAGGCATGCCGAGACCTGACCCGACCTTGTGGGCGTAACAGCCGCACAGGCCACCAATAACCGTTAGCAGAACCGTGGGAATACGCTACTGTTGCAAGTTGTTGGACTGCGCGAGGTGGCGTCAGGCCAGAGCACGCCATGCTCGCACGTGTACGCATCGCAGCTTCTGAACGCAGCACCCACCACAGCCCAGCGCTCCTGAAGGTGTGGAGGCGCTGATGTGGCCCGAGGGATTTCCTCCAGGAGCCGGCTCAACTCCTTGTCAGTGGCATAGTCCACCCTACAATCAGCCCAGTCGGAGAACCATGCCTTGACAAACTTCTCGCAGTTCATGCCGACTAGAGAGTAAATATTCAAGACGATGTACTCACCAGCCATCGAGCGGACCGCCGGGCCTGCCCGCGCCTCCGAACATTGTTTTGATGGCCCGACGAAAGCCCCGTTAACAGCCTCCGTGCATGCTTCCCACGAAACGGCTGTATCCAGAAACTGCGAAGCTAGCTATCTCAAGTGCCAGCGCCGTGTTCACCCCGGCAACAAGCGAGAGATGTCTGGACGCTCAGGATCGGGAGGGTGGATATAGGGTCACACAACGAGTTAAGGAAGCCAACAATATATGTATTTCGATTAAGGTGTAACCAGTTAATTACATCTTCCAGAGTATTTAGACGGGGGCTTGCAAGTCCAAACCCCTGTTCCGGCGGCGCCACGCGATTCGACCTAGAAGTACACAGCTTTGTTTCCTTATTACTTAGTGTTGATAAATCAGAGACATACCCCTATTTCTACCTGCATCAGGTTGGAAACGCACCTATTGCCCCTTACAAAGTCCTGAGGGCCTCAAGCGTGTTTCCGGTATGTAATTAGTCGCAGCTAAACAAGGAATAATGGATGCACTTCACAACGGAGTGCGTCGAGAGGGTTCCGGTGTTGCACGCTCAGAAACGGAAGGTACCCATGGGTCGCGCACCTGAAACCGACCATCCGATAGAGCGGCTTGGCCACATTGCATTTAAAAAATACCTTAATGGTTACCATTCCGTAGGATTCATATGGTACGTTGCACGGAAGGACCGGGTGGCGCAGCAAGCCGATAGTAAGCCTGAGGCCCGACCTTGGGGTTCGAAATAGTAGGCCGCAAGACGTGATATAGCAGGCCACCTCAGTTCCCTCATTAATTCATTCACTCAGTTGCAGTGTCGCCGAAGCAAGTTCCATGTAAGACGAAGATCGCACTCCTGTGGCGTGACGGCGTGACGAACAATTACATTTCCTTACGACGAGTCCATGCCAGTCATCGTGATCGTGACATGAGAAACTGACTCAGGTCTGGCAACCAGCGCATCGTTTCAGCTTGTTGGCAACATGGGAAAGGCTCAGGTCTGGCACTGTCTGGCAACTCCAGCTAGTAGCCCCTCGATCCTCCCTGAACACACCTCGCTCCCCAATTACGCTAATAACATATGTCCTCCTACCCGACTATACCGACCCCTCAGTATGGTCGGCGCGTTGCCACCAACGGTCTGTAACGGCCCCCACCGGTCAGCACGACTCCTGCCTTGAGCTTTAACATCATGGTGTACCACTTCAACCCCAAGCCAGCCGTGAATGGTAGGTGCAGGTCCGTGATGATGGTGCGCCGCGAAAACCTCGCCCGGAATTTGCGCGTGGCAAGCAACCTGAATATCCTAGTTCCGGCCACAATCCAAACATACTACTGGGCGAAGAAGAATCACGGGGATCACGTAACCCCCCTCATCATCAGCCTCCGGCAAAACCATCAAGCACGCGGTTTGAGGGGCCCGGTGGGATGTCGCCATCGCAACACTCGCCCCATGGCGTCCATTATTCGGGACTGGACCCCTTTTTGACGTTTGCCACTTCTCGCCCGTCAGCTTCATCGCGGGACGACTGCCGCCGGGCTGCCTCTGCGTGTGGCCCCGGCGGGAGGTGGCCGCAGCGTAGTGCTAGCTGCAGCCCGCCTCCGAGCCACCGTCGCGCCTCCTTGGGGAGGCGGAGGAGGAGGCTTCGAGACGGAGGAGACGGCGCGGAATACGGCGGCGAATAATGAGAAGGGGAGGCTCGGCTGCACTTGCGGCGCTGTGGTCCTGCTGGTGATTACAGCTGCTGGGGTCAGGACTGGCTGGGCAGTGGGCAGTAGCGGGCCGCCTGGGGGAGAACGGGAGCAAGGGTCGCGGCCAAAAAGACTTAACTCATAGGATTGGCATGTCGTACTTAATCGTCGTACGGAGGCGGTGACAATGCTCGGCTTCGGTCACAAGGTGGCAGTCCAGGTAGCGCAGTCGTTCGTTGCCCTACACTAGCCGCACAGCGCGCTGTGCGTCGTGACACGAGCTCCTATACCTCTCCTCCCTCTCCCTGCTGTTCCCTCCTTGTCTCTACATGACGTCGCATGAGCGAGCAAAGACTGCGGACATTGACGAATTGAGCCGGCAAATGCACGTCCCGCGCGGCTTACACTGTGGTGCGGCGCAGGCAAGGATAAGGGCGTAGGTGCGGGAGGCGCTGCGCCAGCGCATGCTGAGCGAGGGCGCGACGCTGGTGACGGCCACAACCAAGCTGTTGCTCACGTTGCTGCCGCCGCTGCCGCTGCTGCTGGCGGCATTGACATCACCTACAATCAGGGTTGTTCCGCGAGGAAGGATTTGACGACATTTCGCGCTTGAGTGGCAATGTTCTCCCCACAATCCATGCAGGCGGCCGGTCGCTACATAGGGCGTGCTTGTCGTAGCTGGCCCGGATGAATGTATCCACGGCTTCGCGTACCGTGGATGGATGGGAACGGATGGAAAAAGGTGGGGAAAACTACATACGCATGTTCTCTCTAAAAGGTTGCGTGTGCCGCTCTGACCCATCCAGCTCAAAAGCAGGCAGGAACCAATAAACCAATAAATCGTCGACAGGAGCTAGCCATTTACGTTTGTATGTTGCCGGTACCCCTCCCCTATACACACACAGCACGTACGGCTCCGGGTTCCGCGAAAGGTAGCCCTTTCCTGACCTTTGGCGACGCTGCAGGGCAGGGTGAGGCGCGCCTCCACAGTAGCCGGCAGCCGGACTAGGCTCACAAAGGGTTGCGAAGTTCCAACCGCCAGGAGGTTGGGGCTGAAAGCGGGATCGGGCAGGAGGTGGGGCGGGGCGGGGCGGGCATACGGGACGAGAAGCTGGGTAGGTAAGTATAAGACGCTGGGGTCCAAGGTGAAGTGGAACCGCGTGACCGGCTGAGGGCGATCTAGGTCTATATCGTCCAGGTCACGAGGCCACGATTTACAGACGCCTCCAGGTGAGCATCATGCGCATGCGCACGCCTATGGCCTATCCAAGTAGCCTCAACTGACCAAAAGACGCCGCTGTACCGAGGCGTGGGAGGTACGACCCCAGGTCTTCAATCGCATCCGCCCGCCTGCTGCCCGTACGTACCATTTGGTGCCGTACAAAAAATCTGTCTGGTTGAAGGTGCCAGCGGTGGAGGTAATGACTGCGCGACGACGCTGGGGGAACTGCACCTGCGGAAGCCGTACATACACAGCCACGCAAGGCGCACGCGACACTCGCTCGGCGAGTGCGGCGAGGTTGCGAACGCGTGCGACCGCCACTACTGTAATGGCGACACAGGAGATTACCTACTGCCGTACATGCGACTATGACAACGGGGTTGACGACCCCCTGCCGTTGCGAGGACTCACAGACAGCAGTAATTGACATTGCACCAAAGTCCAAAAACGGAAGCTAGCACCCGCAATGAGCAACCCAAACCTGGGGCAGCTGCGGATGACCTAGTACACCACGCTGGATTGAGAGGCCTGCTGCTGGCGCTGCTCGTGGGCCCTACCTGGAGCTGGTACGACCTGCCAGGGCACAGCTGCAGGGCCTCGGTGCCGTCCTCTGCCAGGGCACGGATGACGATGGTGCTGTGGGCAGGGCCGGCGAGGAAAACAACCATCAACGCAGAACTCCGGCGGTAACGGGCACAAATGCAGTTGTGTGTGCAGCGCTGTAGATGACGTACGGCCCAGAGACACTTTTATGTATCGGGGTCGGGGTTGTATCGTTTATGTATCGGGTCCCTCACTTCTATTTGCATGTATCACCCGTACGCAACGAACTCCTTAATGGCAACGTACATTATAATTTGAGGTTTTTATTGCACGTGGCCAGGGATCTCCAAGGGATCTTACCTGTCGGCGAGCGGAGAGCCATGAGGGCTGCCGGTTTCGGGGCGGGTTGGATGTGCGGTGCAGGGCTGACCCACGGGTCCCTCCAGCCAATAGTCTGGGAATCCTTGGCACGTAGGGACGCCTACCAGGACCACCAAAAGCGGCATCAGACATTGCAGAAGGCGAGCGCTCCAGCGGCCTGGATTGCACTGCCTCATCAGCTGCCTCATCCTTATGCACAGTAATCCTCAATCCTGTCGGTCCGCAGCTCTGAGTGCCGACTTCTATGGGAGAGCGTGCACGGACGCAGTTCTGTACTACGGCTCCCTCGCAAAACGCGCACGGCGGGCCCCGTAATGATCGCTGTATCCCGCCTGAGACCACGTAATGTCGTTTGCTATGTGGAGTGTCAGAAGCGCTACGGAATGGCTGCTGGCTAGTCCAATCGCTCACGCAAATAACGACACCAGTAGTCCCGCTCAGGGACGCCCGGGTTAGGACAGGACTACGCAGGGTTGGGGTGCAAAAATACACGCCGGCGGTGCTCAGTGATAAGGCGATGTAAGTCCAGCGTATTTGCAACGCGATAAATAGTAGTGAACGAGCGAGCTGCCTTCGACTGGCGTTGGCCAGCGGACGGGCCGACGTAGACCCGAGAGGCGCGATCGGCAGTTATCACCAACCGCCCCTATCAAAAGTACGCCCTGAAGTTCGCGCCACACCGTCCGATCCGATAGGCCGGTAGTTACCGCAACGTCGAAAACAGAAAACGAGGGCGTTCAACCCTGTCGAACCTGCACGCGGACCATAGGCGCCTCATCAGGCCGTCTCAACGCGCCCTCGCTCTGTTCCGTAGGGTTCCGTCAACCAATTCACGCTGTGTCCAAATGCACCAGGCTTCGGTGTACCACCTATGGCAGCTATGTCCTTGGGGTCGACGTATAGGTCAGGATGGCACATCAGCGCTCTCGCGCGAGCGCTGTCTCGCCGGCATCCCCGCCCTCCGCGCTTCTTTGGTTCCCAAGGCGCACATTGGCGGAGGATTCTCCCTTACCTGGGACCTGGCGCACATCAAAGCAAGCAACTCAAAACCAGTGCGGCGCACCGTAACAACTTCAGATGCCCTTGCCCTGCGCCCGGCGCGCTGCCTGACTCTGCATCTCCGTCAGCGGCTGAGCCCTTGCCCGTGTCGTCTCCGGCCTCCTGCGACTCGCTCATCTCATCACTCGTGCGGCGGCGTCCAGCGATCGCGGCGGCGTCCTATCGTGGTGCCCCGTCCCCCGGCCGGTGTGGCTGCACTTGGTCTCACCCCGCCTCACCCACCCGCACCTCGGCGTGGCGCCCTTCGCCTGTTATGTTGATGGAGAGCGCCGCTGATGACGGAGAGCGCGAAGAAACTTCTGCGCAGCGCGGTTGTCCTTAAAAATGCCAGAGTTAGTATGTTGGGGCTATAATTATGGTGCGGTATTCCCTGGTATTCCAACACCCCAAGGACTTCGCGTTGCACTGGAGGCTAGGCGGCGAGATGATACATGGCACCACCGATCCCAGGGAGGCCCATGGGACCCGCATCCCCACATGCGACTGCCCTGCTGAGCCAAAGATTAACATTTGGACGTAAGAAAATGCGATCCACTGGGGCTGTGGTTGCCCCGCATTCCCTGTCGTCGCCCTCGATCGCCGACCCATGGGTCATGCGATAAACGCGGTTGTACGGCATGCAAAGATACGACGCCTACTCGTTAACGTCAAGATCGTGACGATATGGTACCTATCTGAGCGGTCACTCAGGTGGTTGTGCATGATTGCTGGTATGACATTTTCAAACCATCAAAGGCAGGTCGAGACATAAGCACGGATAGCACGGTCTGTTTGGAGCGGCACTTGGGCACTGACACTTGGGTACTGGCACTTTGGCACTTGCACTTTGTGCACTTGCACTTTGTGCACTTGCACTTTGTGCACTTGCACTTTGCTTTGGGGACAAGGGGCACAGATCAGGTACGGGCTTGCAACTGAAACCCTTTATGGGACAAGTGGCACAGCAGGGCACAGCACAGGTTACGGACTTTGTGGTTAGGTTCATAACAGGGGAGCCTACCGCGTAAACGGCCTCCGGGAATGCTGGTGGCTGCTCCTTTTGCCTCTGCACTGTTAACTGGTGCCGTGGGGGTATGCAAGTTTGGGCCGATGGTGCAATGCGGGTGGGCTTGTGTCTCTTTCACGTCCTTCAGTGTTCAGCGACGCGCCCGGTAGTCCAACCTTTTGGTCTAGATCCCACTGCAAGATTACCTGCTACACAAAATGATTGCGCACTTTCGCCGGACGTGCAGTGCAAGTACGGCAAGGGCATATAGGCGCGATCGCCTTGGAACCACGTGAAAGGCTGAGGCTGTTGGGGGTTAAAGAAAATCGGTAAGAGGCGCAGTAATTAAAGCAAATTTTGGGTGAAGCAACCGTAGAGCGGCAGCCCTTTCCGTTCTGATCAACATGGGGTAGTGGCTGCGCCCTTACTACCTCTACAGCACTGCAAAAAGTGCGGGTTGAGGTGTACGTTATTAAGCAATGTAACGTATCTATCTTATGCCAAGCCTAGCCAGCTTCAACATCACTCACATGCATCATCCTGCTGCCACTCGGCTCGGCGCTCAACACGCACGAACGGGTGGCTGAAAGGAGATAAAAGTCCGTCTCATCAGCGCCACGGACTGCTGTTTTACTTGCACCCGGCACCTTTTGTATCAGCAGGCATGGATTTGACCCTCTAAGACGCATCCCCTACTATCCAACTGGCTCTCTCTGAAAGCGTCCTGACTACGAACCCACTATTCATCTGTAGTCTGGTCTGACTGTCCTACTTGGCTACTCGAATAAACCTCTGATGCAAACAAAAAGGAGTCAACCCCGCCTTCATCCGCGTCTAAACCACTCCCCAATCTATCGACCCCACGCCGCTAATTGCACGCCTCCGCCCCCCCACGCGTGGCCTGCCTACGATCCGTCAGATTGCGCCGCCCATGTCACCCGTACCTCGAATCCCGCCTGCCATGGCTCCGCCTCCCATGGATCCACCGCTCATAGCACCGCCGCTCATAGCGGCGCCACCCACCCCGCCCACATCATCATCGCCGCCGCCCGTACCCATGCCACCTCCCATACCGCTTCCCATCTCCACCTCGCCAGAGGTCATCGCAGCGCCACCGGCGCCAACGTCTCGACCGGCGCCGCCGCCCGCTGCCACGTCGCTCATGTCGCGGCCTCTCTGCCCTGCAGCTGCACTCACAGCCCCCATCACGCCCGTGCCGCCCGCCATCTCCTCCACACCGCCGCCGATGCCGCCCGCCATCTCCTCCACACCGCCGATGCCGCCCGCCATCTCCTCCATCCCGCCGACGCCGCCCGCCATCTCCACGGGCACTCCCACCTGCTTGTGGGCGGTTGGCGCGGCGTAAAAAAGTGATCCCAAGTTAGCACCACCGGAACACTGGGGCCCACTGTTACAGTTACTACGACCGGAACAGACATGGACAGGCATGCCTGGGCCGCACGCGAACACCCAGCAGGGAATCAGCGCTCCAAAATAAACACGGAAAGCAAACGAGCTTTCGTATGGTTAATGGGACGCTTGCGGCTTCTATGTGGCACGGCAGAGCGCCGGCAGGGCATACGAGTGAGGGCCGTGCGAGCTGCCTTGAAAGGAGCGGCGGGGGTCAAGGGCGGCAAAGCGAGAACGTACAGCATGAGTGGTGTGGTTGGCCTTGTCTGCCACGTTGGACCCACGGGGCAGAAGTGTAGAACGCAGCAGCAAGCACCCGCCGCCGCACCGGAAGCCATCCCGCCACGCACGGAACGTCTCGTGGCGGGTAACGTGTACATAACACCACCACACGTCAGCGCTCGCCTGAAAGTGCGCCCCTAACGCTAGCTTGCACCGCTGCGCCTGCAGGCGCTGCCTGTTGCAATGCACGCAAACACACACGGCCCGCACCGCTGATCACAGTACCCAAGCTTAAGAAAGGCAAACTACCCAGAACCCAGATCCCAGATCCCAGGCCCCGCACGTGAACAAGATCCAGACGTACTGTGGCGGCAGTGAAGGTCTGATAGGTCGCGTAGCCCGCGGTCATGCCGTCATCCGAGCCGGTTGGCATGGCGCCGGCTGTGTAGGTCTGGTAGGTGGTTATGGGCTGGCCGGTGGTTGGGTCCACACCGGTGCTCACGGTAGTGGCGCTGTAGGACGAGTCACCCGGGGTGATGCCCATGCCCGCGCCCTGCTCGGATGGCACCATTATGGCACCCGGAAGCAGCGACTCGACACCGCGGTCCTCGGCATCATATGGATCCATGGGGTTGGCAGCGGAAGTAGAAGCGCGAGAGCTTGCTTGTCGCTTGCTATTGCAACCTGGAGTGCTTGCACAGTGCGGGACAGCTAATGTGAAATGTATTTTTTGCGGCCGTGGATTGTGAAGGTATATAGGCCTCGCGGCAGTGACATGGCGGAAAAAGAAAAAGGGGGCGCCGGAAGTTTGGATCCAAGCTTCAGTTGGCGCCGCTCATGGTGACTCACTGCCTGCCATCGACCCATGGAGCCCTATGGCGCAATAACTACGCATTTCACGCCGCAGCGAAGCGATAGTTGTCGCGAGCAAATAGGCAGCAGCGCTGCAGGAGCTACAGCAACAGCAGGAGCAGCAGCAGCGCCAATGAGCGCGCCAGCCAGGCGACTGTACGGCGACGGTTCTGGCTCCCAACTTGTGCAGGCCAGCGCTCTTTCGACGCAGGCCATAAGAACGTATTACCGATATGCTGCAAGCACTGATCATGGCGCCTTGGATATTTAAGGATCCAGAGCGCGCTCCTCAGAGCGGCTGGCTGTCGCGGACGACTTGTTTGCGGTCATATCGGTAGCCGACGCTGCCTGGAGACAGATGCCATAAACATACAATCGGCCAGGCTTGCTAGTTCTTGTGTACCACTTAGTCTGAAAGCGGTGGTAGTGAGAACTACCGGTTTGGGGACTCCGTGATAACTGAAAGTCCTAAAGAAATCGTCATACAGACGCCGATCCTCAGCTAAGAAAGGAATGACCCGACAAAGGGTCTATCCCGTAACCAACCATGTAGGCACCAAGCCGTTCTGCCAGTAGCACAGGCTACACCGTGAATGCACAGGTAACCACAATCCGCCTTGACCCGCCTTACACGACCAGGCGTGAAAGGGCTCAGTACCGACTTAACGCCTCAGTAGGCGAGATACAACTACTAGTCCTGGCTAATTGCATTCGCGGCTGGTCCGCGTGGTCTGTCCGATACACTGCCCGGTGCCTCCTGATCCTGCTGCCTGTCAACGGTAATAACCGATGCCGGCCCAAGGTCAAGAAAACCACGCCGGTTCAAGGCCAAACGTCTCCAGATGGACCTACCATCGATAAACGTAGATTTCTCCGCAGCCAAACTCCCCACCTGACAACGTCTTCCACCTGGATCGGCGTGCAAAAACCGCCTTGCACAGCCTTGGAGCCCGAAGCAGAGACAGAATCCCGCCTCCGAACAATGGCTAAGAGTCCTGCACCTCTTCAGCACAGCTTTAAACAACATTGTAAAATAGTAATATTTCACCTTCGCCAAAACTCCAGCTTATTCCACACCTTGTATGTTTTCAAAAAGTACTGCCTACCAAATTCGAGGCCGACGCACACCGTAGTTGACCCCCAACCCAGCCCTGCACATGCCGAGGCTGGGGCCCGCCGCCGGTACCAAGGCCTCTGCTGCACAGCGGCTCGCAGCGCTCTGCTGCGCCTCTTTGCGCCTTCTCGCCGGAACGTCGACGCACCTCCTAGCAACCCCTGCCTCTTCCACCACCTCACCGCCGCTCATCACCTGCTCGGCCAGCATGCAGCAGTCGATTGATGCCTTCTCGTTAAGCGACGTGCGGTGCCCTGCCGCCGCTGCGGCAGGCACCTCAGGGCGCAAAACCCAGTTTCACTGCTTGCCTCCGCTGCCCGGCTCAACCGGGTCGGCCGTGCCTCCGGGGCGCGCTTTCCCCGGTCTGCTGTCTGTGGGTATGGACCCCGAGCGCACAGTGCTGTCCGCGGCGACAGTGTGCAGCTGCACGCGTGGATCGGCAGCAGGCGGGGAGGTTGGCGGTTGGCAGCGGCGGGGAGGTTGGCTGTGGGCAGTGGTTGGCTGTGGGCAGTGATGGGCGGTGGTGGTGGCGGGAGGTGGTGGGCGGTGGTGGGCAGTGGGGATGGTAGAAATTAGGGGCAGCAGGCCGCTGGTGCCGGGTGGGCAATGAAAATAGTCACGTACGTTCGGAGTCCGGTGCGGCCAACCCGCCCCGATGCACAAACGCACACCAAACACCGTGAGGCCCAACAATGAGGCGGGTGCAGCGGGCGCGTCTGGAGTTGTGCAGTATGTCCAAAGGACAATCAACGCTGAACATACATGTTGGGGTCCAGCAACTTAATGAACTTCGCTGTCCGATGGATCGGTGACCGCATGGCGATCTGCGCAATGTCCAATCTTACTGGTTGCTACGCTCAAATATCATGATACCGACGTAAACGCGTTGTAGGCTCGTGTGTTACGCTTTGCACAAAACGCAGTGTACCCCGCACGACTCCGGTTCATCGCTTTTTTCCTGCTTCTTTACGCATGTTCCCTGGCACCTTCATACGCCGCTTGGTGCCGTTTGGCTAGGCCGATTCTATGTAAGTTGTCATTCGTAGGCTTCAATAATCACTAAACCCCGAGGTCTAAGCTTTCAACGGACGAATGAATTACTGCCTAGATGTAGTGATGACTTGGACTTCTCCATTTTCCATCCCGAACCATCCGTACCTCTTCTGGTGCCGTACCGTTAAAATGCTCTGCCTTGCATGTTTGCAGCACAACATGGTAGAGACTGCAGTAGTAGCTGTTGAGACTTTCAGAGAACAAGGATTAATGGTTAATGAATCCGACTGGAAGTTGTCTCTCGGCAGACGCAAGTTTGTAACCCTTACAACAATGTGACAGTGATCCTTTACTGTCTTGACATTACAGATTTGACATTTAGCTAAATCCGACGCCAACATGTCCTCGTGACAAGTAAAAAACCCAAAGCTTGCGAACACTTTCTCGGAACATATCTGCTATACTCCCTATAAGGGCAAATGTCTAAGATTGGAGTCCAGGAGGAAGCATTTGACGAGCAGGAGCCACAGGAGGGAGCTTCATGCCCTTCCGGCCGTCCCGTCGACCATTACAAACCGTCTGGTCGAAAATACAGCAAGGTAAGGTTCTCACGCATGCTATATCCTGGATGCTGGTTCGCGCGGAAGCCGTGATATTATTGGCTTGCGTTTCGCCAAGCTGACCCTTTACGGGGTGCTACCGTCTGGCAATGCAGAAAGAATTGAATGACCGGCTTACGTATGCGGCAGCGAAGCAGTGGTCCCTGGCCCATAAGCGGCAGTTCAGTCCTCTCCCTCTTCCGGAGGCAACGGAGCGGCGAATCCGTCAGTGGTTCGAGCTTGTGGACGACGATGGCTCAGGGTGAGAACCCAAAACGTGCTTTGCGTCTAGTCGTAGGTTTGATATTACATGGTGACGCTGGGAGGCAGGACACGTCGCGACGGTTTTACTTTGGTCGTGGCCCTTTTCCTTTCGGCTTGGAGTTTCTAGTTGTTTACGGGACCGAAGGAATACTGTTATAATCTAACAAAACCAATTAATCGTGTTTTCTTATGGCGCTGCTGTGATGACGCCCTAGTCGCTTCGAAACGTTTGTGGCCTGGTTTCCTTGCCGTGCGCTTCCCCCAAATGAACCGCCGTCCTTGGAAGCCTACTCGCTACATAAGTCGCCATAGTAGCGCACGCGCGCAAGATGACGCGTATTCAGTTATTAGTAATAGAGGAGTTACAGTGTCCCCAAGCCCGGGCAAACCCAGGACAAGCAGAGGGGCCCATGCCGGGCCTCACCATGCGACGGCCAGGGCTGACACCCAGCAGACGCCCCGAAGAGCACAGGAAATCCTCAAAAGGCACAAAAACGCCACCCTGCCCAAACAGCAGCCAAGACGCAACAGCACAGCCAACCCACGTCACGGCCGCCAGACGCCGCCAGAACGAAACGCGCAACCCGCACGGAACATCTGGAAAGGGGGACATTATTTGTTCAAACGTATTATTGGGGGCCTGCTGGGGCCAAGGGTAGAAGGAGGGCCGCCTCTAAATTCCCCATGCGGTCCTTGATATAGTTCTGCGGCACTACTGCCCCTCGTCTGCTGATGCGCGCATGCATTCCCAGGCTGTGATAGGTGTTTGTTTATCAGGGCGCCAGCGCATTCCCAATCCTAGCCGATAGAATCCTGTGATCGATCAGGGATACAGCGCTGCTGTTCACTCTTACTACTCGTGTACGGGGTTGCACGTTAATCGATCGAACAGCGCAAGAAAGCGCGAAATGGACCCAGGGTGGTAGCGGTGTCGTGCAGTATGCAAAGCTGTCGTACGGTATGCACACCGTCGGCTAGTTCCATGACTGTGACAGGTTTGCTTGGTCATGCATGGCCTGCAGCAGCCACGTGCCAGTACGTTCCTGGCGGGGGCCCGTAACCCTTTGCACGGCCGTCTGGTTCCACTGCCGAAAACCCCTCGAAACGCTGAGACCCTAGGCCCTGTCCTTTGTCCCAGGCAATTGGACGCGGCTGAGTTGGAGTTCGCGCTCAAGGTGAGAGACGCATTCACCCGGCGTTTGGGGAGATGGTGCGGATTTGCAATGTGGGGCCGCTATGCCGCCAGGGATAACTGAAATAATGGTCGCATATGGCGACATGCGATCATTTCACAAGGGCGTTGCGATTGCGGAACTCCAAAGCGAATTACACAGACCGTCGCTTACGTTCAAGAACCATACGTACAAACCCTGTGTTTTCGAGCGTAAGCGTCTTCCCATTTGACACCGTTCCTGCTGGTCCCACTTTACACGCCTTCTAACCGGATGGGACCAACGGCTTGCCGCGTCGAACACCTGCAGGCGTCGGGCATTCCAGCCAGCTCGAGTGCAATCATGGAGATCATCGGCCTGGTGGGTGACGTGTTCCGGGCCACGTGCGGATGTGTCATGCAGGGAGAAGCAGTTTGCTGCTGCGTTTGCCTTTGGGGCCCGAGGGTATGGGTCCTCGGGAGGGACGAGCAGACCGGGAGTGGTGGTGGTGGTGGTGGTGGCGAGAAGACCCGGTTACACGGCATAGGAAAAAGGGGGACGGCACTTAGTCTCAGGATGGCGCTGCTGGGAGATCAATGCTGCGTCTTGCCTGCGGTGTCGTCACTATGTTTACTGGCTCGCTTGTGCGTCTTTCTTGCTGGAGCTGACTCGCGTGCCACTGTGCCCCAACCGACAACTCACCCACAGTTCGATTTCGACCAAGATGGTGAGATTGCCTGGCGAGAGTTCCACAACTTCCTCTCCCACGAGGTAGGTGGGGGCGTGGGCAAGTGCCGGGCACTGGCGGGACCGGGAGATACTGGTGGTGCGGCTGATGTATGTCGGTCGTATCTGGAAGGACTTCACTCCCGTTGCCTGGGGAGGGCAGGCTTTAGCACTTCCGTAGCTCCTCCTTCCTTCCTCCTCATGTCTCCGACTGGGAGTATCGGACGCCTCGCCACTCGTCATTCCTTGCCGTCGCTTCGCCGCTCCTTGCCGCCGCATGCAGGTGATGGCGGACAAGGACCCCCTTGGCTCAGAGTACGTGCTACCCTCAGGTGCGCCACTGGGGCCGCTGCAGTTACGGTTACGCCACTGAATGGCCACAACCCAGCATGCCATGTCCGGCCGTTGTTGGTTGGTAGGATGGTCGTGGGTTGCGCTCCCCACCTTGCAATATTATTACCACTCGTCCGGTTCCAAGTATTCACCCGCGAACTGAGCATGGCTCGTTTTGGAGGCGGGGTCTCCGTTGTAGGTAAGTGGTCAAGGTCGCGTGTGGTCGGGTGTCCTATGTGGCAGGTAGCACACGAGTTTCCAAACGCGACCTTACGGGCTGCATCCGCCTCTCTTGCGGGTCCTTCGCCTGTTACTGCACTCCTGCAGGAGTTTCGCTTCCGCTGGGCAGCATGATTGGCGCAATCAGGAGGCGCAAGATTATCACTGACGTGGAGAAGGTGCGTGGGGTTTAGTCCCAATTGATCCTCCGCACTGAATAGTCGTGGCGGAGCGTAGGCCTGGCGAAGCTCGCTTAGGCCTGTTTAACCAGTGTCTTTGGGTGGCCATGAAGTGGCTGGCTAGGTTGTTGCAACCGTTAGGTGGTTGGGGCTGGGTCTACGGAAGGTGGAGGGCGGGAGCGGGAGGTGGAGACAGGACGTAGTGGGAACGGGACGTGTTGGGGACAGGATGTGTCGCAAGGCCGTTTCGGCAATCGGCGCCAACATTGCTGTTTGTAGCTCCCGAGGCACTAGCTGCATATACCGTTAGACGCCTGTTGCTTGGCTGCGGCCCGGTGCCCCCCTCCCTATAAATATGGGCCTTTAGGCGCACAAGCAAATCGTTATAACGCATTTTCCTCAACTCTCAATTGCCCTCGGACAACCCGGACCTCTCCAGGGAGGGACCTCGCGCGACTTCTGGGTCGCGGAGGGCCCCGAGTTCCTCCGGTACTTGCTTGAGAGCGAGCGCTACAAGTTTGACCAGCAACACAGGTATGCGTATGCGCCGCGAAAACGAACAGATGGGCATGTCCGCCCCTTAACTGCCCGCCCGCCCCCCTGCGGGTGCAAGGCGGTCCGCCGCCGTCTGCCGCCCTGCCGGTCACTGCCCGGCCCGCTGGCTTGAGCCAACCATGGCGCGCGCACTTCTGACCCGTTAATATCCTTTGGGTGGGGACGAAGCGTGAATGGGGTGTACGTTATGCAGCCGATGACGGATGTACGGTATGCAGTTGATGACGGATGTACGATACATGCAGTAGATGACGGACACATTATGCAGTGGACGTCGAATGTGCGGGCTCAAAAGAAGAGAAGCGGTTAGCCGAAACCTGGTTAGCCGATGATAAAAACACGATTGTTATGCAAGTGAAACCCCAACGTCTTCAATGACGCACCAGCGGGCCCCCAGTCCTAACGGGCTGCGTGCTAGCGCTTCGCGTCCCTAATCTCCCGCCTCGCCTGCCGCCCGCAGCCGCGAAGTCATACACCGGATCCTGTCGTACAATCCTCCGCCGCGCAAAGAGGCCGACCCAGAGGCGGTTGAGCAGCACAAGCGGCGCATTGAGAAACTCAAGCTGATCCTGTTGCGGACCGCGAGCGGCAGGACCGCAGCTGCCGGCCAGAACCACGCCGCGCCTAGCGCGGGCCGCAAAGGCCATCCCAAGGATGCCGGTGCTGACGCTGATGCTGATGCTGGTGGTAATGCGGAGGCGGTGGCTAGCAAGACTGATGCTAGCCATCGTTTGGAGAGCCCGCACAGGCGTGGTACGACGGACGGGGCGAGGTCACGGGCCAGCGCGGATGGCAGCACGGCCGGGTCCGCCGACGAGGGCAAGCGTTCCACAAGAGCGCAAGTGCGGTTTGCCAATGCGCTGGCGGCTGCGGAGGCGGCCTTCGCCGCCGCGAAGCGACACCTGGAGGCCGAGCGCATGGAGGGCGCCGGCGCCGACGGTGCGCTGGAGGCCGGCGCCGCCGACGGCGACGACAGAGAGACGCGGGATGCGGATTCCGAGGCGGTGCCGCCGAGCAGTAACAACACCAGTGACCGTGGCGGCATGAGTGAGGCGGCCGAGGCCGGAATGGCTATTGAGCTGGCAGCGGCTTACGTGGCGGAGATGTGCCGCTTGGAGGAGGTTTTGGAGCAGCACCACCAGCGAACCGGGACTCCGAAACCAAACCAACGAGCGGGCATCGTGCGGCATCCAGTCGTGGTGCCGTTGGCCGCTGTCGGGCCTTCACCGTCGGTGCAGACGTCACGGCAGCCGACGGCCTGCGGCAACGGACTGGACGCCGGCGACAGTGCTAGCTGGTCGGGGACCGCAGCAGGGAGGCGACCAACGCCGCCATCATCTTCGCGGGGCCCTACTGGCAATGGAAGCGTCTTATACGACGGCGACGGCGGCGGCTGGTCAGCAACGGCGGGCAAGCGGGCAGCCCCGCTGACCCCATCATCTTTTCGGGGCCCTACTGGCAATGGAAGCGTCTTGTACGACGGCGAAGGCGGCGGCTGGTCAGCAACGGCGGGCAAGCGGGCAGCCCCGCTGACCCCATCATCTTCGCGGGGCCCTACTGGCAATGGAAGCGTCTTATACGACGGCGACGGCGGCGGCTGGTCAGCAACGGCGGCGAGGCGGGCAGCCCCGCTGACCCCATCATCTTCGCGGGGCCCTACTGGCAATGGAAGCGTCTTGTACGACGGCGAAGGCGGCGGCTGGTCAGCAACGGCGGGCAAGCGGGCAGCCCCGCTGACCCCATCATCTTCGCGGGGCCCTACTGGCAATGGAAGCGTCTTGTACGACGGCGAAGGCGGCGGCTGGTCAGCAACGGCAGCGAGGCAGCATGCGCCGCCGCGCTTAATAATCCACGAGCAGCAGATTCCCGGCGGCGAAGTCCCCGAGCAAGGGGCCGATAGCCAGAGCGGAGGGCATCACAGCGGGCCGGGTGCACACCAACGACCAGTTGTTGGTGGGGCGGACGGGGGTGCGGCGGGTTCTGACGGCAACGCGGGCGAAGGCAGTCGAGATGGCGATTCGGCCTGGGACATCGACCTGGCCGCCTCTTCTCCAAGCTCCGACAGTAGATCTCGTGGGACCGAGTTGTTGAACAGCGCCGCTGCTGGCGGCGGTACTGCCACTGGCCCACAGGACGCCTTGCAGTCATCACCGCAGCCCAGCGTGCCGCGCCTTGCCGTACAACTCGTCGAGCGGTCGCTGTCGACGGGGCGCGGGCCGTACAGCGCCAGGCTGATCCGTACTGCTCGTGCCAACGGGCACGCGCACGGGTCAGCGAGTCCGTGGGGCCCCGCCGCCGGCGGGGAGGGCAGCAGCCTCAGCGGCGCGGCTTCGATGGAAAGCAGCACCGTTGCGGCAGGCGGTGTTGGCAGCGGCGGCATCAGTGCCGATACGAGCGTTGCTACATGCTGTATCATCGGTGGCGCCAGTGTAGCACCGCAGGGCCCGCGTCACGGCCCTGCGGCGCCGCGTGCGGCGTCGTTTACCCTGCCTCAACCGGCCACGTACCCGCGTCTGGCCAATGTCAGGGCGGAGGCAGCCGCGGCGGCCGCTGAAATCAGGCGCCAAGCCTGGTGCGGATACCAGCAGCAGCAACACGGCGGCTGGCCACAGGCTTCGCCGTCGACGTCGATGCACCCGTCGTCCTCCGGCTCGGCGGTTGCACCATGTGATGGGCAGGCGCCGGCCGCCGGTGGTACAGAAAGTGTGGGGACGGCTCGCTTGGGGGTCACCGCCTTAGGCCAGCCATCCAGCAGCGTGGCTATGAGGCACTCCGCTGACTTTGGGGAACGTAGCCCACGTTTTTACAGCTCACAACCTGGTACTCCAGCGGCAGTAGTGATGAGCTCGCCTGGCGGCGCCGTGGCGCCCGCGCAGTACGCGGGGTACGCACAGCCGACTTCGGCGGGTGGCATCAGCGTGAACTTGCGCCTGAATGAGGCGCAACCGCCCATGTTGCAGCGGGTTCAGGTGCTGGGACAAGCACAGGGGCAGGGACAGGGGCTCAAGCCGACCCACGGGTCGCATCTGTCGCCCACAACTGGTCAAACCATCGATCGCGGGGTTGACGTCATTCCTCTGGAGTGGATGTGTACTTCCCCACAGCTGCGGCCGCCGGGGGGGCCGGTGGCGCAGCTGCGGCAGCCTTCCTTCCGCAACAACGCCTCGGTGGCATCATCACAAAGGTCGCCGCCATTGGGCGCTACACCGGCCCCCGCGGCCGCACCTGCCGGTGGTGGTCGCAGGAGCTTCGACCTGGAGCCTCGGCCTGGAGGCTGGCGGGCTGCCGCCCGCAGCCCCAGTGCCGCGGTCCTCAACTGCCAGCCGCCGGCGGTGGTACAGATGTCGAAGGAGAGCGGTTTCGCCTGGATGAAGGGCCGCCTGATGCGCAGCTGCCTCGCAGCGTCGCTGCGCACGACGGGGCTGATGCCGTCGTCAGCCAGCAGCTGCAGCCAGCAGACCTCAGGCAACACGGAGGCTGCTGCTGGAAACAACACCAGTAGCAGCGGCGCTGCGGCGAGCGGCGCGCAGCTGAGGTCATCAGCAGGCTCGACGCTGCCTGCTGCAGGTTTGGGGGCTGCTGCTATGTCAGGCGGGGAGAACGCCCCCGGGGTTGGCGCGCAGCGCGCCGAAAGTGGCCGGAGGAATTTTGGGGTGGCTTTTGGCGGCGGGGTCGTATCGAAGCCCACGGCCGCGCAGGTTCCGGGGGCGGCGGCCTTGAAAAGCCAGCAGCGACCGCAGGGCTGCCTGGTCCCGGCCGGGTGTGGTGCGGAGGCTGGACATACAGCGGCAACGTTTGAGTCCGCGAAGGGGGGCACGAAGTGGCCGTGGCCTTGGAAGGAGGACATGGCGGCGGGTGCCAAGGAGAGCGCCCAGGCAGGGCCCGCCAAACAAGGGGGTGCATCATCATCGCGACCGATGCATGTACGGGCGTCCATGTTACGCCCCACCTGAGCCTGTCAAGCACAGTGCTTGGAATTCAGCAGGTCGACCAAGTTGAGTTGATGAAGTGAGTTTTGCGAAGAGACGCATCGGGGATAGCTGGTTGGGTGGCTGGTGCCTGCTATGTGTATGTCGCCTTGATTAATAAGACAGGTAGGACGATCGAGAAGTTGGTATATGTGGGGGCCATGGCGACCCTCAATTTTTACCCCGCCGTGGTGCGTGCTAGCACATGTTGCTACCAACATTCACCACACTGCTTCGTTGTTGAGCCGCGGTCCCTATGGCCGACCCGCGTCGATGCTGCGTGTGGCCATGCTGACACCACCATGCTGCGTGCGGTGCCGCCTGCAAGGATTCTCCTGGGGTGCACTTATGGCCAAGCAAGGTGTGGTCGAACATATTTGGTAATAGTCGAGCATAGACGTTTTCAGAACCAACATTGCTGTACGTCCTCTAATCATGTTGCAAACCAATGTGAGACGTACAGATTGGTGGTGGAGGGGAGATTATCGACGGCTGCACATGACACAGGAAGATGTTGTGCGGCTTGATTTTCGGCTTGGTGATATAAAATCGGCACAAATAGCCCCTTGGCTGAGCTTATGCTGTCTCCTAATAGCATATCCTGTGATCATGGCACGCAAGGGGGAAGGACCCCAAAAGCTGGGGTCCTTCCCCCTTATTTTGGTGAGCTCACTTTCAGCAGTTGTATTATCTTTTGGTACGTCGATTATTATGAAGATTCTGCAAGGCGCTGGTGGTCAAACCTGTGGCGGCATCTGTGCTTCTGGGGTTAGTTGGCTGGAACGGGCTGCAGGCCTTTGAAGTTTTGTCTTCGTTGGGTTCGTACCACTTGGTTGGGTTGGGAGAACGGATTTGCGAATGTTGGATGAAGGTTTCATCGATGATGGGCCTATGTGACAGTCGCAACTTCTCGATTCTTGAGAATCCCCGTGGGCAGGAATGAAATGTCATGATGACATGGCATCGAGATATCGGGTTTTTGGAGGGGGATGAGTAATGGTGGGTGGTGTTGCTTTGTCTGGGCACCACAAATTGTGGGCTGATGAAGTTGATAATCCCATTATTAATTGTGCAGTGTGTGCTGCAGCCACCTGCAGCCAGCCGTGCTTTTCATCAGGCTGCAAAGCAAGGCTGCTGGTGGCCATTTGTTTCAATGACATGCCTGAAATAGGGATTCCGAACTAGCTGCCCTGACTCAGTTGGTGACGGTGGTCTGAGGTGTTGGGGGCCTATTGGTGCATACCTGACATGCAGGAGTAATTCTAGCAGTACTCCTCACAGTTAGGTGGTTGGGCGGATGTCCTCATGATAGCCAGGAGGCTGTTGGTGCAGTGGGAATCAGGCTGATGGCAGCGTGACTGCAAATGGATAGGGGCTACAAAAGGGTCACAGGACCGATGGGGGCTAAGAAAGGGTCATGTACAGTATTACAATGGCCCCCTCCATGGCAACACGACTTGTGCAAACAAGGGCGCAGTCTTCGCTGCACAAGTAGCATAATAACTGTTACAATGGGCCCCAGACCAGAAGGTAGAGCCATCGGGCGCACCACCTGACACTGAATGAGACACAATACAGGAAGAAGAACAAAACTGACCGACCAAGATATGGCAAACCACCAAAAACCCTGACAAAGGTACCAGAGAACAAACAGTGGCATCAACCACCTAGGGGGAAGTAGCCTAAATGGGCCCCCTATAAGCAGTATACCGACCTTACTTATTTCAAGCAGCCCCTCGATCAGAGTAATCAGAGTACATAGTAGAGCACCTCAAGAAGTCGAACAGAAGCCTCCCACCTGAGACCCAAGAACATTCCTCCCACACCAGACCAGCACCCAGCCCGAACTGAAAAGGAGCAAAAAGGGAGCTCCTGCAGGATCACCAGGCAGTCGGGACCGAAGCCGAAACCTCACAGTTGGGAGGTAGGCCAAGATGGACGTGTTCCTCTGGGTTCTGACAGCATGGTGTAGTTGGTCATCACATTCGCCTCACACGCGAAAGGTCCCCAGTTCAAACCTGGGTGCTGTCATGGGGTCATGCTGGGTGTGCTGATCAAGCATGTGGCTCAAGGGATGGCTATTAGTTGGCCACCTGGGTGATGATCCAGGTCAATGGAAGACATCATGGTGTAGATGGTTATCACACTTGTCTAACACACAAGAGGTCCCCAGATCAAGACTGGGTGATGTCATGATGCTGGCAATAATCCTGTGGCTGTTGCTACAGCAGGTAGAGGGGTACCTGCTACAGGTGTTTGCCACAGGTAGAGGCTCCCGACTTTTGCTACTGGTACGTGCCACAGGTTTATGCTTCTGGTAGGTGCTACAGGCTTGTGCAACAGCTAGATGCTACAGCAGCAGGCTGTTGCTAAGGTACACACTTTACCAAAAACCCCCGACAAAGGTACCAGAGAACAAACAGTGGCATCAACCACCTAGGGGGAAGTAGCCTAAATGGGCCCCCTATAAGCAGTATACCGACCTTACTTATTTCAAGCAGCCCCTCGATCAGAGTAATCAGAGTACATAGTAGAGCACCTCAAGAAGTCGAACAGAAGCCTCCCACCTGAGACCCAAGAACATTCCTCCCACACCAGACCAGCACCCAGCCCGAACTGAAAAGGAGCAAAAAGGAAGCGAGAGAGAGAGACCGCGTTACAGTGGCCGCACGACAGGCGGCACCCGCCCTGATCCCGGCGGGAAAGCACTGCGGAAGAGACACGGAAGCAAGGTCGGGTACGGGCAACAGCAGGCAAACAGCATCATGCAAAGTCAGCACAAGCGACGGCAGGACACGGCCCCATGCAGGCCACCCTTACGCGTCAAAACCACCACAAAAGCCCCCATTGGCTCACCTGCCCATCACCCGCACCACTCGTATCTCGAACCAGCAAAGGTGGCACCAGGAAAGAAAGAACGAAAGAACAAACAGCATCCAAGGCAGGCTAGCTAGGGCGGCACGGCGCACATGAGCCGACCCCCGGTTACGAACAAAAATGGGTGGTCCACCCCCACGTCACCCCAGTCCTTGCGGGGCAAACCCAAGCCCGCAAAGTCCCGCAGCAAGGCCCAGAACTTAGCAAGGAGGCCAGAACGCAGAGCAGCAGGGAGGGTGGTGCCGGAGAGCCGATGAGAGTGTATGTACCGGCGCGCCCACTCCATCGCGTTGAGCGCCGCCAACGCCACCACATCCCACACACACTGCAGCACAGTGGTCGGATCCGGCGACACACACAACCACACATGCTCACGCGTGACCCCGCACCCACAGCAGACTTCCAGTTCATCCCAGAGCGGGCGGACGAGGGGGCAAGACCAAAAGTGATGCAAGCGCGGCGACTCGGCCACACCCGCTGCAGCGGGGTAACAGCCGCAAGCACACGGTTCGGGTGGGACCAGCGGGAGGTGAGAGGAGCCCGGCATGGGCACCCCGTCAACCGCCAGCCGCCAGAGGACCTCCTTCCACCGCGGCTCCCACTTAAGACGCTTCCACAACCGCCGCCATACCGCGCGTAACGCCACAAGGGCCGCCTCGGGCGTGGCAGCCACAGCAGGGGACAGCCCGAGCGCCTCCCGCACATACGCCGCATGACAGGCCTGCCTGGGGCGCTCCAGTTCCGCCGCCTGGAGCAGGGTGCCCAGCTTGACGGTGAAGGAGGTGAGGGGCAGCACGGCGTCCACACCCAGCCGCCACCCCAGGCGAGCAAGGAGGAGAGCATCCACCTCGTCAGGCGACGGCGGGGCGGGGCCATCGGGCGCCAGGCGAGCAGCAGCGAGCCATGCGGGCGAGATGTCAGAAAGGAGAGCGGCCACCGCAGCCCGCGCCGCGATGCGATCTTGGAGCGCACCCATGGCCAGCTCGGAGGGCGCCAGCTCGTGCCGTACGAGCGTCGTCCAGCGCTCAGCCAGCCGGCTGAAGATGGCCATGCCCGGCGTCGTCGCCAGGGCATGGGCGCGCTCCACCTCAAACGCGGTCATAGCGTCCTGCACCCGGACGGCGTCGCCGACGGTCAGCAGGCGGCGGCACATGGTGAGGGGGCCATGGATAGCCTCCAACCCCGGCCGCCGGCCCGGCGCCCCCGCGTTGGGCAGGAGCGGGTTGCCCCACAGCGGCGCGTTGAAGCACCAGACGCCCGGCTCCAGGGGGGGGTCCGCGACGTCAGACAGGGGGGGAGGTGACCGAGGCTCGTGGCAAGCCGGTGGATGTCCGGGGGCAAGCTTAAGGGGGCGCCGAGCCACGGGCCATCCGGGCGAGCTGTGGTGACGGCCAGCGGGCGGAAGGCAGGGTGGAGGGTAGAGAGGAAGGAGACCGCAATCCGGACCCACGGCGCGCGGGCAGCCGGGGGCTGCAGCGCGGAGCGGGCGACCGTCAGGCTCCACTTGGCATGCCGGCTGAGGACATGCAGCCGAAGGGGCAGTACACCGAAGCCGCCGATGGTGGGATGACCGGAGAGCAGGCGGAGGGGGACACCAGTGAAACGGCGCTGGGCGTCATCAGGGCCTAGCTCCCGATCCACCAGCTTTGCGACAAGGGCCATGATGCCAGCAAGGACCTCCGCCGGCGGCAGCCCCGAGTGCTCCATGTGGTACGTCGCCATATGGAGAGCATAAGCTGCAGCCGCAGTGGCACGGCCGAACATCGACAGGGCCATGCGGGAGATCTTTTGGAGACGGCGGCGGGCCTCCGACATCCGTGACGCCCAATCGAGGACGGGGGCGGCAGGCGGATTGGTGAAGGGGATGCCCAGCGCCACCGCAGCGGGCACGATCCGAAGGCCAGCGAGGGCAGGGGGCGGGGGAGAAGGGGAGGGGCGAGGCACCCCGGGAGCGGTGGCGGCAAGGGATGGCGACGTGGAGGGACCCGGGGCGGCCAGGGCGCCAGCGGCTGCGGCGAGGGCGCCCACGACCACGACAGCTGCAGCACCGCGGCCACGACGCCGACGACCGCGGCGAGCCAGCCCTGGTGGGCGCGCCAGGCGAGGCGGGTGACGGGCGACGGGGGAGCTGGCGGCGCCAGCAGGGGCGGCTGGGGCGGCTGGAGCGGCTGGGGCGGCCGGGGCAGTGGGGGCGGCAGTGACGGCCGCGACGGCTGGGGCGTCAGGAGGCGTGGGAGACGCTGCGGCGGCGCCAGCGGCGGCCGGGGCTGCGGTCGTCAGCACCGTGGGGGCCGCGGCACCCGCGGCCGCCCCAGGAGCACCACCGGCGGCAGCCGGACCGGCGGTCGCCAGCGCCTCGGCGGCCACTGCGACCAGGACGGCAGCCGCCGGCGCCACGGCAGCCGCGGCGGCCGGGGCGGCAGCCGCCTGCGGGGCAGCAGCAGCGGCGGCCAGGGCGGCAGCCACCGGCGCAGCGGCAGCAGCGGCGGCGGCCGGGGCGTCAGGAGGTACGGCGGCGGCGCCAGCGCCTGCCGGGGCGGCCTCCACCGGCGCCTCGGCAGCAGCGGCGCTCGGGGCGGCGGGTGAAGCGGCGGCACCGCCCGCAGCGGTCCACGCGGCGGCAGGGGCGGCGACGGCCGCCACCGCAGCGGCAAGGACGGCAGCCGGGGCGGCGAGCGCCGGCGCCACCTGGCGACCAGCCCACAGCAGCTCGACCTTGGAGGGATTCAGGTGCTGGCCAGAGGCGCGGGCAAACGCGGCCATGAGGGCGATAAATGGCGGTACTGCAGCTGCATCTGGGAGCGCGACTTGGGCATCATCAGCAAACTGCACGCCGGTAATCAGGCTGGCCGGGTCCGCCGGGGCCAGCGGCACGCCAACACCGTGCCGCTTCAGCCAGCAGAGGAGGGCGTGGGCCACGAAGAGGTATAGGAGCGGGGCAAGGGGACAGCCCTGCCGGACGCCGGCCCGGATAGGGACAGAGCGGGAGATGTAGCCGTTGACGGACGCCATGGCCACTGTACGGCCCAACAGGAGCTGCGTCCATCCCAGGAAACCGGCCCCAACACCCATGCGCTCCATGACAGCAAAGAGGAAGGAGCGGTCAATGGTGTCGTAGGCTTTGGCGAAATCCAAGAAGGCGATGAGAGCACTCCGTTGCTGCTGGTGTAGGAGGGGGGGGAGGCAGCGAAGGAAGCGGGTGTTGGCGCCAATGGAGCGGCCGGGGAGGAAGGCGGACTGCTCGAGGGGGATGGCGGCGGAAAGGCCAGGGCTGAGGCGGTTGGCGAGGACCTTCGCCAGAATGCGGTAATCAGTACAGAGCAGGGTGATGGGGCGGTAGGCGCCGGCCGCCGCCCGGTCCGCATCATGGCCCTTGTAAAGGACGGATATAACACCCTTCAGGAAACCCGTCGGGACGGCGCGCAGATGGCCGATAGCAGTGAAAAGGCGGGCCAGTGCCGGCACAAAGCAGCCACTGTAGGTCCGGAGGAGATCCACAGGGATTCCGTCCCAGCCTGGGGACGTGCCAGGCTTGGCTTGCTGCAGGGCCCGCGCCACCTCCGCTGCTGAGACTGCGATGGAGCCCAACTCGGGGCGAAGATCGGGCGAGATCGGAGTAGAGTGGGCGTCGACAGCTGCCAGAACCGCTTGCTGATCCGCCGAGTCCAGGCCTGACGGCAGGCAGCTGATGCGCTCCCAGAAAGAAGCGACGACATTGGGCAATTGGCGCGGGTCGGTCACGAGGCGCCCAGCAGCGTCGCGCAGCGCGGTAATGTCCTGGGACGACCGCGGTGGGTGAATCATGGCGGTGAGTGCGGGGCACGGGCGCTCCCCCTCGCGCACCCACGCCACGCGTACCCGGGCGGCCTCGCCCGCCGCCGCCACACGCAAGGCCACCGCCAAGGCAGCCTGGGCGGCCACCACACCACCCACGGCCTCGGGCGCCGCCGACGGCGTCGCGGCCGCAAGGTGGGCCGCCCGCAAGGCGGCTCGGGCTGCCTCCACCTGCGCGCCCGAGGCCAGGCGCCGAGAGCGAGCGGTGCGATTGAGAATCGCCGCCACCGCCGCCAGCCGCCGTTTGAAGCCCGGCCACCACGCCAGCAGGGCAGCGTGCGCCCCCTCAGCCGGCATGGCCGCGAACGCCGCGTCGAGCCAGGCCTGCAGCTGATCCTTGAGGTCGCGGTGGCCAGAGAAGGCCATGCGGGTGCGACGGAGGCCGGGGCCGCGCGAGGCAGGAACCCGCAGGAACCCGCAGGAACCCGCAGGAGCACCAGGCAGCCGGGACCGAAGCTGAAACCTCACAGTTGGGAGGTAGGCCAAGATGGACGTGTTCCTCTGGGTTCTGACAGCATGGTGTAGTTGGTCATCACATTCGCCTCACACGCGAAAGGTCCCCAGTTCAAACCTGGGTGCTGTCATGGGGTCATGCTGGGTGTGCTGATCAAGCATGTGGCTCAAGGGATGGCTATTAGTTGGCCACCTGGGTGATGATCCAGGTCAATGGAAGACATCATGGTGTAGATGGTTATCACACTTGTCTAACACACAAGAGGTCCCCAGATCAAGACTGGGTGATGTCATGATGCTGGCAATAATCCTGTGGCTGTTGCTACAGCAGGTAGAGGGGTACCTGCTACAGGTGTTTGCCACAGGTAGAGGCTCCCGACTTTTGCTACTGGTACGTGCCACAGGTTTATGCTTCTGGTAGGTGCTACAGGCTTGTGCAACAGCTAGATGCTACAGCAGCAGGCTGTTGCTAAGGTACACACTTTACCAAAAACCCCCGACAAAGGTACCAGAGAACAAACAGTGGCATCAACCACCTAGGGGGAAGTAGCCTAAATGGGCCCCCTATAAGCAGTATACCGCCCATATTTATTTCAAGCAGCCCCTCGATCAGAGTAATCAGAGTACGTAGTAGAGCACCTCACAAAGTCGAACAGAAGCCTCCCACCTGAGACCCAAGAACATTCCTCCCACACCAGACCAGCACCCAGCCCGAACTGAAAAGGAGCAAAAAGGAAGCTCCCGCAGGAGCACCAGGCAGTCGGGACCGAAGCCGAAACCTCACAGTTGGGTGGTAGGCCAAGATGGACGTGTTCCTCTGAGTTCTGACAGCATGGTGTAGTTGGTCATCACATTCGCCTCACACGCGAAAGGTCCCCAGTTCAAACCTGGGTGCTGTCATGGGGTCATGCTGGGTGTGCTGATCAAGCATGTGGGTCAGCACAAATCACAACCTGTGACCCTGGAAAGGGATGGCTAGTAGTTGGCCACCTGGGTGATGATCCAGGTCAATGGAAGACATCATGGTGTAGATGGTTATCACACTTGTCTAACACACAAGAGGTCCCCAGATCAAGACTGGGTGATGTCATGATGCTGGCAATAATCCTGTTGCTTTTGCTACAGCAGGTAGAGGGGTACCTGCTACATGTGTTTGCCACAGGTAGAGGCTCCCGACTTTTGCTACTGGTACGTGCCACAGGTTTATGCTTCTGGTAGGTGCTACAGGCTTGTGCAACAGCTAGATGCTACAGCAGCAGGCTGTTGCTAAGGTACACACTTTACCAAAAACCCCCGACAAAGGTACCAGAGAACAAACAGTGGCATCAACCACCTAGGGGGAAGTAGCCTAAATGGGCCCCCTATAAGCAGTATACCGACCTTACTTATTTCAAGCAGCCCCTCGATCAGAGTAATCAGAGTACATAGTAGAGCACCTCAAGAAGTCGAACAGAAGCCTCCCACCTGAGACCCAAGAACATTCCTCCCACACCAGACCAGCACCCAGCCCGAACTGAAAAGGAGCAAAAAGGGAGCTCCTGCAGGAGCACCAGGCAGTCGGGACCGAAGCCGAAACCTCACAGTTGGGAGGTAGGCCAAGATGGACGTGTTCCTCTGGGTTCTGACAGCATGGTGTAGTTGGTCATCACATTCGCCTCACACGCGAAAGGTCCCCAGTTCAAACCTGGGTGCTGTCATGGGGTCATGCTGGGTGTGCTGATCAAGCATGTGGGTCAGCACAGATCACAACCTGTGACCCTGGAAAGGGATGGCTAGTAGTTGGCCACCTGGGTGATGATCCAGGTCAATGGAAGACATCATGGTGTAGATGGTTATCACACTTGTCTAACACACAAGAGGTCCCCAGATCAAGACTGGGTGATGTCATGATGCTGGCAATAATCCTGTGGCTGTTGCTACAGCAGGTAGAGGGGTACCTGCTACAGGTGTTTGCCACAGGTAGAGGCTCCCGACTTTTGCTACTGGTACGTGCCACAGGTTTATGCTTCTGGTAGGTGCTACAGGCTTGTGCAACAGCTAGATGCTACAGCAGCAGGCTGTTGCTAAGGTACACACTTTACCAAAAACCCCCGACAAAGGTACCAGAGAACAAACAGTGGCATCAACCACCTAGGGGGAAGTAGCCCAAATGGGCCCCCTATAAGCAGTATACCGCCCATATTTATTTCAAGCAGCCCCTCGATCAGAGTAATCAGAGTACATAGTAGAGCACCTCACAAAGTCAAACAGAAGCCTCCCACCTGAGACCCAAGAACATTCCTCCCACACCAGACCAGCACCCAGCCCGAACTGAAAAGGAGCAAAAAGGAAGCTCCCGCAGGAGCACCAGGCAGTCGGGACCGAAGCCGAAACCTCACAGTTGGGTGGTAGGCAAAGATGGATGTGTTCCTCTGAGTTCTGACAGCATGGTGTAGTTGGTCATCACATTCGCCTCACACGCGAAAGGTCCCCAGTTCAAACCTGGGTGCTGTCATGGGGTCATGCTGGGTGTGCTGATCAAGCATGTGGGTCAGCACAGATCACAACCTGTGACCCTGGAAAGGGATGGCTATTAGTTGGCCACCTGGGTGATGATCCAGGTCAATGGAAGACATCATGGTGTAGATGGTTATCACACTTGTCTAACACACAAGAGGTCCCCAGATCAAGACTGGGTGATGTCATGATGCTGGCAATAATCCTGTGGCTGTTGCTACAGCAGGTAGAGGGGTACCTGCTACAGGTGTTTGCCACAGGTAGAGGCTCCCGACTTTTGCTACTGGTACGTGCCACAGGTTTATGCTTCTGGTAGGTGCTACAGGCTTGTGCAACAGCTAGATGCTACAGCAGCAGGCTGTTGCTAAGGTACACACTTTACCAAAAACCCCCGACAAAGGTACCAGAGAACAAACAGTGGCATCAACCACCTAGGGGGAAGTAGCCTAAATGGGCCCCCTATAAGCAGTATACCGCCCATATTTATTTCAAGCAGCCCCTCGATCAGAGTAATCAGAGTACGTAGTAGAGCACCTCACAAAGTCGAACAGAAGCCTCCCACCTGAGACCCAAGAACATTCCTCCCACACCAGACCAGCACCCAGCCCGAACTGAAAAGGAGCAAAAAGGAAGCTCCCGCAGGAGCACCAGGCAGTCGGGACCGAAGCCGAAACCTCACAGTTGGGTGGTAGGCCAAGATGGACGTGTTCCTCTGAGTTCTGACAGCATGGTGTAGTTGGTCATCACATTCGCCTCACACGCGAAAGGTCCCCAGTTCAAACCTGGGTGCTGTCATGGGGTCATGCTGGGTGTGCTGATCAAGCATGTGGGTCAGCACAAATCACAACCTGTGACCCTGGAAAGGGATGGCTAGTAGTTGGCCACCTGGGTGATGATCCAGGTCAATGGAAGACATCATGGTGTAGATGGTTATCACACTTGTCTAACACACAAGAGGTCCCCAGATCAAGACTGGGTGATGTCATGATGCTGGCAATAATCCTGTTGCTTTTGCTACAGCAGGTAGAGGGGTACCTGCTACATGTGTTTGCCACAGGTAGAGGCTCCCGACTTTTGCTACTGGTACGTGCCACAGGTTTATGCTTCTGGTAGGTGCTACAGGCTTGTGCAACAGCTAGATGCTACAGCAGCAGGCTGTTGCTAAGGTACACACTTTACCAAAAACCCCCGACAAAGGTACCAGAGAACAAACAGTGGCATCAACCACCTAGGGGGAAGTAGCCTAAATGGGCCCCCTATAAGCAGTATACCGACCTTACTTATTTCAAGCAGCCCCTCGATCAGAGTAATCAGAGTACATAGTAGAGCACCTCAAGAAGTCGAACAGAAGCCTCCCACCTGAGACCCAAGAACATTCCTCCCACACCAGACCAGCACCCAGCCCGAACTGAAAAGGAGCAAAAAGGGAGCTCCTGCAGGAGCACCAGGCAGTCGGGACCGAAGCCGAAACCTCACAGTTGGGAGGTAGGCCAAGATGGACGTGTTCCTCTGGGTTCTGACAGCATGGTGTAGTTGGTCATCACATTCGCCTCACACGCGAAAGGTCCCCAGTTCAAACCTGGGTGCTGTCATGGGGTCATGCTGGGTGTGCTGATCAAGCATGTGGGTCAGCACAGATCACAACCTGTGACCCTGGAAAGGGATGGCTAGTAGTTGGCCACCTGGGTGATGATCCAGGTCAATGGAAGACATCATGGTGTAGATGGTTATCACACTTGTCTAACACACAAGAGGTCCCCAGATCAAGACTGGGTGATGTCATGATGCTGGCAATAATCCTGTGGCTGTTGCTACAGCAGGTAGAGGGGTACCTGCTACAGGTGTTTGCCACAGGTAGAGGCTCCCGACTTTTGCTACTGGTACGTGCCACAGGTTTATGCTTCTGGTAGGTGCTACAGGCTTGTGCAACAGCTAGATGCTACAGCAGCAGGCTGTTGCTAAGGTACACACTTTACCAAAAACCCCCGACAAAGGTACCAGAGAACAAACAGTGGCATCAACCACCTAGGGGGAAGTAGCCCAAATGGGCCCCCTATAAGCAGTATACCGCCCATATTTATTTCAAGCAGCCCCTCGATCAGAGTAATCAGAGTACATAGTAGAGCACCTCACAAAGTCAACAGAAGCCTCCCACCTGAGACCCAAGAACATTCCTCCCACACCAGACCAGCACCCAGCCCGAACTGAAAAGGAGCAAAAAGGAAGCTCCCGCAGGAGCACCAGGCAGTCGGGACCGAAGCCGAAACCTCACAGTTGGGTGGTAGGCCAAAGATGGATGTGTTCCTCTGAGTTCTGACAGCATGGTGTAGTTGGTCATCACATTCGCCTCACACGCGAAAGGTCCCCAGTTCAAACCTGGGTGCTGTCATGGGGTCATGCTGGGTGTGCTGATCAAGCATGTGGGTCAGCACAGATCACAACCTGTGACCCTGGAAAGGGATGGCTATTAGTTGGCCACCTGGGTGATGATCCAGGTCAATGGAAGACATCATGGTGTAGATGGTTATCACACTTGTCTAACACACAAGAGGTCCCCAGATCAAGACTGGGTGATGTCATGATGCTGGCAATAATCCTGTGGCTGTTGCTACAGCAGGTAGAGGGGTACCTGCTACAGGTGTTTGCCACAGGTAGAGGCTCCCGACTTTTGCTACTGGTACGTGCCACAGGTTTATGCTTCTGGTAGGTGCTACAGGCTTGTGCAACAGCTAGATGCTACAGCAGCAGGCTGTTGCTAAGGTACACACTTTACCAAAAACCCCCGACAAAGGTACCAGAGAACAAACAGTGGCATCAACCACCTAGGGGGAAGTAGCCTAAATGGGCCCCCTATAAGCAGTATACCGACCTTACTTATTTCAAGCAGCCCCTCGATCAGAGTAATCAGAGTACATAGTAGAGCACCTCAAGAAGTCGAACAGAAGCCTCCCACCTGAGACCCAAGAACATTCCTCCCACACCAGACCAGCACCCAGCCCGAACTGAAAAGGAGCAAAAAGGAAGCTCCCGCAGGAGCACCAGGCAGCCGGGACCGAAGCCGAAACCTCACAGTTGGGAGGTAGGCCAAGATGGACGTGTTCCTCTGGGTTCTGACAGCATGGTGTAGTTGGTCATCACATTCGCCTCACACGCGAAAGGTCCCCAGTTCAAACCTGGGTGCTGTCATGGGGTCATGCTGGGTGTGCTGATCAAGCATGTGGGTCAGCACAGATCACAAGCTGTGACCCTGGAAAGGGATGGCTAGTAGTTGGCCACCTGGGTGATGATCCAGGTCAATGGAAGACATCATGGTGTAGATGGTTATCACACTTGTCTAACACACAAGAGGTCCCCAGATCAAGACTGGGTGATGTCATGATGCTGGCAATAATCCTGTGGCTGTTGCTACAGCAGGTAGAGGGGTACCTGCTACAGGTGTTTGCCACAGGTAGAGGCTCCCGACTTTTGCTACTGGTACGTGCCACAGGTTTATGCTTCTGGTAGGTGCTACAGGCTTGTGCAACAGCTAGATGCTACAGCAGCAGGCTGTTGCTAAGGTACACACTTTACCAAAAACCCCCGACAAAGGTACCAGAGAACAAACAGTGGCATCAACCACCTAGGGGGAAGTAGCCCAAATGGGCCCCCTATAAGCAGTATACCGCCCATATTTATTTCAAGCAGCCCCTCGATCAGAGTAATCAGAGTACATAGTAGAGCACCTCACAAAGTCAACAGAAGCCTCCCACCTGAGACCCAAGAACATTCCTCCCACACCAGACCAGCACCCAGCCCGAACTGAAAAGGAGCAAAAAGGAAGCTCCCGCAGGAGCACCAGGCAGTCGGGACCGAAGCCGAAACCTCACAGTTGGGTGGTAGGCCAAGATGGATGTGTTCCTCTGAGTTCTGACAGCATGGTGTAGTTGGTCATCACATTCGCCTCACACGCGAAAGGTCCCCAGTTCAAACCTGGGTGCTGTCATGGGGTCATGCTGGGTGTGCTGATCAAGCATGTGGGTCAGCACAGATCACAACCTGTGACCCTGGAAAGGGATGGCTATTAGTTGGCCACCTGGGTGATGATCCAGGTCAATGGAAGACATCATGGTGTAGATGGTTATCACACTTGTCTAACACACAAGAGGTCCCCAGATCAAGACTGGGTGATGTCATGATGCTGGCAATAATCCTGTGGCTGTTGCTACAGCAGGTAGAGGGGTACCTGCTACAGGTGTTTGCCACAGGTAGAGGCTCCCGACTTTTGCTACTGGTACGTGCCACAGGTTTATGCTTCTGGTAGGTGCTACAGGCTTGTGCAACAGCTAGATGCTACAGCAGCAGGCTGTTGCTAAGGTACACACTTTACCAAAAACCCCCGACAAAGGTACCAGAGAACAAACAGTGGCATCAACCACCTAGGGGGAAGTAGCCTAAATGGGCCCCCTATAAGCAGTATACCGACCTTACTTATTTCAAGCAGCCCCTCGATCAGAGTAATCAGAGTACATAGTAGAGCACCTCAAGAAGTCGAACAGAAGCCTCCCACCTGAGACCCAAGAACATTCCTCCCACACCAGACCAGCACCCAGCCCGAACTGAAAAGGAGCAAAAAGGAAGCTCCCGCAGGAGCACCAGGCAGCCGGGACCGAAGCTGAAACCTCACAGTTGGGAGGTAGGCCAAGATGGACGTGTTCCTCTGGGTTCTGACAGCATGGTGTAGTTGGTCATCACATTCGCCTCACACGCGAAAGGTCCCCAGTTCAAACCTGGGTGCTGTCATGGGGTCATGCTGGGTGTGCTGATCAAGCATGTGGGTCAGCACAGATCACAAGCTGTGACCCTGGAAAGGGATGGCTAGTAGTTGGCCACCTGGGTGATGACCCAGGTCAATGGAAGACATCATGGTGTAGATGGTTATCACACTTGTCTAACACACAAGAGGTCCCCAGATCAAGACTGGGTGATGTCATGATGCTGGCAATAATCCTGTGGCTGTTGCTACAGCAGGTAGAGGGGTACCTGCTACAGGTGTTTGCCACAGGTAGAGGCTCCCGACTTTTGCTACTGGTACGTGCCACAGGTTTATGCTTCTGGTAGGTGCTACAGGCTTGTGCAACAGCTAGATGCTACAGCAGCAGGCTGTTGCTAAGGTACACACTTTACCAAAAACCCCCGACAAAGGTACCAGAGAACAAACAGTGGCATCAACCACCTAGGGGGAAGTAGCCCAAATGGGCCCCCTATAAGCAGTATACCGCCCATATTTATTTCAAGCAGCCCCTCGATCAGAGTAATCAGAGTACATAGTAGAGCACCTCACAAAGTCGAACAGAAGCCTCCCACCTGAGACCCAAGAACATTCCTCCCACACCAGACCAGCACCCAGAAAAGGAGCAAAAAGGAAGCTCCCGCAGGAGCACCAGGCAGTCGGGACCGAAGCCGAAACCTCACAGTTGGGTGGTAGGCCAAGATGGACGTGTTCCTCTGAGTTCTGACAGCATGGTGTAGTTGGTCATCACATTCGCCTCACACGCGAAAGGTCCCCAGTTCAAACCTGGGTGCTGTCATGGGGTCATGCTGGGTGTGCTGATCAAGCATGTGGGTCAGCACAGATCACAAGCTGTGACCCTGGAAAGGGATGGCTATTAGTTGGCCACCTGGGTGATGATCCAGGTCAATGGAAGACATCATGGTGTAGATGGTTATCACACTTGTCTAACACACAAGAGGTCCCCAGATCAAGACTGGGTGATGTCATGATGCTGGCAATAATCCTGTGGCTGTTGCTACAGCAGGTAGAGGGGTACCTGCTACAGGTGTTTGCCACAGGTAGAGGCTCCCGACTTTTGCTACTGGTACGTGCCACAGGTTTATGCTTCTGGTAGGTGCTACAGGCTTGTGCAACAGCTAGATGCTACAGCAGCAGGCTGTTGCTAAGGTACACACTTTACCAAAAACCCCCGACAAAGGTACCAGAGAACAAACAGTGGCATCAACCACCTAGGGGGAAGTAGCCTAAATGGGCCCCCTATAAGCAGTATACCGACCTTACTTATTTCAAGCAGCCCCTCGATCAGAGTAATCAGAGTACATAGTAGAGCACCTCAAGAAGTCGAACAGAAGCCTCCCACCTGAGACCCAAGAACATTCCTCCCACACCAGACCAGCACCCAGCCCGAACTGAAAAGGAGCAAAAAGGAAGCTCCCGCAGGAGCACCAGGCAGTCGGGACCGAAGCCGAAACCTCACAGTTGGGAGGTAGGCCAAGATGGACGTGTTCCTCTGGGTTCTGACAGCATGGTGTAGTTGGTCATCACATTCGCCTCACACGCGAAAGGTCCCCAGTTCAAACCTGGGTGCTGTCATGGGGTCATGCTGGGTGTGCTGATCAAGCATGTGGGTCAGCACAGATCACAAGCTGTGACCCTGGAAAGGGATGGCTAGTAGTTGGCCACCTGGGTGATGATCCAGGTCAATGGAAGACATCATGGTGTAGATGGTTATCACACTTGTCTAACACACAAGAGGTCCCCAGATCAAGACTGGGTGATGTCATGATGCTGGCAATAATCCTGTGGCTGTTGCTACAGCAGGTAGAGGGGTACCTGCTACAGGTGTTTGCCACAGGTAGAGGCTCCCGACTTTTGCTACTGGTACGTGCCACAGGTTTATGCTTCTGGTAGGTGCTACAGGCTTGTGCAACAGCTAGATGCTACAGCAGCAGGCTGTTGCTAAGGTACACACTTTACCAAAAACCCCCGACAAAGGTACCAGAGAACAAACAGTGGCATCAACCACCTAGGGGGAAGTAGCCCAAATGGGCCCCCTATAAGCAGTATACCGCCCATATTTATTTCAAGCAGCCCCTCGATCAGAGTAATCAGAGTACATAGTAGAGCACCTCACAAAGTCGAACAGAAGCCTCCCACCTGAGACCCAAGAACATTCCTCCCACACCAGACCAGCACCCAGAAAAGGAGCAAAAAGGAAGCTCCCGCAGGAGCACCAGGCAGTCGGGACCGAAGCCGAAACCTCACAGTTGGGTGGTAGGCCAAGATGGACGTGTTCCTCTGAGTTCTGACAGCATGGTGTAGTTGGTCATCACATTCGCCTCACACGCGAAAGGTCCCCAGTTCAAACCTGGGTGCTGTCATGGGGTCATGCTGGGTGTGCTGATCAAGCATGTGGGTCAGCACAGATCACAAGCTGTGACCCTGGAAAGGGATGGCTATTAGTTGGCCACCTGGGTGATGATCCAGGTCAATGGAAGACATCATGGTGTAGATGGTTATCACACTTGTCTAACACACAAGAGGTCCCCAGATCAAGACTGGGTGATGTCATGATGCTGGCAATAATCCTGTGGCTGTTGCTACAGCAGGTAGAGGGGTACCTGCTACAGGTGTTTGCCACAGGTAGAGGCTCCCGACTTTTGCTACTGGTACGTGCCACAGGTTTATGCTTCTGGTAGGTGCTACAGGCTTGTGCAACAGCTAGATGCTACAGCAGCAGGCTGTTGCTAAGGTACACACTTTACCAAAAACCCCCGACAAAGGTACCAGAGAACAAACAGTGGCATCAACCACCTAGGGGGAAGTAGCCCAAATGGGCCCCCTATAAGCAGTATACCGCCCATATTTATTTCAAGCAGCCCCTCGATCAGAGTAATCAGAGTACATAGTAGAGCACCTCACAAAGTCGAACAGAAGCCTCCCACCTGAGACCCAAGAACATTCCTCCCACACCAGACCAGCACCCAGCCCGAACTGAAAAGGAGCAAAAAGGAAGCTCCCGCAGGAGCACCAGGCAGTCGGGACCGAAGCCGAAACCTCACAGTTGGGTGGTAGGCCAAGATGGACGTGTTCCTCTGAGTTCTGACAGCATGGTGTAGTTGGTCATCACATTCGCCTCACACGCGAAAGGTCCCCAGTTCAAACCTGGGTGCTGTCATGGGGTCATGCTGGGTGTGCTGATCAAGCATGTGGGTCAGCACAAATCACAACCTGTGACCCTGGAAAGGGATGGCTAGTAGTTGGCCACCTGGGTGATGATCCAGGTCAATGGAAGACATCATGGTGTAGATGGTTATCACACTTGTCTAACACACAAGAGGTCCCCAGATCAAGACTGGGTGATGTCATGATGCTGGCAATAATCCTGTGGCTGTTGCTACAGCAGGTAGAGGGGTACCTGCTACAGGTGTTTGCCACAGGTAGAGGCTCCCGACTTTTGCTACTGGTACGTGCCACAGGTTTATGCTTCTGGTAGGTGCTACAGGCTTGTGCAACAGCTAGATGCTACAGCAGCAGGCTGTTGCTAAGGTACACACTTTACCAAAAACCCCCGACAAAGGTACCAGAGAACAAACAGTGGCATCAACCACCTAGGGGGAAGTAGCCTAAATGGGCCCCCTATAAGCAGTATACCGACCTTATTATTTCAAGCAGCCCCTCGATCAGAGTAATCAGAGTACATAGTAGAGCACCTCAAAAGTCGAACAGAAGCCTCCCACCTGAGACCCAAGAACATTCCTCCCACACCAGACCAGCACCCAGCCCGAACTGAAAAGGAGCAAAAAGGAAGCTCCCGCAGGAGCACCAGGCAGTCGGGACCGAAGCCGAAACCTCACAGTTGGGAGGTAGGCCAAGATGGACGTGTTCCTCTGAGTTCTGACAGCATGGTGTAGTTGGTCATCACATTCGCCTCACACGCGAAAGGTCCCCAGTTCAAACCTGGGTGCTGTCATGGGGTCATGCTGGGTGTGCTGATCAAGCATGTGGGTCAGCACAGATCACAACCTGTGACCCTGGAAAGGGATGGCTATTAGTTGGCCACCTGGGTGATGATCCAGGTCAATGGAAGACATCATGGTGTAGATGGTTATCACACTTGTCTAACACACAAGAGGTCCCCAGATCAAGACTGGGTGATGTCATGATGCTGGCAATAATCCTGTGGCTGTTGCTACAGCAGGTAGAGGGGTACCTGCTACAGGTGTCTGCCACAGGTAGAGGCTCCCGACTTTTGCTACTGGTACGTGCCACAGGTTTATGCTTCTGGTAGGTGCTACAGGCTTGTGCAACAGCTAGATGCTACAGCAGCAGGCTGTTGCTAAGGTACACACTTTACCAAAAACCCCCGACAAAGGTACCAGAGAACAAACAGTGGCATCAACCACCTAGGGGAAGTAGCCTAAATGGGCCCCCTATAAGCAGTATACCGACCTTACTTATTTCAAGCAGCCCCTCGATCAGAGTAATCAGAGTACATAGTAGAGCACCTCAAGAAGTCGAACAGAAGCCTCCCACCTGAGACCCAAGAACATTCCTCCCACACCAGACCAGCACCCAGCCCGAACTGAAAAGGAGCAAAAAGGAAGCTCCCGCAGGAGCACCAGGCAGCCGGGACCGAAGCCGAAACCTCACAGTTGGGAGGTAGGCCAAGATGGACGTGTTCCTCTGGGTTCTGACAGCATGGTGTAGTTGGTCATCACATTCGCCTCACACGCGAAAGGTCCCCAGTTCAAACCTGGGTGCTGTCATGGGGTCATGCTGGGTGTGCTGATCAAGTATGTGGGTCAGCACAGATCACAAGCTGTGACCCTTTTGGAGAGAGACCGCGTTACAGTGGCCGCACGACAGGCGGCACCCGCCCTTATCCCGGCGGGAAAGCACTGCGGAAGAGACACGGAACCAAGGTCGGGTACGGGCAACAGCAGGCAAACAGCAGCATGCAAAGTCAGCACAAGCGACGGCAGGACACGGCCCCATGCAGGCCACCCTTACGCGTCAAAACCACCACAAAAGCCCCCATTGGCTCACCTGCCCATCACCCGCACCACTCGTATCTCGAACCAGCAAAGGTGGCACCAGGAAAGAAAGAACGAAAGAACAAACAGCAGCCAAGGCAGGCTAGCTAGGGCGGCACGGCGCACATGAGCCGACCCCCGGTTACGAACAAAAATGGGTGGTCCACCCCCACGTCACCCCAGTCCTTGCGGGGCAAACCCAAGCCCGCAAAGTCCCGCAGCAAGGCCCAGAACTTAGCAAGGAGGCCAGAACGCATAGCAGCAGGGAGGGTGGGGCCGGAGAGCCGATGAGAGTGTATGTACCGGCGCGCCCACTCCATCGCGTTGAGCGCCGCCAACGCCACCACATCCCACACACACTGCAGCACAGTGGTCGGATCCGGCGACACACACAACCACACATGCTCACGCGTGACCCCGCACCCACAGCAGACTTCCAGTTCATCCCAGAGCGGGCGGACGAGGGGCAAGACCAAAAGTGATGCAAGCGCGGCGACTCGGCCACACCCGCTGCAGCGGGGTAACAGCCGCAAGCACACGGTTCGGGTGGGACCAGCGGGAGGTGAGAGGAGCCGCATGGGCACCCCGTCAACCGCCAGCCGCCAGAGGACCTCCTTCCACCCGCGGCTCCCACTTAAGACGCTTCCACAACCGCCGCCATACCGCGCGTAAC